>BSBK01007256.1:47500-82500 GCA_027943335.1 Chamaecyparis obtusa | reverse complement strand
TGGGCGTGGCTACACGTATGACCCGAATGTAATTTTTTTTTTTTTTTTTTTTTTTTTTTTTAACTCTGGTTTTTTCGTTCTTATCCTCGTACGGAGCCTCCTTTGTTCATTTTTTTTCCGCGAGTTTCGACCCCGCCCGGGAGCGAGCTCGGCGCCGATCCCGCCCCGCCGCTCCCCGGAGAGCTCGACCGGTTCGGTTCCGCTCGGATCGGACCCCGCCCGCGAGCGCCGCTCGGCTCGACGAGCTCGATGGGGATCCCGTCCGCGGGCGAGCTGGGCGTGGCTACACGTATGACCCGAATGTAATTTTTTTTTTTTTTTTTTTTTTTAACTCTGGTTTTTTCGTTCTTATCCTCGTACGGAGCCTCCTTTGTTCATTTTTTTTCCGCGAGTTTCGACCCCGCCCGGGAGCGAGCTCGGCGCCGATCCCGCCCCGCCGCTCCCCGGAGAGCTCGACCGGTTCGGTTCCGCTCAGATCGGACCCCGCCCGCGAGCGCCGCTCGGCTCGACGAGCTCGATGGGGATCCCGTCCGCGGGCGAGCTGGGCGTGGCTACACGTATGACCCGAATGTAATTTTTTTTTTTTTTTTTTTTTTTTTTAAACTCTGGTTTTTTCGTTCTTATCCTCGTACGGAGCCTCCTTTGTTCATTTTTTTCCCGCGAGTTTCGACCCCGCCCGGGAGCGAGCTCGGCGCCGATCCCGCCCCGCCGCTCCCCGGAGAGCTCGACCGGTTCGGTTCCGCTCGGATCGGACCCCGCCCGCGAGCGCCGCTCGGCTCGACGAGCTCGATGGGGATCCCGTCCGCGGGCGAGCTGGGCGTGGCTACACGTATGACCCGAATGTAATTTTTTTTTTTTTTTTTTTTTAAAACTCTGGTTTTTTCGTTCTTATCCTCGTACGGAGCCTCCTTTGTTCATTTTTTTTCCGCGAGTTTCGACCCCGCCAGGGAGCGAGCTCGGCGCCGATCCCGCCCCGCCGCTCCCCGGAGAGCTCGACCGGTTCGGTTCCGCTCGGATCGGACCCCGCCCGCGAGCGCCGCTCGGCTCGACGAGCTCGATGGGGATCCCGTCCGCGGGCGAGCTGGGCGTGGCTACACGTATGACCCGAATGTAATTTTTTTTTTTTTTTTTTTTTTTTTTTTTAACTCTGGTATTTTCGTTCTTATCCTCGTACGGAGCCTCCTTTGTTCATTTTTTTTCCGCGAGTTTCGACCCCGCCCGGGAGCGAGCTCGGCGCCGATCCCGCCCCGCCGCTCCCCGGAGAGCTCGACCGGTTCGGTTCCGCTCGGATCGGACCCCGCCCGCGAGCGCCGCTCGGCTCGACGAGCTCGATGGGGATCCCGTCCGCGGGCGAGCTGGGCGTGGCTACACGTATGACCCGAATGTAATTTTTTTTTTTTTTTTTTTTTTTTTTTAACTCTGGTTTTTTCGTTCTTATCCTCGTACGGAGCCTCCTTTGTTCATTTTTTTCCCGCGAGTTTCGACCCCGCCCGGGAGCGAGCTCGGCGCCGATCCCGCCCCGCCGCTCCCCGGAGAGCTCGACCGGTTCGGTTCCGCTCGGATCGGACCCCGCCCGCGAGCGCCGCTCGGCTCGACGAGCTCGATGGGGATCCCGTCCGCGGGCGAGCTGGGCGTGGCTACACGTATGACCCGAATGTAATTTTTTTTTTTTAATTTTTTTTTTAACTCTGGTTTTTTCGTTCTTATCCTCGTACGGAGCCTCCTTTGTTCATTTTTTTTCCGCGAGTTTCGACCCCGCCCGGGAGCGAGCTCGGCGCCGATCCCGCCCCGCCGCTCCCCGGAGAGCTCGACCGGTTCGGTTCCGCTCGGATCGGACACCGCCCGCGAGCGCCGCTCGGCTCGACGAGCTCGATGGGGATCCCGTCCGCGGGCGAGCTGGGCGTGGCTACACGTATGACGCGAATGTATTTTTTTTTTTTTTTTTTAACTCTGGTTTTTTCGTTCTTATCCTCGTACGGAGCCTCCTTTGTTCATTTTTTTTCCGCGAGTTTCGACCCCGCCCCGGAGCGAGCTCGGCGCCGATCCCGCCCCGCCGCTCCCCGGAGAGCTCGACCGGTTCGGTTCCGCTCGGATCGGACCCCGCCCGCGAGCGCCGCTCGGCTCGACGAGCTCGATGGGGATCCCGTCCGCGGGCGAGCTGGGCGTGGCTACACGTATGACCCGAATGTAATTTTTTTTTTTTTTTTTTTTTTAACTCTGGTTTTTTCGTTCTTATCCTCGTACGGAGCCTCCTTTGTTCATTTTTTTTCCGCGAGTTTCGACCCCGCCCGGGAGCGAGCTCGGCGCCGATCCCGCCCCGCCGCTCCCCGGAGAGCTCGACCGGTTCGGTTCCGCTCGGATCGGACCCCGCCCGCGAGCGCCGCTCGGCTCGACGAGCTCGATGGGGATCCCGTCCGCGGGCGAGCTGGGCGTGGCTACACGTATGACCCGAATGTAATTTTTTTTTTTTTTTTTTTTAAAACTCTGGTTTTTTCGTTCTTATCCTCGTACGGAGCCTCCTTTGTTCATTTTTTTTCCGCGAGTTTCGACCCCGCCCCGGAGCGAGCTCGGCGCCGATCCCGCCCCGCCGCTCCCCGGAGAGCTCGACCGGTTCGGTTCCGCTCGGATCGGACCCCGCCCGCGAGCGCCGCTCGGCTCGACGAGCTCGATGGGGATCCCGTCCGCGGGCGAGCTGGGCGTGGCTACACGTATGACCCGAAAGTTTTTTTTTTTTTTTTTTTTTTTTTTTTTTTTTTTTTTTTAACTCTGGTTTTTTCGTTCTTATCCTCGTACGGGGCCTCCTTTGTTCATTTTTTTTCCGCGAGTTTCGACCCCGCCCGGGAGCGAGCTCGGCGCCGATCCCGCCCCGCCGCTCCCCGGAGAGCTCGACCGGTTCGGTTCCGCTCGGATCGGACCCCGCCCGCGAGCGCCGCTCGGCTCGACGAGCTCGATGGGGATCCCGTCCGCGGGCGAGCTGGGCGTGGCTACACGTATGACCCGAATGTAATTTTTTTTTTTTTTTTTTTTTTTTAACTCTGGTTTTTTCGTTCTTATCCTCGTACGGAGCCTCCTTTGTTCATTTTTTTTCCGCGAGTTTCGACCCCGCCCGGGAGCGAGCTCGGCGCCGATCCCGCCCCGCCGCTCCCCGGAGAGCTCGACCGGTTCGGTTCCGCTCCGATCGGACCCCGCCCGCGAGCGCCGCTCGGCTCGACGAGCTCGATGGGGATCCCGTCCGCGGGCGAGCTGGGCGTGGCTACACGTATGACCCGAATGTAATTTTTTTTTTTTTTTTTTTTTTTTAACTCTGGTTTTTTCGTTCTTATCCTCGTACGGAGCCTCCTTTGTTCATTTTTTTCCCGCGAGTTTCGACCCCGCCCGGGAGCGAGCTCGGCGCCGATCCCGCCCCGCCGCTCCCCGGAGAGCTCGACCGGTTCGGTTCCGCTCGGATCGGACCCCGCCCGCGAGCGCCGCTCGGCTCGACGAGCTCGATGGGGATCCCGTCCGCGGGCGAGCTGGGCGTGGCTACACGTATGACCCGAATGTAATTTTTTTTTTTTTTTTTTTTTAAAACTCTGGTTTTTTCGTTCTTATCCTCGTACGGAGCCTCCTTTGTTCATTTTTTTTCCGCGAGTTTCGACCCCGCCCGGGAGCGAGCTCGGCGCCGATCCCGCCCCGCCGCTCCCCGGAGAGCTCGACCGGTTCGGTTCCGCTCGGATCGGACCCCGCCCGCGAGCGCCGCTCGGCTCGACGAGCTCGATGGGGATCCCGTCCGCGGGCGAGCTGGGCGTGGCTACACGTATGACCCGAATGTAATTTTTTTTTTTTTTTTTTTTTTTTTTTAACTCTGGTTTTTTCGTTCTTATCCTCGTACGGAGCCTCCTTTGTTCATTTTTTTTCCGCGAGTTTCGACCCCGCCCGGGAGCGAGCTCGGCGCCGATCCCGCCTCGCCGCTCCCCGGAGAGCTCGACCGGTTCGGTTCCGCTCGGATCGGACCCCGCCCGCGAGCGCCGCTCGGCTCGACGAGCTCGATGGGGATCCCGTCCGCGGGCGAGCTGGGCGTGGCTACACGTATGACCCGAATGTAATTTTTTTTTTTTAATTTTTTTTTTAACTCTGGTTTTTTCGTTCTTATCCTCGTACGGAGCCTCCTTTGTTCATTTTTTTTCCGCGAGTTTCGACCCCGCCCGGGAGCGAGCTCGGCGCCGATCCCGCCCCGCCGCTCCCCGGAGAGCTCGACCGGTTCGGTTCCGCTCGGATCGGACCCCGCCCGCGAGCGCCGCTCGGCTCGACGAGCTCGATGGGGATCCCGTCCGCGGGCGAGCTGGGCGTGGCTACACGTATGACGCGAATGTATTTTTTTTTTTTTTTTTTTTTTTTTTAACTCTGGTTTTTTCGTTCTTATCCTCGTACGGAGCCTCCTTTGTTCATTTTTTTTCCGCGAGTTTCGACCCCGCCCCGGAGCGAGCTCGGCGCCGATCCCGCCCCGCCGCTCCCCGGAGAGCTCGACCGGTTCGGTTCCGCTCGGATCGGACCCCGCCCGCGAGCGCCGCTCGGCTCGACGAGCTCGATGGGGATCCCGTCCGCGGGCGAGCTGGGCGTGGCTACACGTATGACCCGAAAGTAATTTTTTTTTTTTTTTTTTTTTTTTTTTAACTCTGGTTTTTTCGTTCTTATCCTCGTACGGGGCCTCCTTTGTTCATTTTTTTTCCGCGAGTTTCGACCCCGCCCGGGAGCGAGCTCGGCGCCGATCCCGCCCCGCCGCTCCCCGGAGAGCTCGACCGGTTCGGTTCCGCTCGGATCGGACCCCGCCCGCGAGCGCCGCTCGGCTCGACGAGCTCGATGGGGATCCCGTCCGCGGGCGAGCTGGGCGTGGCTACACGTATGACCCGAATGTAATTTTTTTTTTTTTTTTTTTTTTTTTTTAACTCTGGTTTTTTCGTTCTTATCCTCGTACGGAGCCTCCTTTGTTCATTTTTTTTCCGCGAGTTTCGACCCCGCCCGGGAGCGAGCTCGGCGCCGATCCCGCCCCGCCGCTCCCCGGAGAGCTCGACCGGTTCGGTTCCGCTCGGATCGGACCCCGCCCGCGAGCGCCGCTCGGCTCGACGAGCTCGATGGGGATCCCGTCCGCGGGCGAGCTGGGCGTGGCTACACGTATGACGCGAATGTATTTTTTTTTTTTTTTTTTTTTTTTTTAACTCTGGTTTTTTCGTTCTTATCCTCGTACGGAGCCTCCTTTGTTCATTTTTTTTCCGCGAGTTTCGACCCCGCCCGGGAGCGAGCTCGGCGCCGATCCCGCCCCGCCGCTCCCCGGAGAGCTCGACCGGTTCGGTTCCGCTCGGATCGGACCCCGCCCGCGAGCGCCGCTCGGCTCGACGAGCTCGATGGGGATCCCGTCCGCGGGCGAGCTGGGCGTGGCTACACGTATGACCCGAATGTAATTTTTTTTTTTTTTTTTTTTTTAACTCTGGTTTTTTCGTTCTTATCCTCGTACGGAGCCTCCTTTGTTCATTTTTTTTCCGCGAGTTTCGACCCCGCCCGGGAGCGAGCTCGGCGCCGATCCTGCCCCGCCGCTCCCCGGAGAGCTCGACCGGTTCGGTTCCGCTCGGATCGGACCCCGCCCGCGAGCGCCGCTCGGCTCGACGAGCTCGAATGGGATCCCGTCCGCGGGCGAGCTGGGCGTGGCTACACGTATGACCCGAATGTAATTTTTTTTTTTTTTTTTTTTTTTTTTAACTCTGGTTTTTTCGTTCTTATCCTCGTACGGAGCCTCCTTTGTTCATTTTTTTTCCGCGAGTTTCGACCCCGCCCGGGAGCGAGCTCGGCGCCGATCCCGCCTCGCCGCTCCCCGGAGAGCTCGACCGGTTCGGTTCCGCTCGGATCGGACCCCGCCCGCGAGCGCCGCTCGGCTCGACGAGCTCGATGGGGATCCCGTCCGCGGGCGAGCTGGGCGTGGCTACACGTATGACCCGAATGTAATTTTTTTTTTTTAATTTTTTTTTAAACTCTGGTTTTTTCGTTCTTATCCTCGTACGGAGCCTCCTTTGTTCATTTTTTTTCCGCGAGTTTCGACCCCGCCCGGGAGCGAGCTCGGCGCCGATCCCGCCCCGCCGCTCCCCGGAGAGCTCGACCGGTTCGGTTCCGCTCGGATCGGACCCCGCCCGCGAGCGCCGCTCGGCTCGACGAGCTCGATGGGGATCCCGTCCGCGGGCGAGCTGGGCGTGGCTACACGTATGACGCGAATGTATTTTTTTTTTTTTTTTTTTTTTTTTTAACTCTGGTTTTTTCGTTCTTATCCTCGTACGGAGCCTCCTTTGTTCATTTTTTTTCCGCGAGTTTCGACCCCGCCCCGGAGCGAGCTCGGCGCCGATCCCGCCCCGCCGCTCCCCGGAGAGCTCGACCGGTTCGGTTCCGCTCGGATCGGACCCCGCCCGCGAGCGCCGCTCGGCTCGACGAGCTCGATGGGGATCCCGTCCGCGGGCGAGCTGGGCGTGGCTACACGTATGACCCGAAAGTAATTTTTTTTTTTTTTTTTTTTTTTTTTTTAATTTAACTCTGGTTTTTTCGTTCTTATCCTCGTACGGGGCCTCCTTTGTTCATTTTTTTTCCGCGAGTTTCGACCCCGCCCGGGAGCGAGCTCGGCGCCGATCCCGCCCCGCCGCTCCCCGGAGAGCTCGACCGGTTCGGTTCCGCTCGGCTTGATCAGCTCTGGTCGCTAGATCACTTGACAAAATTAGGTCAACAGGCAGATCAACTCGGGTCACCAACTAGATCAACTCAGGTCGCAAACTAGATCATCTCGGGTGGCTAGATCAACTCTGCTCGCTAGTCGGTAACTCATACTGCCATAATAAATTAGGTCACTACAACGACTCTGGTCGCTCGGTCGACTAAGGTGACTCAGGTCACTGGGTGGACTTGGTCGACTCGGTCGACTCGATCGACTCGGGTCACCGAGTTGACTCAGGTAGCCAAATCGACTCAGGTCGAGTCAGTCACCTGACCGACCCGGTCGACTCGGGTCGACGCAGTCAACTTGAGTCAACTCAGTTGACTTGGATCACCGGGTCGACTAGGGTGACTTAGGTCGACTCAGCTGACTCGGTTGACTCAGGTCGACTCAAGTCGACTTGGGTTGTCGGATCTACTCGGGCCTCTAGATTGCACGGGTCACTAGATCAACTCAAGTTGCTAGCGAGATCAGCTCAGGTCACCACACAGGTAACCAACTAGATCAACTCGGGTCACTAGATCAGCTTGGGTCACCAGCTAGATCAGCTCTAGTCGCTAGATCACCTGACAAAATCAGGTCACTAACTAGATCAGCCTGGGTCACCAACCATTTCATCTTAGGTCGCCAACTAGATCAGCTTAGGTCGCTAACTAGATCAACTCAGGTCGCCAGATCAGCTCTGGTTGCCAGCCAAAAACTTTGACTGCCATAATAAATTGGGTCACCACAGCGACTCGGGTCACCAGGTCGACTCGGTTGACTCGGGTCACCAGGTCGACTTGGTTGAATCAGGTCACTGGGTCGACTCGGTCGACTCGATGGACTTGGGTCACCAGGTCGACTTGGTTGACTCAGGTCACCGGGTCGACTCAGTCACCTGACTGACTCGGTCGACTCGGGATGACTCAGTTGACTCAGGTCATCGGATCGACTCGAGTCACCAAGTTGACTCGGGTCACCGGGTCGACTTGGGTTGTCAGATCGACTCGGGCCTCTGGATCAGTACGGGTCACTGGATCAACTCAAGTCGCTAGCGAGATCAACTCAGGTCACCACACGGGTCGCCAACTAGATCAACTCACATCGCCAGATCAGCTTGGGTCACCAACCAGATCAACTCTGGTCGCTAGATCACCTGACAAACTTAAGTCACCAGCCAGATTAGCTTAGGTCACCAGCCAGTAACTCTGACTACCATAATAAATTAGGTCACCACAGTGACTCAGGTAACTGGGTTGACTCAGTCGACTCAGGTCGACTCAGTTGACTCAGGTCACCGGGTCGACTCGATCGACTCAGTTGACTCGATTCACCGGGTTGACTTAGGTTACTGGGTTGACACGATCGACTCAGTTGACTCAGGTCATTGGGTGGACTCCGTTGACTTAATCGACTCAGGTCACCGGGTTGACTCAGTCACCTGACTGACTCGGGTCGACTTGGTTGACTCGGGTCACAAGGTCGACTTGGTTGACTCGGGTCATCAGGTCGACTTGGTTGATTCGGGTCATCGGGTCGACTCGGTTGAGTCGGGTCACCAGGTCGACTCAGGTCGACTTGGGTTACCAGATCGACTCAGGCCTCTGGATCAGGATGGGTTACTGGATCAACTCAAGTTGCTAGCAAGATCAACTTAGGTCACCACACGGGTCACCAACTAGATCAACTCTGGTCGCCAGATTAGCTTGGGTCACCAACCAGATCAACTCTGGTCTCCAGATCACCTAACAAAATTAGGTCACTAGCAACTTGGGTCACTGGGTCGACTCAATTGACTCAGGTCACCGGGTGAACTCGGTCGACTCAGTTGACTCGGGTCACCGGGTCGACTCGGTTGACTCGGGTCATTGGGTCGACTCGGTCGAGTCAGGTCACCAGGTCGACTCGATCGAGTCGGGTCATCGGGTCGACTCAGGTCGTCGGGTTGACTCAGGTCAACTCGGTTGACTCAGGTCACCGGGTCGACTCGGTTGACTTGGGTCACCGCATCGACTTGGTTGACTCAGGTCACTGCGTCGACTCGGTTGACTCGGGTCATCGGGTTGACTCGGTTGACTCGGGTCATCGGGTCGACTCGGTTGACTCAGGTCACTGGGTTGACTCAATTGACTCAGGTCACTGGGTCGACTCGGTTGACTCGGGTCACCGAGTCAACTCGAATCGACTTGGGTTGCCGGATCGACTCAGGCCTCTAGATTGGGATGGGTCACTAGATCAACACAAGTCGCTAGTGAGATCAACTCAGGTCACCACACGGGTCACCAACTAGATCAACTCAGGTCACCAAATCAGATTGGGTCACTAGCCAGATCAGCTCTGGTCGCCAGATCACCTCACAAAATTAGGTCGACAGCCAAATCAGCTTAGGTTGCCAACTAGATCAATTCAGGTCACCAGATCAGCTCTAGTCACCAGCCAGTAACTCTGACTGCCATAATAAATTAGGTCACCATAGTGACTCAGGTCGCTGGGTCGACTCGATCGACTCGGGTCACCAGGTCAACTCGGTTGACACGGGTCACTGGGTCGACTCGGTCGACTCTGTTGACTCGAGTCACCGGGTTGACTCGGTCGACTCAGGTCACTAGGTCGACTTAGGTCGACTCAGTCACCTGACTGACTCGGTCGACTTGGGTCGACTTGGTTGCCTCGAGTCATCGTGTTAACTCAGTTGACTCAGGTCATCGGGTCAACTCAGTTGACTCCGGTCATTGGGTCAACTCAGTTGACTCAAGTCATCAGGTCAACTTAGTTGACTCAGGTCACTGGGTCGAGTCGGTCGACGCGGTTGACTCAGGTCACCAGGTCGACTTGGGTTGCCGGATCGACTCGGGCCTCTAGATCAAGATGGATCATCGGGTCAACTCAAGTTACTAGCGAGATCAACTCAGGTCACCACATGGGTCGCCAACTAGATCAACTTGGGTCACCAGATTAGCTTGGGTCACCAGCTAGATCAGCTCTGGTCGCCATATCAGCTTATGTCACCAACTAGATCAACTCAGGTCGCCAGCCAATAACTTTGACTGCCATAATAAATTGGGTCACCATAGTGACTCGGGTCGCTAGGTCAACTTGGTTGACTCAGGTCATAGGGTCGACTCGGTTGACTCAGTTGACTCAGGTCATTGGGTCGACTCAGTTGACTCATGTCACTGGGTCGACTCGAGTCACCAGGTCGACTCGGTTGACTCAGGTCACTAGGTCGACTCGGGTCAACTCAGTCACCTTACTAACTTAGGTAGACTTGGTTGACTTGGGTCACCAGGTCAACTTAGGTCATCAGGTCAACACGGTTGACTCAGGTCACTAGGTCAACTCTGTCGACTCAGGTCACCAAGTCAGCTGGGTCGACTTAGTCAACTCTGGTCACCGGGTCGACTCAGTTGATTCGAGTCACCGGGTCACTGGGTCGACTCGGTTGGCTCGGGTCATCGAGTTGACCAGGTTGACTCGGGTCACTGGGTCGACTCGGTGGACTCGAGTCGACTCGATTGACTCAGGTCGAGTTGGGTTGCCGGCTCGACTCGGGCCTCTGGATCGGGATGGGTCACTGGATCAACTCAAGTCGCTAGCGAGATCAACTCAGGTCACCACACGGATCACCAACTAGATTTACTCAGGTCGCCATATCAGCTTGGGTCACCAACCAGATCAGCTCTTGTCACCAGATCACCTGACAAAATTAGTTCACCAACCAGATCAGGTTAGGTCACCAATTAGATCAACTCAGGTCGCTAGATTAGCTCTGGTCGCCAGTGAGTAACTCCGACTGCCATAATAAATTGGGTCACCACAAAAACCCTGGTCGCTGGGTCGACTCAGTCAACTCAGTCAACTTGATCAACTCGGGTCACCGGGTCAACTCGGGTCATCGGGTCAACTCGGGTCACTGGGTCGACTCGGTCGACGTGGGTCACCGAGTCGACTTGGGTTGCCGAATCAACTTAGGCCTCGAGTCGACTTGGGTTGACACGGGTCGACCTAGTCGACTCAGGTCACTAGGTTGACTCAATTGATTCAGGTCACTAGGTCAACTCAGTCGACTCTGGTTTACTCGGGTCGACTCGGTCACCTGACCGACTCGGGACACCACGTCGACTCAGTCGACTCGGTTGACTCGGGTCATCGAGTCGACTCGGTTGACTCGGGTCATCGAGTCGACTCGGTTGACTCAGGTCACTCGGTCAACTCGATAGACTCGGGTCACCGAGTCGACTTGGGTTGCCGGATTGACTCAGGCCTCTGGATCAGGACGGGTCACTGGATCAACTCAAATCGCTAGCAAGATCAACTCAGGTCACCACACGGGTCGCCAACTAGATCAACTTGAGTCACCAGATCAACTTGGGTCACCAGCCAGATCAGCTCTGGTCTCCAGATGACCTGACAAAATTAGGTCACTAGCCAGATCAGCTTAGGTCACCCACTAGATCAATTCAGGTTGCCAGCTCAGCTCTGGTCGCCAGCTAGTAACTTTAACTGCCATAATAAATTAGGTCACCACAGCGACTTGGGTCACTGGGTCGACTCAGTTGACTCGGGTCATCGGGTCAACTCGGTCGACTCAGTTGACTTGGGTCACCAGGTCGACTCGGTTGACTCGAGTCATTGGGTCGACTCAGTTGACTCGGGTCACTGGGTCGACTCAATTGAGTCAGGTCACTGGGTCGACTCGGTCAACTTAGGTCATCGGGTCGACTCAGTCACCTAACCGACTCGGTCGACTCAGGTCGACTCGGATCACCGGGTTGAATCGATCGACTTGGTTGACTCGGGTCACCGCGTCAACTCAGTTGACTCGGGTCGACTCGGTTGACTCAGGTCACTGGGTTGACTCAGTTGACTCAGGTCACCGGGTCGACTCGATTGACTCAGGTCACCGGGTCGACTCGGGTCACCGGGTCAACTCGGTTGACTCGGATGATCGAGTCGACTCGGTCGACTCGGATCGACTTGGGTTGTTGGATCAACTCAAGCCTCTAGATCAGGATGGGTCACTAGATCAACACAAGTCGCTAGCGAGATCAACTCAGGTCACCACACAGGTCGCCAACTAGATCAACTCGAGTCGCCAGATCAGATTGGGTCACCAGCCAGATCAGCTCTGGTTGCTAGATCACCTCACAAAATTAGGTCGACAGCCAAATTAGCTCTGGTCACTAGATCACCTCACAAAATTAGGTCGACAACCAGATCAGCTTAGGTTGCCAACTAGATCAATTCAGGTCGCTAGATCAACTCTGGTCGCTAGCCAATAACTTTGACTGCCATAATAAATTGGGTCACCACAGCGACTCGGGTCGCTGGGTCGACTCGGTCGAGTCGGGTCACTGGGTCGACTTGGTTGACTTAGGTCACTAGGTCAACTCGGTCGACTCAGTTGACTCAGGTCACCGGGTTGACTCGGTTGACTCAAGTCACCGGGTCGACTTAGGTCGACTCGGTTGACTTGGGTCACCAGGTCGACTCAATTGACTCAGGTCATCGGGTCAACTCAGTTGACTCAGGTCATCGAGTCGACTCGATCGACTCGGGTCACTAGGTTGACTCGGTCGACGCGGTTGACTCAAGTCACCGGGTTGACTTGGGTTGCCGGATCGACTTAGGCCTCTAAATCGGGATGAGTCACTTGGTCAACTCAAGTCGCTAGCGAGATCAACTCAGGTCACCACACGGGTCGCCAACTAGATCAACTCAGGTCACCACACGGGTCGCCAACTAGATCAACTCAGGTCGCCAGATCAGCTTGGGTCACCAGCTAGATCAGCTCTGGTCACCAGATCACCTAACAAAATTAGGTCACCAGCCAGATCAGCTTATGTCACCAACTAGATCAACTCGGGTCGCCAGCCAGTAACTTCGACTGCCATAATAAATTGGGTCACCACAGTGACTCAGGTCGCTGGGTCGACTCGGTTGACTCAGGTCACAGGGTCGACTCGGTTGACTCAAGTCATCGGGTCGACTCGGTTGACTCATGTCACTGGGTCAACTCAGGTCACCGGGTCGACTTAGTTGACTTAGGTCACCAGGTCGACTCAGTTGACTCAGGTCACCGAGTCGACTCGGGTCGACTCAGTCACCTTACTGACTTAGGTCAACTTGGTTGACTCAGGTCACCATGTCAACTCAGGTCATTGGGTTGACACGGTTGACTCGGGTCACTGGGTTAACTCTATCGACTCGGTTGACTCGGGTCACCGAGTCGACTCAGTCGACTCTGGTCACCGGGTCGACTTGGTTGATTCGGGTCACCGGGTCACTGGTCGACTCGGTTGGCTCGGGTCATCGGGTCGACTCGGGTCACTGGGTCGACTCGGTTGACTCAGGTCGACTGGGTCGACTTAGTCAACTCTAGTCACCGGGTCGACTCGGTTGATTCGGGTCACCGGGTCACTAGGTCGACTCGGTTGGCTCGGGTCATCGGGTCGACTCAGGTCACTGGGTCGACTCGGTTGACTCAGGTCGACTGGGTCGACTTAGTCGACTCTGGTCACCGGGTCGACTCGGTTGATTCAGGTCACCGGGTCACCGAGTCGACTCGGTTGGCTCAGGTCATCAGGTCGACTCGGTTGACTCGGGTTGCTAGCTCGACTTGGGTTGCTGGCTCGACTCGAGCCTCTAGATCGAGACGGGTCATTGGATCAACTCAAGTCGCTAGCGAGATCAACTCAGGTCACCACATGGGTCGGCAACTAGATTTACTCGAGTCACCATATCAGCTTGGGTCACCAACCAGATCAGCTCTTATCGCCAGATCACCTGACAAAATTAGTTCACCAGCCAGATCAGGTTAGGTCGCTAACTAGATCAACTCGGGGTGCTAGATCAGCTCTAGTCGCCAGTGAGTAACTCTGACTACCATAATAAATTAGGCCACCATAAAAACCCCGGTCGCTGGGTCGACTTGGTTGACTCAGGTCACCGGGTCGACTCAGTTGACTCGGGTCATTGGGTCGACTCGGTCAACTCGGGTCACCGGGTCGACTCGGGTCATCGGGTCACTGGGTCGACTCGGGTCACCGAGTCGACTTGGGTTGCTGGATTGACTCAAGCCTCGAGTCGACTTGGGTTGACACGGGTCGACCTAGTCAACTCAGGTCACCGGGTCGACTCAATTGATTCAGGTCACTAGGTTGACTCAGTCGACTCTGGTTGACTCGGGTCGACTTAGTCACCTGACCGACTCAGTTGACTCGGGTCACCACGTTGACTCGGTCGACTCGGTTGACTCAGGTCGACTCAGTTGACTCGGGTCATCGGGTCGACTCAGTTGACTCAGGTCACTCGGTCGATTCGGTTGACTCGGGTCACTTGGTCAACTCGGGTCGACTTAATCACCTGACTGACTTAGGTCGACTTAGTTGACTCGGGTCACCAGGTCGACTCAGTTGACTCAGGTCACTGGGTCAACTCTGTCGACTCAGGTCACCAGGTCGACTGGGTCAACTCAGTCGACTCAGGTCACCGGGTCGACTCAGTCACTTGACCGACTCGGTTGATTCGGGTCACTGGGTCGACTCGGTTGACTCAAGTCACTGGGTCGACTCGATTGACTCGGGTCGACTCGAGTGACTCGGGTCACCGGGTCAACTCGGGTTGACTCGGGCCTCTAGATCAGGAGGGGTCATTGGATCAACTCAAGTTTCTAGCGAGATCAACTCAAGTCACCACACGGGTCCCCAACTAGATTTACTCAGGTCACCATATCAGCTTGGGTCACCAGCCAAATCAACTCTTGTCGCCAAATCACCTGACAAAATTAGTTCGCCAGCTAGATCAGGTTAGGTCGCCAACTAGATCAACTCGGGTTGCTAGATCAGCTCTGGTCGCCAATGAGTAACTCCAACTGCCATAATAAATTAGGTCACCACAGAAACCCCAGTCGCTGGGTCGACTCGGGTCGACTCGATTGACTCGGGTCATTGGGTCGACTCGGTCAACTCGGGTCACCGGGTCGACTCGGTTGACTCAGGTCATCAGGTCGACTTGGGTCACTGGGTCGACTCGGGTCACCGAGTCGACTTGGGTTGCTGGATCGACTCAGGCCTCAAGTTGACTTGGGTTGACACGGGTCGACCTAGTCTACTAAGGTCTCCTGGTCGACTCGGGTCGACTCAATCGATTCAGGTCACTGGGTCGACTCAATCACCTGACTGACTCGGTCATCTCAGGTCACCATGTCGACTCGATTGACTCTTGTCATCGGGTTGACTCAGTTGACTCAGGTCACTGGGTCAACCGATTGACTCAGGTCACTGGGTCGACTCGGTCACCACACGGGTCACCAACTAGATCAAGTTAGGTAGCTAGCGAGATCAACTCAGGTCACCACACTGGTCCCCAACTAGATCAACTCGGATCGCCAGATCAGCTTGGGTCACCAGCCAGATCAGCTGTGGTCGCCAGATCAGCTTGGGTCACCACATTGACTCAGGTCGCCACATTACTTGGCCAACTCGGGTCACCAGCCAGATCAACTCAGGTGACTCGGTTGACTCAGGTTATCGGGTCGACTCGGGTCGACTTGGGTTGCCAGATCAACTCGGGCCTCGAGTCGACTTGGGTTGACTTGGGTCACCAGGTCGATGCGGGTTGTCAGGTCAACACGAGTCACCGGTTCGACATGGGTCGCCAGTTTGACACGGGTCACTGGGTCGACACGGGTCACTGGGTCGACGCGAGTCACTGGGTCGACGCGGGTCACTAGGTCGACGCAGGTCGCTGGGTTGACTCGGGTCGTCAAGTTGACTCGGGTCGCCGGGTCAACTCAGGTTATTGGATCGACTCGGGTCTCTAGATCAGGACAGGTCACTTGATCAACTCGGGTCACCACATGAGTCACCAATTAGATCAACTCAGGTCACCAGATCAGCTTGGGTCACTAGCCAAATCTGCTCTGGTCGCCAAATCACCTAACCGACTCGGGTCGCCAGCCAGATCAGCTTGGGTCACCACATCACCTGGCCAACTCGGTTCGCCAGATCAACTCAGGACACGACATCGACTCAGGTAGTTAGCTAGATCATCTCAGATCACCAGATCGCCCGATGAACTCAGGTCGGGTGGGGTCTCTAGATCGAGTCGAGTCACCAGATCAAGTCGGGTCCCGAGCCAGATCAACTCAGGTCACCACATCGACTCGGGTCACCAGCCAGATTAGGTCAGGTCACTAGATAGCCTGACCTACTTAGATCTCCAGTGAGTCTGTCCACTTTTTGAATGATTGACCCATACTCCTCTTCAAGTATTATCATAGTCAAGTCTCCGCTTCTAGCTCGACAATAAGAAGGGCGTGACTCCATGTATGGCCTGAGTGATTTTTTTTTAACTCTGGTTTTTTCATTCTTTTTGTCGTAGGGAGCCTCCTTTGTCTATTTTTTTTACAACTTTTGACCTCGCTCACGATCAAGCTAGGCCAACTCATTTAAACTTGGATCGCATAAATCTAATATGCACAATAGTAATGTTGATGAGTATGCAAACACATCAATGAAGTCATCTCAGTATGTCAAGTCCCCCAACTTAGATCACTCGAGTCGCATAAGTAACTCAGATAGCCATAATAAATTAGGTCACCATAGTGACTCGGGTCACTAGGTCGACTCAGGTCACGGGGTCGACTCGGGTCATCAAGTCAACTCAGGTTGCTGGGTTGACATAGCCGAATCGACTCAGGTCTTTGGATCGGGACGGGTCACTTGATCAACTCGTGTCGCTAGCCAAATCAACTTAGGTCATCACATGGGTCGCCAACTAGATCAACTCGGGTCGCTAGATCAGCTCTGGTCACCAGATCACCTGACCAACTTAGGTCGCCAACCAAATCAGCCTTGATCGCCACATTGACTCAGGTTGCCACATCACCTAGCCAACTTGGGTCGCCAGCCAGATCAACTCGAGTTGCCAGATCGACTCGGGACACCACATCGACTCAGGTAGTCAGCTAGATCATCTTGGATCCCTAGATCGCTCGATGAACTCAACTCAGGTGGGGTCTCTAGATCAAGTCGGGTCACCAGATCAAGTCGGGTCCTGAGCTAGATCAACTTAGGTCACCACATCGACTTAGGTCACCAGCCAGATCAGGTCCCTAGCCAGATCAACTCAGGTCACCACATCCAATATGCACAATAGTAATGCTGATGAGTATGCAAACTCATCAATGAAGTCATCTCAGTATGCCAAGTTGTCAAGTCCTCCAACTTAGATCAGTCGAGTCGCATAAGTAACTCCAACTACCATAATAAACTTAGATCACTCAGGTCGTTAGGTCGACTCGGGTTGCCGGCTTGACTCGGGTCTCTAGATCGCGATAGGTCGCTGGATCAACTCGGGTTGCTAGCTAGATTAACTCAAGTCACCACATCGACTTGGGTCATCACCTAGATCAGCTCAGGTTGCCACATCACCTAACCAACTCAGGTCAGGTCGGGTCACCAGATTAATTCGGGTCACCAGCCAGATCAACTTAGGTTGCCACATCAACTCGAGTATCCAGATAGATCAGCTCGGGTCACCAAATCACCTAACTAACTTAGGTCAGGTTGGGTTAGGTCTCCTGATCAGGTCGGGTCACCGGATCAACTCAGGTCGCTAATTAGATCAACTCGGGTCACTAACATGATCAACTCGGGTCAACACATCAGCTTATGTTGTTAACACATTCCAATATGCCAAGCTGTCTAGTTTGCTAGCTCGGATCACTCGAGTCGCATAAGTAACTCGTATTGCCAAAACAACTTGGGTCACCTAATTAACTCGAGTCATCAGATCGACTCGGGTCGCCAGATCGACTCGGGTCACCGGATCGACTCGAGTCCTCGAATCGACTCGGGTCACCGTATTGACGCAGGTCACCGGATCGACTCAGGTCTCCAGATCAGGATGGGTCGTCCGATCGACTCGGTTCATCGGATCGATTCGGGTATCCAGATAGATCAAATCAGGTCACCAAATCACCTGACTAACTTAGGTTAGGTCGGGTCTCTGGATCGAGTCGGGTCACCAGATCAAATTGGGTCTCCAGCCAGATCAACTCGGGTCAACACATCGACTCGAGTCACCAACCAGATCAACTTGGGTCGCCAGACCAACTCAGGTCAGGTCGGGTAAGGTCTCCAGATTGGGTCAAGTCGCGGGATCATTTCAGCTCGCCAGCCAGATCAACTCGAGTTGCTACATCGACTCGACTCGACTCGCCAACCAGATCAGCTCAGGTCATTAGATCACCTGACCAACTCGAGTCAGGTCGACGGATGAAGTCAGATCGCCAGATCAACTCAGGTCGCCAGCCAGATCAACTCAGATCATCACATCGACTTAGGTCGCCAGCCAAATCAGCTCGGGTCACCAAATCAACTCGGGTCACCAGCCAGATCAACTCGGGTTAACAAATTTGAGTTTTGACCCCACTCGCAAGCGAGCTAGGCTAACTCATTCAAACTTGGATCGCCTCAATCTAATATGCATAATAGTAATACTAACGAGTATGCAAACTCATCAATGAAGTCAACTAAGTATGCCAGCCTGATCAACTCAGGTCAACAAATTGACTCGGGTCACCAACCAGATCAACTCGGGTCACCAGATTGCCAGGCCAAGTTGGGTCGGGTCGGGTTGGGTCAGGTCTCTAGATCGGGTTGGGTCAGTTCTCTAGATCGGGTCGGGTTGCCAGATCAATTCTTGTCGCCAACCAGATCAACTCAGGTCGCCACATCGACTCGGGTCGTCAGCCAGATCAGCTCGGGTCACCACATCACCTAACCAACTCGGGTTAGGTCGGGTCACCCGATCAATTTGGGTCACTCCTAACCAACTCGGGTTAGGTCGGGTCACCCGATCAATTTGGGTCACTAAGTTGGGTGTGACTCCATGAATGGCACGAGTGGTTTTCTTTTTCAACTCTAGTTTTTTCATTCTTTTCATTGTACGAAGCCTCCTTTGTCTATTTTTTTAGGACTTTTGACCCCGCCCTGAGGATCGCCAACGAGCTCGACCGGATCCTGTCCGAGATCTTGCTCGTGAGCGAGCTCACCGGGATCCCGTCGCCAACGAGCTAGGCGTGACTCCATGGATGGCTCTAGTGATTTAAGTTTTTTATAACTTGAAAATTTTGTTCTTTTCCTTGTATAGAGCCTCCTTTATCCATTTTTTCCTACGAGTTTCGACCCCGCCAGCGACCTTGTTAAGTTCTCATCGCAGGTCTTGCCCTACTACCACGAAAGCCTCCCAGCGGTTATATGAAATGACCCCGGGTCATTTCAACACTGCGTCTAACAATAACTAGTCAGACTGCATCAAATGATGTCCACCTCGATCCATGCCAACTCATTCAAACTTGGATCACCTCAATCTAATATGCACAATAGTAATGCTGACAAGTATGCCAACTCATCAATGAAGTCGCCTTAGCATGCCAAGCTGTCAAGTCCCCCAACTTGAATTACTCCAGTCGCATAAGTAATTCGGATCATTGGATCGACTCGCATCGCCGAGTCAACTCGGGTTTCTGGATCGACTCGAGTCCCCAAAACAACTTGGGTTGCCAGTCGGATCAACTCGGGTCACCATCCAGATCAACTCAGGTCGCAAGATCACCTGACTAACTTAGATTGACGAAGTTGCCTAGCCAACTTGGATCGCTAGACTTGCCAGATCGACTCGAATCACTGGAGTCGTCAGATCGACTCAGATCTCTATTTCAAGTCGGCCCTATTGCCACGAAGGCATCCCAATGATAACCAGTCAGATCGCAAGTTAAATCACATCAAATGATGTTCACCTCGATCTGTGCTAACTCATTCAATCTTGGATCACCTCGATCCAATATGCCAAGCTGTCAAGTCCACCAGCTCAGATCACTCGAGTTGCATAAGTAACTCAGATCGCCAGAACAACTCGGGTCACCAGATCGACACAGGTCGTCAAATCCACTCGGGTTGCCGAATCAACTCGAGTCGTCGGATCGACTCGGGTCTCCAGATTAGGACGGGTTGTCAGATCGACTCGGGCCGCCAGCCAAATCTACTCGGGTCCCTACATCGACTCAGGTATCCATATAGATCATATTGGGTCGCCAAATCACCTGACTAACTAAAGTTAGGTCAAGTTTGGTCGGGTCAGGTCTCCGGATTGGGTCGGGTCACCGGATCAACTTGGGTCAACATATCGACTCGAGTCGCCAACCAGAACAACTCGGGTCACCAGATTGCCAGACCAACTCGGGTTGGGTCGGGTCAGGTCTTCAGATCGGGTCAGGTCACGGGATCATTTTGGGTCGCCAGCCAGATCAACTCGGGTCGCCACATCAACTCGACTCACCAACCAGGTCAGGTCGGGTCACCAGATCACCTGACCAACTCGGTCAGGTCGACGGATGAAGTCGGATCGCTGGATCAACTCAGGTCGCTAGCCAGATCAACTTGGGTCACCACACCAACTCAGGCCGCCAGCCAAATCAGCTCAGGTCGCGAGATCAACTCAGGTCAACAAATGTGACTTTTGACCCCACTCACAAGTGAGCTAGGCTAACTCATTCCAAGTCTCTCATGGAAAAGTCCATGACTTCCCATTCCTATACCTATGCTGACGAGTATGCCAACTCATCAATGAATTCGGCTCAGCATGCCAAGTTGTCAAGTCCCCCAACTTGAATTACTCCAGTCACATAAGTAATTTAGATCACCAGAACAACTCGGGTCACCGGATCGACTCAATTCGCCGGATTGACTTGGATCACCGGATCACTAGAGTCGGCAAAGTAACCCAGATCTCTAGGGTCATAACGGGATAGGTATTGTTTACGGATGTAACGACCTCTGAGATGAGCCCAACTCGTCAATCGGAGCCAGCTCGCCAATCTGATTGAGCTAGCCGATCTGAGCCAACTCACCGATTTGAGCTAGCAAGACACCTCTCAAGAATTGAGTTTGAGAACTTCTCCACTAATGAGTTGTCCTCAAGATGTGAACTTGCATCCAGATTAGGACTTGTGGCTTGCACGAGCCAATGTCATGAAGACCTCCTACGTACATGCAACCAATGCATCTCATAGTCCAACATAGTTCTGAACTAGCTCATTACGCCACCATCTCGCACATGTTCCAAGTCTCCCATGGAAAAGTCCCCAACTTCCCATTCCAATACCTAGTTGATTTCACCTCGGATCGAGTCCCCAACAAGATCCAATGCCACTCTGCACAAAGCAGTCCATGCTACTTCATGCAGCTCGAATGACACCTCGACTTGACTCTAAACCTTACCCAGGCCAAAACTATTAACAACTTGTCGCACAACCCCATGAATGCTCCTCGAATCAAGTCCCTGACATGACCCTACTCCTGAGTGCACCAAACAACTCCTTTGTTACACCTCGGATCGAGTCCCTTACATGTCAGTTCAAGTCAGTCGACGTGTTAGCTCTATTTCTAGTATGAGGTGATCTTGTCACATCAACACTACACCCATCCATTGTAAGTTAGCCATACCACCACAAAGTCATCCAACAGTCATTATGAAATGACCCCTATCACATCAAGCTGTGTTGGTTTGTTTCAAGTCGGCCCTATTGCCACGAAGGCATCCCAATGGTAACTAGTCAAATCGCATCAAATGATGTTCACCTCGATCTATGCCAATGCTGCCTATGATTGATTTGCTAGCTCTCTACGGATATTTTTGGATATGCCATTTGATACCTGAATGCTATGCATGGGTTCGTGCATAGACGATTCGAGCTGAGCTTAAGGATGTTGAGTTCTCAAGTGAATATGAATAGGCGAGTTGTTCTATGGAGTAGAACTCAGGAATGCATGATGGATTGAGCTCATCTCGCGGATCCGAGCCAGCTCGTTGATCCGATCCAGCTTGTCGATCTGAGCCAGCTCGACGATCCGAGCCAGCTCGTCAAGTTGAGCCTTTTACGAGATTTAAATTTTTTGCGACCTATCGACGTCGGCAAGCATTTGTATGGGGGAGAAAGACTCGGACTAATAACTTATCCTCGTAGGGGAGGTGTTGTTGGTGGATGTGAGGATTTTTGAGATGAGACCCAAGCTGGAACAAATTCTAGTGCGCATTGTGATTAGAGCTAAGCTAAAGGATATTGAGTTCTCAAAGGAATACAAATAGGCAAGTTGTTTTATGGAGTAGAACACGGGAATGCATGATGGATCCGATCCGATTTGAGCCGAGCCGGCTCGGCGATCCGAGCCAGCCAGCTTGGAAAACCGAGCCGGCTCGCTCGGCAAACCGTGCCAGCTCGCCGATTCGAGTCAGCTCGCTCGGTGATCCGAGCCAGCTCGCTTGGCGATCCGAGCCTTTTACGAGATTTTAAGTTTTTGTGACTTATCGGCGTCGGCAAGCATTTCTACGTGGGAGCAAGACTCGGACTAATAACTTATATAGGGGAGGTGTTGTTGGTGGATGTAAGGATCTTTGAGATGAGACTCGAGATGGAATGGATTCTAGTGCCCATTGTGATTCGAGCTGAGCTAAAGGATGTTGAGTTCTCAAGTGAATACAAATAGGTGAGTTGTTCTATGGAGTAGAACACGGGAATGCATGATGGATTGAGCTCAGCTCGTCGATCCGAGCCAGCTCACGGATTCGAGCTAGCTTGTCGAGCTGAGTCTTTTACGAGATTTAAAGTTTTCGTGACCTATCCGTGTCGGCGAGCATTTCTACGGGGGAGCAAGACTTGGACTAATAACTTATATAGGGGAGGTGGTGTTGGTGGATGGAAGGATCTTTGAGATGAGACCCGAGCTGGAACGGATTCTAGTGCGCATTGTGATTCGAGTTGAGCTAAAGGATGTTGAATTCTCAAGTGATTACAAATAGGCGAGTTATTCCATGGAGTAGAACACGGGAATGCATGATGGATTGAGCTCAACTCGGCGATCCGAGCCAGCTCGGCGATCCGAGCCAGCTCGGCGATCCGAGCCAGCTCGGCGATCCGAGCCAGCTCGGCGATCCGAGCCAGCCCGTCGAGCTGAGTCTTTTACAAGATTTAAATTTTTTGTGACCTTTCGGCGTTGGCGAGCATTTCTACGGGGGAGTAAGACTCGGACTAATAACTTATATAGGGGAGGTGTTGTTGGTGAATGTAAGGATCACTGAGATGAGACCCGAGCTGGAACGGATTCTAGTGCGCGTTATGATTCGAGCTGAGCTAAAGGATGTTCAGTTCTCAAGTGAATACAAAGAGGTGACTCATTCTATGGAGTAGAACATGGGAATGCATGATGGAATGAGCTCAGATCGCCGATCCGAGCTAGCTCGTCGATCCGAGCCACGGGTATGTACGATCCGAGCCAGCCCGTCGAGCTGAGTCATTTATGAGATTTAAATTTTTTGTGACCTTTCGGCGTTGGCGAGCATTTCTACGGGGGAGCAAGACTCGGACTAATAACTTATATAGGGGAGGTGTTGTTGGTGAATGTAAGAATCATTGAGATGAGATCCGAGCTGGAACGGATTCTAGTACGCGTTGTGATTCGAGCTGAGCTAAAGGATGTTCAGTTCTCAAGTGAATACAAAGAGGTGAGTCATTCTATGGAGTAGAACATGGGAATGCATGATGGAATGATCTCAGATCGTCGATCCGAGCTATCTCGTCGATCCGAGCCAGCTCGCTGATCCGAGCCATGGGTATGTAGGTAGTTTTCATGAGATCGGCTCGCCCGGCCCACAAGTCAAACATCGATTCTCTTATTAAGGGTGAGCCCTTGTCTAGCGTTTGGGTCGCTCGGTACAAGCTGTTCGATTTGTAATGTGTGCAAAGCTTTTGGGTTGATATTTGGAAGATTTAAATTTTTTGTGAGCTATTCTCCTCGTTTCACTTGATATTTTTGAAGATTTGAATTATTTGTGAGCTATTCTCCCCGTTTCCCTTGATTTTTTTGGAAGAATTGGAATTTTTGAGAGTTGTTCTCTTCGCCTCAAATTTCTACGGAAGAGCAAGACTTGGACTAATAACTTATATAGGGGAGGTGTTGTTGGTGAATGAAAGGATCTTTGAGATGAGACCCGAGCTGGAACGGATTCTAGTGCGCGTTGTGATTCAAGCTGAGCTAAAGGATGTTCAGTTCTCAAGTGAATACAAAGAGGTGAGTCGTTTTATGGAGTAGAACACGGGAATGCATGATGGAATGAGCTCAGATCGACGATCCGAGTCAGCTCGCTGATCTGAGCCACGGGTATGTAGGCAGTTTTCATGAGATCGGCTCGCCCGGCCCACAAGTCAAACACTGATTCTCTTATTAAGGGTGAGCCCTTGTCTAGCGTTTGGGTCGCTCGGTACAAGCTGTTTGATTTGTAATGTGTGCGAAGCTTTTGGGTTTGATATTTGGAAGATTTGAATTTTTTGTGAGCTATTCTCCTCGTTTCACTTGATTTTTTTGAAGATTTGAATTATTTGTGAGCTATTCTCCCCATTTCCCTTGATTTTTTGGAAGATTTGGATTTGTTGCGAGTTGTTCTCTTCGCCTCAAATTTCTACGGAAGAGCAAGACTTGGACTAATAACTTATATAGGGGAGGTGTTGTTGGTGAATGCAAGGATCTTTGAGATGAGACCCGAGCTGGAACGGATTCTAGTGCACGTTGTGATTCGAGCTGAACTAAAGGATGTTTAGTTCTCAAGTGAATACAAAGAGGTGAGTCATTTATGGAGTAGAAGACGGGAATGCATGATGGAATGAGCTCAGATCGCCGATCCGAGCTAGCTTGTCGATCCGAGCCACGGGTATGTAGTCAGTTTTCATGAGATCGGATCGTCCGGGCCACAAGCTAGCTATTTTTTGTGAGCTATTCTCTTTGTTTCCTTTGATTTTTTTGGAAGACTTGCATTTTTTGTGAGCTATTCTCTTCGTTTCAATTGAATTTTTGGAAGTTATGCATTTTTTGTGATGTAGTCTCTTCGTTTCACTTGCATTTTTGGGAGATTTGATTTTTTTTGTGAGCTATTCTCTTCTTTTCCCTTGAATTTTTTTTTGCAAGACTTGCATTTTTTGTGAGCTATTCTCTTCGTTTCAATTGAATTTTTAGAAGTTTTGAATTTTTTGTGATCTATTCTTCTTTGTTTCACTTGTATTTTTGAGAGATTTGAAATTTTTGTGAGATATTCTCTTCGGCTCAAATTTCTACGGAAGTGCAATACTTGGACTAATAACTTATATAGGGGAGGTGTTGTCCGCGGAAGCTCCCCCATGCCCCTCTAATAGAATCAGTGCTAGTGATCCCGTTTTGAAATCCGACGGACGGATGGATGAGCAGGTCGGATTTCAAAACGGGATCAGCAGCACTGATTCCATTAGAGGGGCATGAAGCCACCTGATTGCTATGCGGGGGCTGCTCAAAGTCCCGTCTTTCGAGTCGCTCGACGGCGCAAGTCGGAAAGGGTTCGACAGCGGTTGTCGTTCCAATGCGTCGTCGCAGTGACATGGAAGGCGATCTTCGGGTTAGCCCTTGTCTAGCTTTTGGGTCGCTTGGTACAAGCGATCTGCTATGTACTTTCCGCGAACCCCTATCCGGGTACTCGTTAGCTATGCATTGGCTCTTGCATGTGTGGAACGGAGAGATGCGGCCTTCACAGGGAGTCGGCCTGAAATAGTTCTGTGCGTGCGAATGGAGCCGCGTATAGCTTTTGGGTCGTTTGGATAGGGTGCCCCTCCAAGCGAATCAGTGCTGGTGCTCGGACGGATTTGCGGCTCAGATTTAAAATGTGAGGAGCATGCCTGATTTTATTTGAGGGGCATGAAGCCACCTGATTGCTATGCGGGGGCTCCCCTGGGTCGTCTCTTTTGGGTCACTCGATGGCGCAAGTCGGAGAAGGGTTCGACAACGGTAGTCGTTCCAGCGCGTCGTCATTAGTGATACTGAAGTCGATCTGTGTGCAGCCCCCGTCTAGCACTTGGGTCTGCATGCCGCAAGAAGATTTGAATTTTTTGTGAGTTAAAGTCTTTTTCTTTTTTTCGTTTCACTGGAGTTTTTGCGAGATTTGAAGTTTTTGTGAGCTATTCTCTTCGTTTCACTTAAATTTTTTGTGAGCTATTCTCTTCGTTTCACTTGAATTTTTGGAAGTTTTGAGTTTTTTGTGAGCTATCCTCTTCGTTTCACTTGAATTTTTGCAGGATTTGAATTTTTTGTGAGCTATTCTTCTTTGTTTCACTTGGTTTTTTGGAAGATTTGAATTTTTTGTGAGCTATTTTCTTTGTTTCCCTTGTTTTTTTTTGGAAGACTTGCATTTTTTGTGAGCTATTCTCTTCTTTTCCCTTGATTTTTTTTTTGCAAGACTTGGATTTTTTGTGAGCTATTCTCTTCATTTCAATTGAATTTTTGGAAGTTTTGAATTTTTTGTGATCTATTCTCTTTGTTTCACTTGTATTTTTGAGAGTTTGAGAGATTTGAAATTTTTGTGAGATATTCTTCGGCTCAAATTTCTACGAAAGTGCAATACTTGGACTAATAACTTATATAGGGGAGGTGTTGTCCGCGGAAGCTCCCCATGCCCCTCTAATAGAATCAGTGCTGGTGATCCCGTTTTGAAATCCGACAGACGGACGGATGATTAGGTCAGATTTCAAAATGGGATCAGCAGCACTGATTCCAATACAGGGGCATGAAGCCACCTGATTGCTATGCGTGGGCTGCTCAAAGTCCCGTCTTTCGGGTCGCTCGATTGCGCAAGTCGGAAAGGGTTCGACAGCGGTTGTCGTTCCAATGCGTCGTCGTTGTGACATGTAAGGCGATCTTAGGGTCAGCCCCCGTCTAGCTTTTGGGTTGCTTTGGTACAAGCGATCTGCTATGTACTTTCCGCGAAACCCTATCCGGGTACTCGTTAGCTATGCGTTGTCTCTTGCATGTGTGCAACGAAGAGATGCGGCCTTCACAGGGAGTCGGCCTGAAACAGTTCTGTGCGTGCGAATGGAGCCGCGTATAGCTTTTGGGTCGTTTGGATAGGGTGCCCCTCCAAGTGAATCAGTGCTGGTGCTCGGATGGATTTGCGGCTCGGATTTAAAATGTGAGTAGCATGCCTGATTTTATTGGAGGGGCATGAAGCCACCTGATTGCTATGCGGGGGCTCCCCTGGGTCGTCTCTTCTGGGTCACTCGATGGCGCAAGTCGGAGAAGGGTTCAACAACGGTAGTTGTTCCAGCGCGTCGTCATTAGTGATACTGAAGTCGATCTGTGGGCGAGCCCCGGTCTAGCATTTGGGTCTGCATGCGGCAAGAAGATTTGAATTTTTTGTGAGTTAAGTCTTTTTCGTTTCACTGGAGTTTTTGCGAGATTTGAAGTTTTTTGTGAGCTATTCTCTTCGTTTCACTTGAATTTTTGGAAGTTTTGAATTTTTTGTGAGCTATTCTCTTCGTTTCACTTGAATTTTTTGAAGTTTTGAATTTTTTGTGAGCTTTTCTCTTCCTTTCACTTGAATTTTTGCAGGATTTGAATTTTTTGTGAGCTATTCTTCTTTGTTTCACTTGGTTTTTTCGAAGATTTGAATTTTTTGTGAGCTATTCTCTTTGTTTCCCTTGATTTTTTTTTGGAAGACTTGCATTTTTTGTGAGCTATTCTCTTCGTTTCAATTGAATTTTTGGAAGTTATGCATTTTTTGGTGATGTAGTCTCTTCGTTTCACTTGCATTTTTGGGAAATTTGATTTTTTTGTGAGCTATTCTCTTCTTTTTCCTTGATTTTTTTTGCAAGACTTGGATTTTTTGTGAGCTATTCTCTTCATTTCAATTGAATTTTTGGAAGTTTTGAATTTTTTGTGATCTATTGTTCTTTGTTTCACTTGTATTTTTGAGAGATTTGAAATTTTTGTGAGATATTCTCTTCGGCTCAAATTTCTACGGAAGTGCAATACTTGGACTAATAACTTATATAGGGGAGGTGTTGTCCGCGGAAGCTCCCCCATGCCCCTCTAATAGAATCAGTGCTGGTGATCCCGTTTTGAAATCCGACAGACGGACGGATGATTAGGTCGGATTTCAAAACGGGATCAGCAGCACTGATTCCATTAGAGGGGCATGAAGCCACCTGATTGCTATGCGGGGGCTGCTCAAAGTCCCGTCTTTCGGGTCGCTCGATGACGCAAAGTCGGGAAGGGTTCGACAGCGGTTGTCGTTCCAATGCGTCGTCGCTGTGACATGGAAGGCGATCTTCGGGTCAGCCCCCGTCTAGCTTTTGGGTTGCTTTGGTACAAGCGATCTGCTTGTACTTTCCGCGAAACCCTATCCGGGTATTCGTTAGCTATGCGTTGTTTCTTGCATGGGTGGAACGGAGAGATGCGGCCTTCACAGGGAGTCGGCTTGAAACAGTTCTGTGCGTGCGAAAGGAGCCGCGTATAGCTTTTGGGTCGTTTGGATAGGGTGCCCCTCCAAGTGAATCAGTGCTGGTGCTCGGACGGATTTGCGGCTCGGATTTAAAATGTGAGTAGCATGCCTGATTTTATTGGAGGGGCATGAAGCCACCCGATTGCTATGCGGGGGCTCCCCTGGGTCGCCTCTTTTGGGTCACTCGATGGCGCAAGTCGGAGAAGGGTTCGACAACGGTAGTCGTTCCAGCGCGTCATCATAGTGATACTGAAGTCGATTTGTGGGCGAGCCCCCGTCTAGCTCTTGGGTCTGCATGCCGCAAGGAGATTTGAATTTTTCGTGAGTTTAAGTCTTCGTTTTTCCTTGATTTTTTTTTGGAAGACTTGAATTTTTGGAAGTTCTGAATTTTTTTGTGAGCTATTATCTTTCGTTTCACTTGAATTTTTGCAAGATTTGAAATTTTTGTGAGCTATTCTCTTTGTTTCACTTGGTTTTTTTTGGAAGATTTGAATTTTTGTGAGCTATTCTCTTTGTTTCCCTTTGTTTTTTTTTTTTTTTGTTTTTTTTTGGGAAGACTTGCGTTTTTTGTGAGCTATTCTCTTCGTTTCAATTGAATTTTTGGAAGTTATGCATTTTTTGTGATGTAGTCTCTTCGTTTCACTTGGTTTTTTGGAAGATTTGAATTTTTTGTGAGCTATTCTCTTTATTTCCCTTTGATTTTTTTGGAAGACTTGCATTTTTTGTGAGCTATTCTCTTCGTTTCAATTGAATTTTTGGAAGTTATGCATGATGCATTTTTTGGGAGATTTGATTTTTTTTGTGAGCTATTCTCTTCTTTTCCTTTGAATTTTTTTTGCAAGACTTGCATTTTTTGTGAGCTATTCTCTTCGTTTCAATTGAATTTTTGGAAGTTTTGAATTTTTTGTGATCTATTCTTCTTTGTTTCACTTATATTTTTGAGAGATTTGAAATTTTTGTGAGATATTCTCTTCGGCTCAAATTTCTACGGAAGTGCAATACTTGGACTAATAACTTATATAGGGGAGGTGTTGTTCGCGGAAGCTCCCCCATGCCCCTCTAATGGAATCAGTGCTGGTGATCCCGTTTTGAAATCCGACAGACGGATGGATGATTAGGTCGGATTTCAAAACGGGATCAGCAGCACTGATTCCATTATAGGGGCATGAAGCCACCTGATTGCTATGCGTGGGCTGCTCAAAGTCTCATCTTTCAGGTCGCTCGACGGCGCAAGTCGGAAATGGTTCGGCAGCGGTTGTCGTTCCAATGCGTCGTCGCAGCGACATGGAAGGCGATCTTCGGGTCAGCCCCTGTCTAGCTCTTGGGTTGCTTTGGTACAAGCGATCTGCTATGTACTTTCCGCGAACACCTATCCCGGTACTCGTTAGCTATGTGTTGGCTCTAGCACGCATGGAACGCAGAGATGCGGCCTTCACAGGGAGTTGGCCTGAAACAGTTCCGTGCCTTGCGAATGGAGCCGCGTATAGCTTTTCGGTCGTTTGGATAGGTGCCCCTCCAAGTGAATGAGTGTTGGTGCTCGGACGGATTTGCCGCTCGGATTTAAAAATGTGAGCAGCAGCACAGATTCTATTGGAGGGGCATGAAGCCACCCAATTTTTATGCGTGGGCTCCCTTGGGTCGTGTCTTTTGGGTCACTCGATGGCGGAAGTCAGAGAAGGGTTCGACAGCGGTAGTCGTTCCAGCGCGTCGTCATAGTGATACTGAAGTCGATCTGTGGGCGAGCCCCCGTCTAGCTCTTGGGTCTGCATGTCGCAAGAAGATTTGAATTTTTTGAGTTAAGTCTCTTCGTTTCACTTGAATTTTTGCGAGATTTGAATTTTGTTTGTTGCGAGGTAGTAAAATTCTCTTCGTTTTGACTTGAAGTTTTGGATTTTTTGTGAGCTATTCTCTTCGTTTTTCCTTGGTTTTTGTTTTGGAAGACTTGAATTTTTTGTGGGCTATTATTTTATTCTTTTCACTTGAATTTTTGGAAGTTTTGAATGTTTTTGTGAGCTATTCTCTTCGTTTTCACTTGAATGTTTGCAAGATTTGAATTTTTTGTGAGCTATTCTGTTTGTTTCACTTGGTTTTTTTGGAAGATTTGAATTTTTTGTGAGCTATTCTGTTTTGTTTCCCTTGATTTTTTTGTAAGACTTGCATTTTTTGTGAGCTATTCTCTTCGTTTCAATTGAATATTTGGAAGTTGTGCATTTTTTGTGATTGTAGTCTCTTCGTTTCACTTGCATTTTTGGGAGATTTGATTTTATTTGTGAGCTATTCTCTTTTTTTCCCTTGATTTTTTTGTGAGCTATTCTCTTCGTTTCAATTGAATTTTTGGAATTTCTGAATTTTTTGTGATCTATTCTTTTTGTTTCACTCGTATTTTTGAAAGATTTGAAATTTTTGTGAGATATTCTCGTCGGCTCAAATTTCTACGGAAGTGCAAGACTTGGACTAATAACTTATATAGGGGAGGTGTTGTCCGCGGAATCTCCCCCATGCCCCTCTAATAGAATCAGTGCTGGTGATCCCGTTTTGAAATCCGACAGACGGACGGATGATTAGGTCAGATTTCAAAACGCGATCAGCAGCACTGATTCCATTAGAGGGGCATGAAGCCACCTGATTGCTATGCGGGGGCTGCTCAAAGTCCCGTCTTTCGAAGGTCGCTCGACGGTGCAAGTCGGAAAGGGTTCGGCAGCGGTTGTCGTTCCAATGCGTCGTCGCAGTGACATGGAAGGCGATCTTCGGGTCAGCCCCCGTCTAGCTTTTGGGTTGCTTTGGTACAAGCGATCTGCTATGTACTTTCCGCGAACCCCTATCCGGGTACTCGTTAGCTATGCGTTGGCTCTTGCATGCGTGGAACGAAGAGATGCGGCCTTCACAGGGAGTTGGCCGGAAATAGTTCTGCTCTTGTGAATGGAGCCGCGTATATAGCTTTTGAGTCGTTTGGGTAGGTGCGCCCCTCCAAGAGAATCAGTGCTGGTGCTCGGACGGATTGGTAGCTCGGATTTAAAATATGAACACTAGCACTGATTCTATTGGAGGGGCGCATTAGGCCACCCGCTTGCTATGCGGGGGCTGTCCAGGGTCGTAACTTTTGGGTCAGTCGACGGTGCACTTCGGAAAGGGTTCGACAGCGGTTGTCGTTCCAACACATCGTCGCATTGACAAGAAAGGCGATCTTCGGGTCAGCCCCCGTCTAGCTCCCGGGTCACTTGGTACAAGCTACTTGCTATGTCGCTTCGACTTCCGATACTTGAGTGCGCAATGGCTCAAGATGCTTTGCATTGGAATCAGTTAGTTATCATATGTGTCGGCGGATTGGATCTCAAGTCAATCTAGGCGGGTGCGACATTAGTTGCTAAGTCTCGATCGAAAACGATTTGGATTCATCTAGATGCATTGTTATCTGACTTGAGGAACTATGCGAGCGAGTTGGGTTACCTCCTCGTGGATATGTTGGATACGCGTTATGACGGATAAGATGATGGATTGCGGTAAGAATGACGAATTTTTGGAAGATGAATTATTTTGGTGAGCCATGTTCTTTGTTTTACTTGAATTTCTGGAAGATTTGAATTTTGTTTTCTAGCTATTCTTTTCGTTTTCCTAGATTTTTTCGAAAGACTTGAATTTTTTGTGATCTATTCTGTTCGTTTCACTTGAATTTTTGGAAGATTTGATTTTTTGTGAGCTTTTTGTCATCGTTTCACTTGAATTTTTGGAAGATTTGAATTTTTTGGGAGCCAGTTTCTTCGGCTTAAATTTCCACTCAAGAGCAAGACTCGGACTAATAACTTATATAGGGGAGGAGTTGTGTGTTGTTCGCGGAAGCTCCCCCATACCCCTCTTATAGAATCATTGCCGGTGATCGGACGGATGTGTAGGTCGGATTTCAAAATGGGATCACCAGCACTGATTCTATTAGAGGGGCATGAAGCCACTTGATTGCTATGCGGGGGCTGCCCAAAGTCCTGTCTTTCGGGTCGCTCGACGGTGCAAGTCGGAAAGGGTTCGGCAGCGGTTGTCGTTCCAATGCGTCGTCGCAGTGATATGGAAGGCAATCTACGGGTCAGCCCCTGTCTAGCTTTCGGGTCACTTTGGTACAAGTGATTTGCTATGTACTTTCCGCGAACCCTATCCACGTACTCGTTAGCTACGCGTTGGCTCTTACACGAGCGGAACGGAGAGATGCGGCCTTCACAGGGAGTTGGCCGGAGATAGTTCTGTTTTTGTGAATGGAGCCGCGTATAGCTTTTGAGTCGTTTGGGTAGGTGCCCCCCTCCAAGAGAATCAGTGCTGGGTATCTCGGATTTAAAATCTGAGCACTAGCGCTGATTCTATTGGAGGGGCGCATTAGGCCACCCGCTTTCTATGCGGGGCCTGTCCAGGATCGTGTCTTTTGTGTCAGTCGACGTTGCAAGTAGGAAAGGGTTCGACAGCGGTTGTCGTTCCAACGCATCGTCGCATTGACAAGAAACGCAATTTTTGGGTCAGCCCCCGTCTAGCTCCCGGGTCGCTTGGCACAAGCGATTTGCTCTGTCGCATGCTGCATTAAGATTTGAATTTTTTGTTTGCTATTCTCATTTTTGTTTCATTGGAAGATTCGAATTTTTTGCGATCTCCTCTTTTGTTTCCTTTGATTTTTTTTTGGAAGATTTTAATTTTTTGTGAGCCTACTCTCTTCGATTCACTTGAGTTTTTGGAAGAAATGGATTTTTTTGGTGAGCTATGTTCTTTCTTTTACTTGAAGTTTTGGAAAATTTGAATGTTTTGCTAGTTGTTCTTTTCGTTTCCCTTCGATTTTTTCGGAAGACCTGAATTTTTTGTGAGCTATTCTGTTCGTTTCACTTGAATTTTTTGAAGATTTGATTTTTTTGTGAGCTTTTTCCTCATCGTTTCACTTGAATTTTTGGAAGATTTGAATTGTTTGGGAGCCATTCTCAACGTCTCAAATTTCTACGGAAGAGAAAGACCCGGACTAATAACTTATATAGGGGAGTAGTAGTTCGCGGAAGCTCCCCCATGCCCCTCTAATAGAATCAGAGCTTGTGCGCGGACGGATGAGTAAGTCGGATTTAAAATCGGATCACTAGCACTGATTCTATTAGAGGGGCATGAAGCCACCTGATTGCTATGCGGGGGCTGCCCAAAGTCCTGTCTTTCGGGTCACTCAACGGTGCAAGTCGGAAAGTGTTCGGCAGCGGTTGTCGTTCGAATGTGTCGTCGCAGTGACATGGAAGGCAATCTTCGGGTCAGCCCCCGTCTAGCTTTCGGTTCGCTTTGGTACAAGCGATTTGCTATGTACTTTCCGCGAATCCTATCCGGGTACTCGTTAGCTATGCGTTGGTTCTTGCATGCGTGGAACGGAGAGATGCGGCCTTCACAGGGAGTTGGCCGGAGATAGTTCCGTTCTTGTGAATGGACCGGCGTATAGCTTCTGAGTCGTTTGGGTAGGTGCGGCCCTCCAAGAGAATCAGTGCTGGTGCTTGGACGGATTGGTAGCTCAGATATAAAATTTGAGCACTAGCACTGATTCTATTGGAGGGGCGCATTAGGGCACCCGTTTGCTATGCGGGGGCTGCCCATGCCCATGGTAGTGTCTTTTGTGTCACTCGACGGTGCAAGTTGGAAAGGGTTCGACAGCGGTTGTCGTTCAAATGTTTCGTTGTAGTGACATGGAAGACAATTACTGGGTCAGCCCCCGTCTAGCTCTTGGGTCACTTTGCTGCAAGTGATTAATTCGGTTTTGGATGGATAAAATCCCTTTGTGAAAGGTGGCATGGCGTTTGTTGGAGAAAATTGATTAAGTCGGAGCATTGGCCTCGGGCCATTGTGAGGACTGTCGATTTCTTCAGGTACAACACTTGTTTGCCTAGTAACAGAGTTGACATGTAATTCGGCATTGCTCTCGATTGTTCTCGGAGTTGTACCTCCGGAACTTTTGGATCTTGCCCCTTCACTCCATTTCATCCTCTTTGCTTGGATGAATGTGTGCACTTGTACCCCTTTCCGAGATGGTAGGCGCGATAATAAATTGCGGAGTGAGCATTTCTTGTAGTTCTGCCCAGCCCTTGTGCAGTTGGAAGTTCTCATCTTCATATTTAGTTGAATTTTGCCACGCACGAGTGTCGTAGAGAATTGCGACAGTGTGTATGTCATTTGTTTGACTGAAAGATGCGCTTGTTCCGAAGTTTACGACAGTTGCATTTGCCATGGGCCTTGGCACTTGGCACGTTCCATCTTTGCGATACATGAGCTCCGACAGTAACAAGTGTTGGGAATCGTTGCACGTAAGGTGAGTGTCCTGCTTTCATATTTCATCGTTGTCCCACTCTCCACCCTTTAAGCCTTTCCTAGTGTTTTTAGCGTGGCCCGGAGTGCGATGAAAGGTTGGTTGCCTTGTACACAAGTGCGGTCTTGGCCATCTCGTCTTCATTTTCTACGAGGCACTATCGTCTTGCTCTGGTTTGCAGGGCAAAGTCCTCTCTGTCTGTGGAGTTAAACTTGCAGACGAGTATGGCCAAGGCTTTTGGTTGGATGCGGAAACCGTTAAGGCTGTCGAGACGGGAGTTGTCGTGCGGGGTGCACCAAAGAAGTGCGTAGGTGGCATATGCCTGGGAAATGGATGTCTCTGAGTGGCCTTACTCGGTCGCGTGCACGGTGCATACTCTCGGGGCAGTGAACTGTTGCGAGCATGTGCGATTCGGGTGTCTTCGGGTAAAGGGTTCCGTACGGGATGTTCTTCCCAGGCTCCTGTGAACCGAGCATCCGTTTTGCAATGACCCCGACATGCGTGGCCATTTCATGTCTTTCTGGATGCGGAAAGCGTTAATGTTTGTCGAGACGGAAGTTGTCGTGCGGGGTGCACCAAAAAAGCGCGTAGGTGGCATATGCCTGGGAAATGGATGTCATTGAGTGGCCTTAC
>BSBK01007256.1:7500-37500 GCA_027943335.1 Chamaecyparis obtusa | reverse complement strand
TTATCCTCGTACGGAGCCTCCTTTGTTCATTTTTTTCCCGCGAGTTTCGACCCCGCCCGGGAGCGAGCTCGGCGCCGATCCCGCCCCGCCGCTCCCCGGAGAGCTCGACCGGTTCGGTTCCGCTCGGATCGGACCCCGCCCGCGAGCGCCGCTCGGCTCGACGAGCTCGATGGGGATCCCGTCCGCGGGCGAGCTGGGCGTGGCTACACGTATGACCCGAATGTAATTTTTTTTTTTTAATTTTTTTTTTAACTCTGGTTTTTTCGTTCTTATCCTCGTACGGAGCCTCCTTTGTTCATTTTTTTTCCGCGAGTTTCGACCCCGCCCGGGAGCGAGCTCGGCGCCGATCCCGCCCCGCCGCTCCCCGGAGAGCTCGACCGGTTCGGTTCCGCTCGGATCGGACCCCGCCCGCGAGCGCCGCTCGGCTCGACGAGCTCGATGGGGATCCCGTCCGCGGGCGAGCTGGGCGTGGCTACACGTATGACGCGAATGTATTTTTTTTTTTTTTTTTTTTTTTTTTAACTCTGGTTTTTTCGTTCTTATCCTCGTACGGAGCCTCCTTTGTTCATTTTTTTTCCGCGAGTTTCGACCCCGCCCCGGAGCGAGCTCGGCGCCGATCCCGCCCCGCCGCTCCCCGGAGAGCTCGACCGGTTCGGTTCCGCTCGGATCGGACCCCGCCCGCGAGCGCCGCTCGGCTCGACGAGCTCGATGGGGATCCCGTCCGCGGGCGAGCTGGGCGTGGCTACACGTATGACCCGAATGTAATTTTTTTTTTTTTTTTTTTTTTAACTCTGGTTTTTTCGTTCTTATCCTCGTACGGAGCCTCCTTTGTTCATTTTTTTTCCGCGAGTTTCGACCCCGCCCGGGAGCGAGCTCGGCGCCGATCCCGCCCCGCCGCTCCCCGGAGAGCTCGACCGGTTCGGTTCCGCTCGGATCGGACCCCGCCCGCGAGCGCCGCTCGGCTCGACGAGCTCGATGGGGATCCCGTCCGCGGGCGAGCTGGGCGTGGCTACACGTATGACCCGAATGTAATTTTTTTTTTTTTTTTTTTAAAACTCTGGTTTTTTCGTTCTTATCCTCGTACGGAGCCTCCTTTGTTCATTTTTTTTCCGCGAGTTTCGACCCCGCCCCGGAGCGAGCTCGGCGCCGATCCCGCCCCGCCGCTCCCCGGAGAGCTCGACCGGTTCGGTTCCGCTCGGATCGGACCCCGCCCGCGAGCGCCGCTCGGCTCGACGAGCTCGATGGGGATCCCGTCCGCGGGCGAGCTGGGCGTGGCTACACGTATGACCCGAAAGTTTTTTTTTTTTTTTTTTTTTTTTTTTTTTTTTTTTTTTTTAACTCTGGTTTTTTCGTTCTTATCCTCGTACGGGGCCTCCTTTGTTCATTTTTTTTCCGCGAGTTTCGACCCCGCCCGAGAGAGAGCTCGGCGCCGATCCCGCCCCGCCGCTCCCCGGAGAGCTCGACCGGTTCGGTTCCGCTCGGATCGGACCCCGCCCGCGAGCGCCGCTCGGCTCGACGAGCTCGATGGGGATCCCGTCCGCGGGCGAGCTGGGCGTGGCTACACGTATGACCCGAATGTAATTTTTTTTTTTTTTTTTTTTTTTAACTCTGGTTTTTTCGTTCTTATCCTCGTACGGAGCCTCCTTTGTTCATTTTTTTTCCGCGAGTTTCGACCCCGCCCGGGAGCGAGCTCGGCGCCGATCCCGCCCCGCCGCTCCCCGGAGAGCTCGACCGGTTCGGTTCCGCTCCGATCGGACCCCGCCCGCGAGCGCCGCTCGGCTCGACGAGCTCGATGGGGATCCCGTCCGCGGGCGAGCTGGGCGTGGCTACACGTATGACCCGAATGTAATTTTTTTTTTTTTTTTTTTTTTTTTTTTTTAACTCTGGTTTTTTCGTTCTTATCCTCGTACGGAGCCTCCTTTGTTCATTTTTTTCCCGCGAGTTTCGACCCCGCCCGGGAGCGAGCTCGGCGCCGATCCCGCCCCACCGCTCCCCGGAGAGCTCGACCGGTTCGGTTCCGCTCGGATCGGACCCCGCCCGCGAGCGCCGCTCGGCTCGACGAGCTCGATGGGGATCCCGTCCGCGGGCGAGCTGGGCGTGGCTACACGTATGACCCGAATGTAATTTTTTTTTTTTTTTTTTTTTAAAACTCTGGTTTTTTCGTTCTTATCCTCGTACGGAGCCTCCTTTGTTCATTTTTTTTCCGCGAGTTTCGACCCCGCCCGGGAGCGAGCTCGGCGCCGATCCCGCCCCGCCGCTCCCCGGAGAGCTCGACCGGTTCGGTTCCGCTCGGATCGGACCCCGCCCGCGAGCGCCGCTCGGCTCGACGAGCTCGATGGGGATCCCGTCCGCGGGCGAGCTGGGCGTGGCTACACGTATGACCCGAATGTAATTTTTTTTTTTTTTTTTTTTTTTTTTAACTCTGGTTTTTTCGTTCTTATCCTCGTACGGAGCCTCCTTTGTTCATTTTTTTTCCGCGAGTTTCGACCCCGCCCGGGAGCGAGCTCGGCGCCGATCCCGCCTCGCCGCTCCCCGGAGAGCTCGACCGGTTCGGTTCCGCTCGGATCGGACCCCGCCCGCGAGCGCCGCTCGGCTCGACGAGCTCGATGGGGATCCCGTCCGCGGGCGAGCTGGGCGTGGCTACACGTATGACCCGAATGTAATTTTTTTTTTTTAATTTTTTTTTTAACTCTGGTTTTTTCGTTCTTATCCTCGTACGGAGCCTCCTTTGTTCATTTTTTTTCCGCGAGTTTCGACCCCGCCCGGGAGCGAGCTCGGCGCCGATCCCGCCCCGCCGCTCCCCGGAGAGCTCGACCGGTTCGGTTCCGCTCGGATCGGACCCCGCCCGCGAGCGCCGCTCGGCTCGACGAGCTCGATGGGGATCCCGTCCGCGGGCGAGCTGGGCGTGGCTACACGTATGACGCGAATGTATTTTTTTTTTTTTTTTTTTTTTTTTTAACTCTGGTTTTTTCGTTCTTATCCTCGTACGGAGCCTCCTTTGTTCATTTTTTTTCCGCGAGTTTCGACCCCGCCCCGGAGCGAGCTCGGCGCCGATCCCGCCCCGCCGCTCCCCGGAGAGCTCGACCGGTTCGGTTCCGCTCGGATCGGACCCCGCCCGCGAGCGCCGCTCGGCTCGACGAGCTCGATGGGGATCCCGTCCGCGGGCGAGCTGGGCGTGGCTACACGTATGACCCGAAAGTAATTTTTTTTTTTTTTTTTTTTTTTTTTTTAATTTAACTCTGGTTTTTTCGTTCTTATCCTCGTACGGGGCCTCCTTTGTTCATTTTTTTTCCGCGAGTTTCGACCCCGCCCGGGAGCGAGCTCGGCGCCGATCCCGCCCCGCCGCTCCCCGGAGAGCTCGACCGGTTCGGTTCCGCTCGGCTTGATCAGCTCTGGTCGCTAGATCACTTGACAAAATTAGGTCAACAGGCAGATCAACTCGGGTCACCAACTAGATCAACTCAGGTCGCAAACTAGATCATCTCGGGTGGCTAGATCAACTCTGCTCGCTAGTCGGTAACTCATACTGCCATAATAAATTAGGTCACTACAACGACTCTGGTCGCTCGGTCGACTAAGGTGACTCAGGTCACTGGGTGGACTTGGTCGACTCGGTCGACTCGATCGACTCGGGTCACCGAGTTGACTCAGGTAGCCAAATCGACTCAGGTCGAGTCAGTCACCTGACCGACCCGGTCGACTCGGGTCGACGCAGTCAACTTGAGTCAACTCAGTTGACTTGGATCACCGGGTCGACTAGGGTGACTTAGGTCGACTCAGCTGACTCGGTTGACTCAGGTCGACTCAAGTCGACTTGGGTTGTCGGATCTACTCGGGCCTCTAGATTGCACGGGTCACTAGATCAACTCAAGTTGCTAGCGAGATCAGCTCAGGTCACCACACAGGTAACCAACTAGATCAACTCGGGTCACTAGATCAGCTTGGGTCACCAGCTAGATCAGCTCTAGTCGCTAGATCACCTGACAAAATCAGGTCACTAACTAGATCAGCCTGGGTCACCAACCATTTCATCTTAGGTCGCCAACTAGATCAGCTTAGGTCGCTAACTAGATCAACTCAGGTCGCCAGATCAGCTCTGGTTGCCAGCCAAAAACTTTGACTGCCATAATAAATTGGGTCACCACAGCGACTCGGGTCACCAGGTCGACTCGGTTGACTCGGGTCACCAGGTCGACTTGGTTGAATCAGGTCACTGGGTCGACTCGGTCGACTCGATGGACTTGGGTCACCAGGTCGACTTGGTTGACTCAGGTCACCGGGTCGACTCAGTCACCTGACTGACTCGGTCGACTCGGGATGACTCAGTTGACTCAGGTCATCGGATCGACTCGAGTCACCAAGTTGACTCGGGTCACCGGGTCGACTTGGGTTGTCAGATCGACTCGGGCCTCTGGATCAGTACGGGTCACTGGATCAACTCAAGTCGCTAGCGAGATCAACTCAGGTCACCACACGGGTCGCCAACTAGATCAACTCACATCGCCAGATCAGCTTGGGTCACCAACCAGATCAACTCTGGTCGCTAGATCACCTGACAAACTTAAGTCACCAGCCAGATTAGCTTAGGTCACCAGCCAGTAACTCTGACTACCATAATAAATTAGGTCACCACAGTGACTCAGGTAACTGGGTTGACTCAGTCGACTCAGGTCGACTCAGTTGACTCAGGTCACCGGGTCGACTCGATCGACTCAGTTGACTCGATTCACCGGGTTGACTTAGGTTACTGGGTTGACACGATCGACTCAGTTGACTCAGGTCATTGGGTGGACTCCGTTGACTTAATCGACTCAGGTCACCGGGTTGACTCAGTCACCTGACTGACTCGGGTCGACTTGGTTGACTCAGGTCACAAGGTCGACTTGGTTGACTCGGGTCATCAGGTCGACTTGGTTGATTCGGGTCATCGGGTCGACTCGGTTGAGTCGGGTCACCAGGTCGACTCAGGTCGACTTGGGTTACCAGATCGACTCAGGCCTCTGGATCAGGATGGGTTACTGGATCAACTCAAGTTGCTAGCAAGATCAACTTAGGTCACCACACGGGTCACCAACTAGATCAACTCTGGTCGCCAGATTAGCTTGGGTCACCAACCAGATCAACTCTGGTCTCCAGATCACCTAACAAAATTAGGTCACTAGCAACTTGGGTCACTGGGTCGACTCAATTGACTCAGGTCACCGGGTGAACTCGGTCGACTCAGTTGACTCGGGTCACCGGGTCGACTCGGTTGACTCGGGTCATTGGGTCGACTCGGTCGAGTCAGGTCACCAGGTCGACTCGATCGAGTCGGGTCATCGGGTCGACTCAGGTCGTCGGGTTGACTCAGGTCAACTCGGTTGACTCAGGTCACCGGGTCGACTCGGTTGACTTGGGTCACCGCATCGACTTGGTTGACTCAGGTCACTGCGTCGACTCGGTTGACTCGGGTCATCGGGTTGACTCGGTTGACTCGGGTCATCGGGTCGACTCGGTTGACTCAGGTCACTGGGTTGACTCAATTGACTCAGGTCACTGGGTCGACTCGGTTGACTCGGGTCACCGAGTCAACTCGAATCGACTTGGGTTGCCGGATCGACTCAGGCCTCTAGATTGGGATGGGTCACTAGATCAACACAAGTCGCTAGTGAGATCAACTCAGGTCACCACACGGGTCACCAACTAGATCAACTCAGGTCACCAAATCAGATTGGGTCACTAGCCAGATCAGCTCTGGTCGCCAGATCACCTCACAAAATTAGGTCGACAGCCAAATCAGCTTAGGTTGCCAACTAGATCAATTCAGGTCACCAGATCAGCTCTAGTCACCAGCCAGTAACTCTGACTGCCATAATAAATTAGGTCACCATAGTGACTCAGGTCGCTGGGTCGACTCGATCGACTCGGGTCACCAGGTCAACTCGGTTGACACGGGTCACTGGGTCGACTCGGTCGACTCTGTTGACTCGAGTCACCGGGTTGACTCGGTCGACTCAGGTCACTAGGTCGACTTAGGTCGACTCAGTCACCTGACTGACTCGGTCGACTTGGGTCGACTTGGTTGCCTCGAGTCATCGTGTTAACTCAGTTGACTCAGGTCATCGGGTCAACTCAGTTGACTCCGGTCATTGGGTCAACTCAGTTGACTCAAGTCATCAGGTCAACTTAGTTGACTCAGGTCACTGGGTCGAGTCGGTCGACGCGGTTGACTCAGGTCACCAGGTCGACTTGGGTTGCCGGATCGACTCGGGCCTCTAGATCAAGATGGATCATCGGGTCAACTCAAGTTACTAGCGAGATCAACTCAGGTCACCACATGGGTCGCCAACTAGATCAACTTGGGTCACCAGATTAGCTTGGGTCACCAGCTAGATCAGCTCTGGTCGCCATATCAGCTTATGTCACCAACTAGATCAACTCAGGTCGCCAGCCAATAACTTTGACTGCCATAATAAATTGGGTCACCATAGTGACTCGGGTCGCTAGGTCAACTTGGTTGACTCAGGTCATAGGGTCGACTCGGTTGACTCAGTTGACTCAGGTCATTGGGTCGACTCAGTTGACTCATGTCACTGGGTCGACTCGAGTCACCAGGTCGACTCGGTTGACTCAGGTCACTAGGTCGACTCGGGTCAACTCAGTCACCTTACTAACTTAGGTAGACTTGGTTGACTTGGGTCACCAGGTCAACTTAGGTCATCAGGTCAACACGGTTGACTCAGGTCACTAGGTCAACTCTGTCGACTCAGGTCACCAAGTCAGCTGGGTCGACTTAGTCAACTCTGGTCACCGGGTCGACTCAGTTGATTCGAGTCACCGGGTCACTGGGTCGACTCGGTTGGCTCGGGTCATCGAGTTGACCAGGTTGACTCGGGTCACTGGGTCGACTCGGTGGACTCGAGTCGACTCGATTGACTCAGGTCGAGTTGGGTTGCCGGCTCGACTCGGGCCTCTGGATCGGGATGGGTCACTGGATCAACTCAAGTCGCTAGCGAGATCAACTCAGGTCACCACACGGATCACCAACTAGATTTACTCAGGTCGCCATATCAGCTTGGGTCACCAACCAGATCAGCTCTTGTCACCAGATCACCTGACAAAATTAGTTCACCAACCAGATCAGGTTAGGTCACCAATTAGATCAACTCAGGTCGCTAGATTAGCTCTGGTCGCCAGTGAGTAACTCCGACTGCCATAATAAATTGGGTCACCACAAAAACCCTGGTCGCTGGGTCGACTCAGTCAACTCAGTCAACTTGATCAACTCGGGTCACCGGGTCAACTCGGGTCATCGGGTCAACTCGGGTCACTGGGTCGACTCGGTCGACGTGGGTCACCGAGTCGACTTGGGTTGCCGAATCAACTTAGGCCTCGAGTCGACTTGGGTTGACACGGGTCGACCTAGTCGACTCAGGTCACTAGGTTGACTCAATTGATTCAGGTCACTAGGTCAACTCAGTCGACTCTGGTTTACTCGGGTCGACTCGGTCACCTGACCGACTCGGGACACCACGTCGACTCAGTCGACTCGGTTGACTCGGGTCATCGAGTCGACTCGGTTGACTCGGGTCATCGAGTCGACTCGGTTGACTCAGGTCACTCGGTCAACTCGATAGACTCGGGTCACCGAGTCGACTTGGGTTGCCGGATTGACTCAGGCCTCTGGATCAGGACGGGTCACTGGATCAACTCAAATCGCTAGCAAGATCAACTCAGGTCACCACACGGGTCGCCAACTAGATCAACTTGAGTCACCAAATCAACTTGGGTCACCAGCCAGATCAGCTCTGGTCTCCAGATGACCTGACAAAATTAGGTCACTAGCCAGATCAGCTTAGGTCACCCACTAGATCAATTCAGGTTGCCAGCTCAGCTCTGGTCGCCAGCTAGTAACTTTAACTGCCATAATAAATTAGGTCACCACAGCGACTTGGGTCACTGGGTCGACTCAGTTGACTCGGGTCATCGGGTCAACTCGGTCGACTCAGTTGACTTGGGTCACCAGGTCGACTCGGTTGACTCGAGTCATTGGGTCGACTCAGTTGACTCGGGTCACTGGGTCGACTCAATTGAGTCAGGTCACTGGGTCGACTCGGTCAACTTAGGTCATCGGGTCGACTCAGTCACCTAACCGACTCGGTCGACTCAGGTCGACTCGGATCACCGGGTTGAATCGATCGACTTGGTTGACTCGGGTCACCGCGTCAACTCAGTTGACTCGGGTCGACTCGGTTGACTCAGGTCACTGGGTTGACTCAGTTGACTCAGGTCACCGGGTCGACTCGATTGACTCAGGTCACCGGGTCGACTCGGGTCACCGGGTCAACTCGGTTGACTCGGATGATCGAGTCGACTCGGTCGACTCGGATCGACTTGGGTTGTTGGATCAACTCAAGCCTCTAGATCAGGATGGGTCACTAGATCAACACAAGTCGCTAGCGAGATCAACTCAGGTCACCACACAGGTCGCCAACTAGATCAACTCGAGTCGCCAGATCAGATTGGGTCACCAGCCAGATCAGCTCTGGTTGCTAGATCACCTCACAAAATTAGGTCGACAGCCAAATTAGCTCTGGTCACTAGATCACCTCACAAAATTAGGTCGACAACCAGATCAGCTTAGGTTGCCAACTAGATCAATTCAGGTCGCTAGATCAACTCTGGTCGCTAGCCAATAACTTTGACTGCCATAATAAATTGGGTCACCACAGCGACTCGGGTCGCTGGGTCGACTCGGTCGAGTCGGGTCACTGGGTCGACTTGGTTGACTTAGGTCACTAGGTCAACTCGGTCGACTCAGTTGACTCAGGTCACCGGGTTGACTCGGTTGACTCAAGTCACCGGGTCGACTTAGGTCGACTCGGTTGACTTGGGTCACCAGGTCGACTCAATTGACTCAGGTCATCGGGTCAACTCAGTTGACTCAGGTCATCGAGTCGACTCGATCGACTCGGGTCACTAGGTTGACTCGGTCGACGCGGTTGACTCAAGTCACCGGGTTGACTTGGGTTGCCGGATCGACTTAGGCCTCTAAATCGGGATGAGTCACTTGGTCAACTCAAGTCGCTAGCGAGATCAACTCAGGTCACCACACGGGTCGCCAACTAGATCAACTCAGGTCACCACACGGGTCGCCAACTAGATCAACTCAGGTCGCCAGATCAGCTTGGGTCACCAGCTAGATCAGCTCTGGTCACCAGATCACCTAACAAAATTAGGTCACCAGCCAGATCAGCTTATGTCACCAACTAGATCAACTCGGGTCGCCAGCCAGTAACTTCGACTGCCATAATAAATTGGGTCACCACAGTGACTCAGGTCGCTGGGTCGACTCGGTTGACTCAGGTCACAGGGTCGACTCGGTTGACTCAAGTCATCGGGTCGACTCGGTTGACTCATGTCACTGGGTCAACTCAGGTCACCGGGTCGACTTAGTTGACTTAGGTCACCAGGTCGACTCAGTTGACTCAGGTCACCGAGTCGACTCGGGTCGACTCAGTCACCTTACTGACTTAGGTCAACTTGGTTGACTCAGGTCACCATGTCAACTCAGGTCATTGGGTTGACACGGTTGACTCGGGTCACTGGGTTAACTCTATCGACTCGGTTGACTCGGGTCACCGAGTCGACTCAGTCGACTCTGGTCACCGGGTCGACTTGGTTGATTCGGGTCACCGGGTCACTGGTCGACTCGGTTGGCTCGGGTCATCGGGTCGACTCGGGTCACTGGGTCGACTCGGTTGACTCAGGTCGACTGGGTCGACTTAGTCAACTCTAGTCACCGGGTCGACTCGGTTGATTCGGGTCACCGGGTCACTAGGTCGACTCGGTTGGCTCGGGTCATCGGGTCGACTCAGGTCACTGGGTCGACTCGGTTGACTCAGGTCGACTGGGTCGACTTAGTCGACTCTGGTCACCGGGTCGACTCGGTTGATTCAGGTCACCGGGTCACCGAGTCGACTCGGTTGGCTCAGGTCATCAGGTCGACTCGGTTGACTCGGGTTGCTAGCTCGACTTGGGTTGCTGGCTCGACTCGAGCCTCTAGATCGAGACGGGTCATTGGATCAACTCAAGTCGCTAGCGAGATCAACTCAGGTCACCACATGGGTCGGCAACTAGATTTACTCGAGTCACCATATCAGCTTGGGTCACCAACCAGATCAGCTCTTATCGCCAGATCACCTGACAAAATTAGTTCACCAGCCAGATCAGGTTAGGTCGCTAACTAGATCAACTCGGGGTGCTAGATCAGCTCTAGTCGCCAGTGAGTAACTCTGACTACCATAATAAATTAGGCCACCATAAAAACCCCGGTCGCTGGGTCGACTTGGTTGACTCAGGTCACCGGGTCGACTCAGTTGACTCGGGTCATTGGGTCGACTCGGTCAACTCGGGTCACCGGGTCGACTCGGGTCATCGGGTCACTGGGTCGACTCGGGTCACCGAGTCGACTTGGGTTGCTGGATTGACTCAAGCCTCGAGTCGACTTGGGTTGACACGGGTCGACCTAGTCAACTCAGGTCACCGGGTCGACTCAATTGATTCAGGTCACTAGGTTGACTCAGTCGACTCTGGTTGACTCGGGTCGACTTAGTCACCTGACCGACTCAGTTGACTCGGGTCACCACGTTGACTCGGTCGACTCGGTTGACTCAGGTCGACTCAGTTGACTCGGGTCATCGGGTCGACTCAGTTGACTCAGGTCACTCGGTCGATTCGGTTGACTCGGGTCACTTGGTCAACTCGGGTCGACTTAATCACCTGACTGACTTAGGTCGACTTAGTTGACTCGGGTCACCAGGTCGACTCAGTTGACTCAGGTCACTGGGTCAACTCTGTCGACTCAGGTCACCAGGTCGACTGGGTCAACTCAGTCGACTCAGGTCACCGGGTCGACTCAGTCACTTGACCGACTCGGTTGATTCGGGTCACTGGGTCGACTCGGTTGACTCAAGTCACTGGGTCGACTCGATTGACTCGGGTCGACTCGAGTGACTCGGGTCACCGGGTCAACTCGGGTTGACTCGGGCCTCTAGATCAGGAGGGGTCATTGGATCAACTCAAGTTTCTAGCGAGATCAACTCAAGTCACCACACGGGTCCCCAACTAGATTTACTCAGGTCACCATATCAGCTTGGGTCACCAGCCAAATCAACTCTTGTCGCCAAATCACCTGACAAAATTAGTTCGCCAGCTAGATCAGGTTAGGTCGCCAACTAGATCAACTCGGGTTGCTAGATCAGCTCTGGTCGCCAATGAGTAACTCCAACTGCCATAATAAATTAGGTCACCACAGAAACCCCAGTCGCTGGGTCGACTCGGGTCGACTCGATTGACTCGGGTCATTGGGTCGACTCGGTCAACTCGGGTCACCGGGTCGACTCGGTTGACTCAGGTCATCAGGTCGACTTGGGTCACTGGGTCGACTCGGGTCACCGAGTCGACTTGGGTTGCTGGATCGACTCAGGCCTCAAGTTGACTTGGGTTGACACGGGTCGACCTAGTCTACTAAGGTCTCCTGGTCGACTCGGGTCGACTCAATCGATTCAGGTCACTGGGTCGACTCAATCACCTGACTGACTCGGTCATCTCAGGTCACCATGTCGACTCGATTGACTCTTGTCATCGGGTTGACTCAGTTGACTCAGGTCACTGGGTCAACCGATTGACTCAGGTCACTGGGTCGACTCGGTCACCACACGGGTCACCAACTAGATCAAGTTAGGTAGCTAGCGAGATCAACTCAGGTCACCACACTGGTCCCCAACTAGATCAACTCGGATCGCCAGATCAGCTTGGGTCACCAGCCAGATCAGCTGTGGTCGCCAGATCAGCTTGGGTCACCACATTGACTCAGGTCGCCACATTACTTGGCCAACTCGGGTCACCAGCCAGATCAACTCAGGTGACTCGGTTGACTCAGGTTATCGGGTCGACTCGGGTCGACTTGGGTTGCCAGATCAACTCGGGCCTCGAGTCGACTTGGGTTGACTTGGGTCACCAGGTCGATGCGGGTTGTCAGGTCAACACGAGTCACCGGTTCGACATGGGTCGCCAGTTTGACACGGGTCACTGGGTCGACACGGGTCACTGGGTCGACGCGAGTCACTGGGTCGACGCGGGTCACTAGGTCGACGCAGGTCGCTGGGTTGACTCGGGTCGTCAAGTTGACTCGGGTCGCCGGGTCAACTCAGGTTATTGGATCGACTCGGGTCTCTAGATCAGGACAGGTCACTTGATCAACTCGGGTCACCACATGAGTCACCAATTAGATCAACTCAGGTCACCAGATCAGCTTGGGTCACTAGCCAAATCTGCTCTGGTCGCCAAATCACCTAACCGACTCGGGTCGCCAGCCAGATCAGCTTGGGTCACCACATCACCTGGCCAACTCGGTTCGCCAGATCAACTCAGGACACGACATCGACTCAGGTAGTTAGCTAGATCATCTCAGATCACCAGATCGCCCGATGAACTCAGGTCGGGTGGGGTCTCTAGATCGAGTCGAGTCACCAGATCAAGTCGGGTCCCGAGCCAGATCAACTCAGGTCACCACATCGACTCGGGTCACCAGCCAGATTAGGTCAGGTCACTAGATAGCCTGACCTACTTAGATCTCCAGTGAGTCTGTCCACTTTTTGAATGATTGACCCATACTCCTCTTCAAGTATTATCATAGTCAAGTCTCCGCTTCTAGCTCGACAATAAGAAGGGCGTGACTCCATGTATGGCCTGAGTGATTTTTTTTTAACTCTGGTTTTTTCATTCTTTTTGTCGTAGGGAGCCTCCTTTGTCTATTTTTTTTACAACTTTTGACCTCGCTCACGATCAAGCTAGGCCAACTCATTTAAACTTGGATCGCATAAATCTAATATGCACAATAGTAATGTTGATGAGTATGCAAACACATCAATGAAGTCATCTCAGTATGTCAAGTCCCCCAACTTAGATCACTCGAGTCGCATAAGTAACTCAGATAGCCATAATAAATTAGGTCACCATAGTGACTCGGGTCACTAGGTCGACTCAGGTCACGGGGTCGACTCGGGTCATCAAGTCAACTCAGGTTGCTGGGTTGACATAGCCGAATCGACTCAGGTCTTTGGATCGGGACGGGTCACTTGATCAACTCGTGTCGCTAGCCAAATCAACTTAGGTCATCACATGGGTCGCCAACTAGATCAACTCGGGTCGCTAGATCAGCTCTGGTCACCAGATCACCTGACCAACTTAGGTCGCCAACCAAATCAGCCTTGATCGCCACATTGACTCAGGTTGCCACATCACCTAGCCAACTTGGGTCGCCAGCCAGATCAACTCGAGTTGCCAGATCGACTCGGGACACCACATCGACTCAGGTAGTCAGCTAGATCATCTTGGATCCCTAGATCGCTCGATGAACTCAACTCAGGTGGGGTCTCTAGATCAAGTCGGGTCACCAGATCAAGTCGGGTCCTGAGCTAGATCAACTTAGGTCACCACATCGACTTAGGTCACCAGCCAGATCAGGTCCCTAGCCAGATCAACTCAGGTCACCACATCCAATATGCACAATAGTAATGCTGATGAGTATGCAAACTCATCAATGAAGTCATCTCAGTATGCCAAGTTGTCAAGTCCTCCAACTTAGATCAGTCGAGTCGCATAAGTAACTCCAACTACCATAATAAACTTAGATCACTCAGGTCGTTAGGTCGACTCGGGTTGCCGGCTTGACTCGGGTCTCTAGATCGCGATAGGTCGCTGGATCAACTCGGGTTGCTAGCTAGATTAACTCAAGTCACCACATCGACTTGGGTCATCACCTAGATCAGCTCAGGTTGCCACATCACCTAACCAACTCAGGTCAGGTCGGGTCACCAGATTAATTCGGGTCACCAGCCAGATCAACTTAGGTTGCCACATCAACTCGAGTATCCAGATAGATCAGCTCGGGTCACCAAATCACCTAACTAACTTAGGTCAGGTTGGGTTAGGTCTCCTGATCAGGTCGGGTCACCGGATCAACTCAGGTCGCTAATTAGATCAACTCGGGTCACTAACATGATCAACTCGGGTCAACACATCAGCTTATGTTGTTAACACATTCCAATATGCCAAGCTGTCTAGTTTGCTAGCTCGGATCACTCGAGTCGCATAAGTAACTCGTATTGCCAAAACAACTTGGGTCACCTAATTAACTCGAGTCATCAGATCGACTCGGGTCGCCAGATCGACTCGGGTCACCGGATCGACTCGAGTCCTCGAATCGACTCGGGTCACCGTATTGACGCAGGTCACCGGATCGACTCAGGTCTCCAGATCAGGATGGGTCGTCCGATCGACTCGATTCATCGGATCGATTCGGGTATCCAGATAGATCAAATCAGGTCACCAAATCACCTGACTAACTTAGGTTAGGTCGGGTCTCTGGATCGAGTCGGGTCACCAGATCAAATTGGGTCTCCAGCCAGATCAACTCGGGTCAACACATCGACTCGAGTCACCAACCAGATCAACTTGGGTCGCCAGACCAACTCAGGTCAGGTCGGGTAAGGTCTCCAGATTGGGTCAAGTCGCGGGATCATTTCAGCTCGCCAGCCAGATCAACTCGAGTTGCTACATCGACTCGACTCGACTCGCCAACCAGATCAGCTCAGGTCATTAGATCACCTGACCAACTCGAGTCAGGTCGACGGATGAAGTCAGATCGCCAGATCAACTCAGGTCGCCAGCCAGATCAACTCAGATCATCACATCGACTTAGGTCGCCAGCCAAATCAGCTCGGGTCACCAAATCAACTCGGGTCACCAGCCAGATCAACTCGGGTTAACAAATTTGAGTTTTGACCCCACTCGCAAGCGAGCTAGGCTAACTCATTCAAACTTGGATCGCCTCAATCTAATATGCATAATAGTAATACTAACGAGTATGCAAACTCATCAATGAAGTCAACTAAGTATGCCAGCCTGATCAACTCAGGTCAACAAATTGACTCGGGTCACCAACCAGATCAACTCGGGTCACCAGATTGCCAGGCCAAGTTGGGTCGGGTCGGGTTGGGTCAGGTCTCTAGATCGGGTTGGGTCAGTTCTCTAGATCGGGTCGGGTTGCCAGATCAATTCTTGTCGCCAACCAGATCAACTCAGGTCGCCACATCGACTCGGGTCGTCAGCCAGATCAGCTCGGGTCACCACATCACCTAACCAACTCGGGTTAGGTCGGGTCACCCGATCAATTTGGGTCACTAAGTTGGGTGTGACTCCATGAATGGCACGAGTGGTTTTCTTTTTCAACTCTAGTTTTTTCATTATTTTCATTGTACGAAGCCTCCTTTGTCTATTTTTTTAGGACTTTTGACCCCGCCCTGAGGATCGCCAACGAGCTCGACCGGATCCTGTCCGAGATCTTGCTCGTGAGCGAGCTCACCGGGATCCCGTCGCCAACGAGCTAGGCGTGACTCCATGGATGGCTCTAGTGATTTAAGTTTTTTATAACTTGAAAATTTTGTTCTTTTCCTTGTATAGAGCCTCCTTTATCCATTTTTTCCTACGAGTTTCGACCCCGCCAGCGACCTTGTTAAGTTCTCATCGCAGGTCTTGCCCTACTACCACGAAAGCCTCCCAGCGGTTATATGAAATGACCCCGGGTCATTTCAACACTGCGTCTAACAATAACTAGTCAGACTGCATCAAATGATGTCCACCTCGATCCATGCCAACTCATTCAAACTTGGATCACCTCAATCTAATATGCACAATAGTAATGCTGACAAGTATGCCAACTCATCAATGAAGTCGCCTTAGCATGCCAAGCTGTCAAGTCCCCCAACTTGAATTACTCCAGTCGCATAAGTAATTCGGATCATTGGATCGACTCGCATCGCCGAGTCAACTCGGGTTTCTGGATCGACTCGAGTCCCCAAAACAACTTGGGTTGCCAGTCGGATCAACTCGGGTCACCATCCAGATCAACTCAGGTCGCAAGATCACCTGACTAACTTAGATTGACGAAGTTGCCTAGCCAACTTGGATCGCTAGACTTGCCAGATCGACTCGAATCACTGGAGTCGTCAGATCGACTCAGATCTCTATTTCAAGTCGGCCCTATTGCCACGAAGGCATCCCAATGATAACCAGTCAGATCGCAAGTTAAATCACATCAAATGATGTTCACCTCGATCTGTGCTAACTCATTCAATCTTGGATCACCTCGATCCAATATGCCAAGCTGTCAAGTCCACCAGCTCAGATCACTCGAGTTGCATAAGTAACTCAGATCGCCAGAACAACTCGGGTCACCAGATCGACACAGGTCGTCAAATCCACTCGGGTTGCCGAATCAACTCGAGTCGTCGGATCGACTCGGGTCTCCAGATTAGGACGGGTTGTCAGATCGACTCGGGCCGCCAGCCAAATCTACTCGGGTCCCTACATCGACTCAGGTATCCATATAGATCATATTGGGTCGCCAAATCACCTGACTAACTAAAGTTAGGTCAAGTTTGGTCGGGTCAGGTCTCCGGATTGGGTCGGGTCACCGGATCAACTTGGGTCAACATATCGACTCGAGTCGCCAACCAGAACAACTCGGGTCACCAGATTGCCAGACCAACTCGGGTTGGGTCGGGTCAGGTCTTCAGATCGGGTCAGGTCACGGGATCATTTTGGGTCGCCAGCCAGATCAACTCGGGTCGCCACATCAACTCGACTCACCAACCAGGTCAGGTCGGGTCACCAGATCACCTGACCAACTCGGTCAGGTCGACGGATGAAGTCGGATCGCTGGATCAACTCAGGTCGCTAGCCAGATCAACTTGGGTCACCACACCAACTCAGGCCGCCAGCCAAATCAGCTCAGGTCGCGAGATCAACTCAGGTCAACAAATGTGACTTTTGACCCCACTCACAAGTGAGCTAGGCTAACTCATTCCAAGTCTCTCATGGAAAAGTCCATGACTTCCCATTCCTATACCTATGCTGACGAGTATGCCAACTCATCAATGAATTCGGCTCAGCATGCCAAGTTGTCAAGTCCCCCAACTTGAATTACTCCAGTCACATAAGTAATTTAGATCACCAGAACAACTCGGGTCACCGGATCGACTCAATTCGCCGGATTGACTTGGATCACCGGATCACTAGAGTCGGCAAAGTAACCCAGATCTCTAGGGTCATAACGGGATAGGTATTGTTTACGGATGTAACGACCTCTGAGATGAGCCCAACTCGTCAATCGGAGCCAGCTCGCCAATCTGATTGAGCTAGCCGATCTGAGCCAACTCACCGATTTGAGCTAGCAAGACACCTCTCAAGAATTGAGTTTGAGAACTTCTCCACTAATGAGTTGTCCTCAAGATGTGAACTTGCATCCAGATTAGGACTTGTGGCTTGCACGAGCCAATGTCATGAAGACCTCCTACGTACATGCAACCAATGCATCTCATAGTCCAACATAGTTCTGAACTAGCTCATTACGCCACCATCTCGCACATGTTCCAAGTCTCCCATGGAAAAGTCCCCAACTTCCCATTCCAATACCTAGTTGATTTCACCTCGGATCGAGTCCCCAACAAGATCCAATGCCACTCTGCACAAAGCAGTCCATGCTACTTCATGCAGCTCGAATGACACCTCGACTTGACTCTAAACCTTACCCAGGCCAAAACTATTAACAACTTGTCGCACAACCCCATGAATGCTCCTCGAATCAAGTCCCTGACATGACCCTACTCCTGAGTGCACCAAACAACTCCTTTGTTACACCTCGGATCGAGTCCCTTACATGTCAGTTCAAGTCAGTCGACGTGTTAGCTCTATTTCTAGTATGAGGTGATCTTGTCACATCAACACTACACCCATCCATTGTAAGTTAGCCATACCACCACAAAGTCATCCAACAGTCATTATGAAATGACCCCTATCACATCAAGCTGTGTTGGTTTGTTTCAAGTCGGCCCTATTGCCACGAAGGCATCCCAATGGTAACTAGTCAAATCGCATCAAATGATGTTCACCTCGATCTATGCCAATGCTGCCTATGATTGATTTGCTAGCTCTCTACGGATATTTTTGGATATGCCATTTGATACCTGAATGCTATGCATGGGTTCGTGCATAGACGATTCGAGCTGAGCTTAAGGATGTTGAGTTCTCAAGTGAATATGAATAGGCGAGTTGTTCTATGGAGTAGAACTCAGGAATGCATGATGGATTGAGCTCATCTCGCGGATCCGAGCCAGCTCGTTGATCCGATCCAGCTTGTCGATCTGAGCCAGCTCGACGATCCGAGCCAGCTCGTCAAGTTGAGCCTTTTACGAGATTTAAATTTTTTGCGACCTATCGACGTCGGCAAGCATTTGTATGGGGGAGAAAGACTCGGACTAATAACTTATCCTCGTAGGGGAGGTGTTGTTGGTGGATGTGAGGATTTTTGAGATGAGACCCAAGCTGGAACAAATTCTAGTGCGCATTGTGATTAGAGCTAAGCTAAAGGATATTGAGTTCTCAAAGGAATACAAATAGGCAAGTTGTTTTATGGAGTAGAACACGGGAATGCATGATGGATCCGATCCGATTTGAGCCGAGCCGGCTCGGCGATCCGAGCCAGCCAGCTTGGAAAACCGAGCCGGCTCGCTCGGCAAACCGTGCCAGCTCGCCGATTCGAGTCAGCTCGCTCGGTGATCCGAGCCAGCTCGCTTGGCGATCCGAGCCTTTTACGAGATTTTAAGTTTTTGTGACTTATCGGCGTCGGCAAGCATTTCTACGTGGGAGCAAGACTCGGACTAATAACTTATATAGGGGAGGTGTTGTTGGTGGATGTAAGGATCTTTGAGATGAGACTCGAGATGGAATGGATTCTAGTGCCCATTGTGATTCGAGCTGAGCTAAAGGATGTTGAGTTCTCAAGTGAATACAAATAGGTGAGTTGTTCTATGGAGTAGAACACGGGAATGCATGATGGATTGAGCTCAGCTCGTCGATCCGAGCCAGCTCACGGATTCGAGCTAGCTTGTCGAGCTGAGTCTTTTACGAGATTTAAAGTTTTCGTGACCTATCCGTGTCGGCGAGCATTTCTACGGGGGAGCAAGACTTGGACTAATAACTTATATAGGGGAGGTGGTGTTGGTGGATGGAAGGATCTTTGAGATGAGACCCGAGCTGGAACGGATTCTAGTGCGCGTTGTGATTCGAGTTGAGCTAAAGGATGTTGAATTCTCAAGTGATTACAAATAGGCGAGTTATTCCATGGAGTAGAACACGGGAATGCATGATGGATTGAGCTCAACTCGGCGATCCGAGCCAGCTCGGCGATCCGAGCCAGCTCGGCGATCCGAGCCAGCTCGGCGATCCGAGCCAGCTCGGCGATCCGAGCCAGCTCGGCGATCCGAGCCAGCCCGTCGAGCTGAGTCTTTTACAAGATTTAAATTTTTTGTGACCTTTCGGCGTTGGCGAGCATTTCTACGGGGGAGTAAGACTCGGACTAATAACTTATATAGGGGAGGTGTTGTTGGTGAATGTAAGGATCACTGAGATGAGACCCGAGCTGGAACGGATTCTAGTGCGCGTTATGATTCGAGCTGAGCTAAAGGATGTTCAGTTCTCAAGTGAATACAAAGAGGTGACTCATTCTATGGAGTAGAACATGGGAATGCATGATGGAATGAGCTCAGATCGCCGATCCGAGCTAGCTCGTCGATCCGAGCCACGGGTATGTACGATCCGAGCCAGCCCGTCGAGCTGAGTCATTTATGAGATTTAAATTTTTTGTGACCTTTCGGCGTTGGCGAGCATTTCTACGGGGGAGCAAGACTCGGACTAATAACTTATATAGGGGAGGTGTTGTTGGTGAATGTAAGAATCATTGAGATGAGATCCGAGCTGGAACGGATTCTAGTACGCGTTGTGATTCGAGCTGAGCTAAAGGATGTTCAGTTCTCAAGTGAATACAAAGAGGTGAGTCATTCTATGGAGTAGAACATGGGAATGCATGATGGAATGATCTCAGATCGTCGATCCGAGCTATCTCGTCGATCCGAGCCAGCTCGCTGATCCGAGCCATGGGTATGTAGGTAGTTTTCATGAGATCGGCTCGCCCGGCCCACAAGTCAAACATCGATTCTCTTATTAAGGGTGAGCCCTTGTCTAGCGTTTGGGTCGCTCGGTACAAGCTGTTCGATTTGTAATGTGTGCAAAGCTTTTGGGTTGATATTTGGAAGATTTAAATTTTTTGTGAGCTATTCTCCTCGTTTCACTTGATATTTTTGAAGATTTGAATTATTTGTGAGCTATTCTCCCCGTTTCCCTTGATTTTTTTGGAAGAATTGGAATTTTTGAGAGTTGTTCTCTTCGCCTCAAATTTCTACGGAAGAGCAAGACTTGGACTAATAACTTATATAGGGGAGGTGTTGTTGGTGAATGAAAGGATCTTTGAGATGAGACCCGAGCTGGAACGGATTCTAGTGCGCGTTGTGATTCAAGCTGAGCTAAAGGATGTTCAGTTCTCAAGTGAATACAAAGAGGTGAGTCGTTTTATGGAGTAGAACACGGGAATGCATGATGGAATGAGCTCAGATCGACGATCCGAGTCAGCTCGCTGATCTGAGCCACGGGTATGTAGGCAGTTTTCATGAGATCGGCTCGCCCGGCCCACAAGTCAAACACTGATTCTCTTATTAAGGGTGAGCCCTTGTCTAGCGTTTGGGTCGCTCGGTACAAGCTGTTTGATTTGTAATGTGTGCGAAGCTTTTGGGTTTGATATTTGGAAGATTTGAATTTTTTGTGAGCTATTCTCCTCGTTTCACTTGATTTTTTTGAAGATTTGAATTATTTGTGAGCTATTCTCCCCATTTCCCTTGATTTTTTGGAAGATTTGGATTTGTTGCGAGTTGTTCTCTTCGCCTCAAATTTCTACGGAAGAGCAAGACTTGGACTAATAACTTATATAGGGGAGGTGTTGTTGGTGAATGCAAGGATCTTTGAGATGAGACCCGAGCTGGAACGGATTCTAGTGCACGTTGTGATTCGAGCTGAACTAAAGGATGTTTAGTTCTCAAGTGAATACAAAGAGGTGAGTCATTTATGGAGTAGAAGACGGGAATGCATGATGGAATGAGCTCAGATCGCCGATCCGAGCTAGCTTGTCGATCCGAGCCACGGGTATGTAGTCAGTTTTCATGAGATCGGATCGTCCGGGCCACAAGCTAGCTATTTTTTGTGAGCTATTCTCTTTGTTTCCTTTGATTTTTTTGGAAGACTTGCATTTTTTGTGAGCTATTCTCTTCGTTTCAATTGAATTTTTGGAAGTTATGCATTTTTTGTGATGTAGTCTCTTCGTTTCACTTGCATTTTTGGGAGATTTGATTTTTTTTGTGAGCTATTCTCTTCTTTTCCCTTGAATTTTTTTTTGCAAGACTTGCATTTTTTGTGAGCTATTCTCTTCGTTTCAATTGAATTTTTAGAAGTTTTGAATTTTTTGTGATCTATTCTTCTTTGTTTCACTTGTATTTTTGAGAGATTTGAAATTTTTGTGAGATATTCTCTTCGGCTCAAATTTCTACGGAAGTGCAATACTTGGACTAATAACTTATATAGGGGAGGTGTTGTCCGCGGAAGCTCCCCCATGCCCCTCTAATAGAATCAGTGCTAGTGATCCCGTTTTGAAATCCGACGGACGGATGGATGAGCAGGTCGGATTTCAAAACGGGATCAGCAGCACTGATTCCATTAGAGGGGCATGAAGCCACCTGATTGCTATGCGGGGGCTGCTCAAAGTCCCGTCTTTCGAGTCGCTCGACGGCGCAAGTCGGAAAGGGTTCGACAGCGGTTGTCGTTCCAATGCGTCGTCGCAGTGACATGGAAGGCGATCTTCGGGTTAGCCCTTGTCTAGCTTTTGGGTCGCTTGGTACAAGCGATCTGCTATGTACTTTCCGCGAACCCCTATCCGGGTACTCGTTAGCTATGCATTGGCTCTTGCATGTGTGGAACGGAGAGATGCGGCCTTCACAGGGAGTCGGCCTGAAATAGTTCTGTGCGTGCGAATGGAGCCGCGTATAGCTTTTGGGTCGTTTGGATAGGGTGCCCCTCCAAGCGAATCAGTGCTGGTGCTCGGACGGATTTGCGGCTCAGATTTAAAATGTGAGGAGCATGCCTGATTTTATTTGAGGGGCATGAAGCCACCTGATTGCTATGCGGGGGCTCCCCTGGGTCGTCTCTTTTGGGTCACTCGATGGCGCAAGTCGGAGAAGGGTTCGACAACGGTAGTCGTTCCAGCGCGTCGTCATTAGTGATACTGAAGTCGATCTGTGTGCAGCCCCCGTCTAGCACTTGGGTCTGCATGCCGCAAGAAGATTTGAATTTTTTGTGAGTTAAAGTCTTTTTCTTTTTTTCGTTTCACTGGAGTTTTTGCGAGATTTGAAGTTTTTGTGAGCTATTCTCTTCGTTTCACTTAAATTTTTTGTGAGCTATTCTCTTCGTTTCACTTGAATTTTTGGAAGTTTTGAGTTTTTTGTGAGCTATCCTCTTCGTTTCACTTGAATTTTTGCAGGATTTGAATTTTTTGTGAGCTATTCTTCTTTGTTTCACTTGGTTTTTTGGAAGATTTGAATTTTTTGTGAGCTATTTTCTTTGTTTCCCTTGTTTTTTTTTGGAAGACTTGCATTTTTTGTGAGCTATTCTCTTCTTTTCCCTTGATTTTTTTTTTGCAAGACTTGGATTTTTTGTGAGCTATTCTCTTCATTTCAATTGAATTTTTGGAAGTTTTGAATTTTTTGTGATCTATTCTCTTTGTTTCACTTGTATTTTTGAGAGATTTGAAATTTTTGTGAGATATTCTCTTCGGCTCAAATTTCTACGAAAGTGCAATACTTGGACTAATAACTTATATAGGGGAGGTGTTGTCCGCGGAAGCTCCCCCATGCCCCTCTAATAGAATCAGTGCTGGTGATCCCGTTTTGAAATCCGACAGACGGACGGATGATTAGGTCAGATTTCAAAATGGGATCAGCAGCACTGATTCCATTACAGGGGCATGAAGCCACCTGATTGCTATGCGTGGGCTGCTCAAAGTCCCGTCTTTCGGGTCGCTCGATTGCGCAAGTCGGAAAGGGTTCGACAGCGGTTGTCGTTCCAATGCGTCGTCGTTGTGACATGTAAGGCGATCTTAGGGTCAGCCCCCGTCTAGCTTTTGGGTTGCTTTGGTACAAGCGATCTGCTATGTACTTTCCGCGAAACCCTATCCGGGTACTCGTTAGCTATGCGTTGTCTCTTGCATGTGTGCAACGAAGAGATGCGGCCTTCACAGGGAGTCGGCCTGAAACAGTTCTGTGCGTGCGAATGGAGCCGCGTATAGCTTTTGGGTCGTTTGGATAGGGTGCCCCTCCAAGTGAATCAGTGCTGGTGCTCGGATGGATTTGCGGCTCGGATTTAAAATGTGAGTAGCATGCCTGATTTTATTGGAGGGGCATGAAGCCACCTGATTGCTATGCGGGGGCTCCCCTGGGTCGTCTCTTCTGGGTCACTCGATGGCGCAAGTCGGAGAAGGGTTCAACAACGGTAGTTGTTCCAGCGCGTCGTCATTAGTGATACTGAAGTCGATCTGTGGGCGAGCCCCGGTCTAGCATTTGGGTCTGCATGCGGCAAGAAGATTTGAATTTTTTGTGAGTTAAGTCTTTTTCGTTTCACTGGAGTTTTTGCGAGATTTGAAGTTTTTTGTGAGCTATTCTCTTCGTTTCACTTGAATTTTTGGAAGTTTTGAATTTTTTGTGAGCTATTCTCTTCGTTTCACTTGAATTTTTTGAAGTTTTGAATTTTTTGTGAGCTATTCTCTTCCTTTCACTTGAATTTTTGCAGGATTTGAATTTTTTGTGAGCTATTCTTCTTTGTTTCACTTGGTTTTTTCGAAGATTTGAATTTTTTGTGAGCTATTCTCTTTGTTTCCCTTGATTTTTTTTTGGAAGACTTGCATTTTTTGTGAGCTATTCTCTTCGTTTCAATTGAATTTTTGGAAGTTATGCATTTTTTGGTGATGTAGTCTCTTCGTTTCACTTGCATTTTTGGGAAATTTGATTTTTTTGTGAGCTATTCTCTTCTTTTTCCTTGATTTTTTTTGCAAGACTTGGATTTTTTGTGAGCTATTCTCTTCATTTCAATTGAATTTTTGGAAGTTTTGAATTTTTTGTGATCTATTGTTCTTTGTTTCACTTGTATTTTTGAGAGATTTGAAATTTTTGTGAGATATTCTCTTCGGCTCAAATTTCTACGGAAGTGCAATACTTGGACTAATAACTTATATAGGGGAGGTGTTGTCCGCGGAAGCTCCCCCATGCCCCTCTAATAGAATCAGTGCTGGTGATCCCGTTTTGAAATCCGACAGACGGACGGATGATTAGGTCGGATTTCAAAACGGGATCAGCAGCACTGATTCCATTAGAGGGGCATGAAGCCACCTGATTGCTATGCGGGGGCTGCTCAAAGTCCCGTCTTTCGGGTCGCTCGATGACGCAAAGTCGGGAAGGGTTCGACAGCGGTTGTCGTTCCAATGCGTCGTCGCTGTGACATGGAAGGCGATCTTCGGGTCAGCCCCCGTCTAGCTTTTGGGTTGCTTTGGTACAAGCGATCTGCTTGTACTTTCCGCGAAACCCTATCCGGGTATTCGTTAGCTATGCGTTGTTTCTTGCATGGGTGGAACGGAGAGATGCGGCCTTCACAGGGAGTCGGCTTGAAACAGTTCTGTGCGTGCGAAAGGAGCCGCGTATAGCTTTTGGGTCGTTTGGATAGGGTGCCCCTCCAAGTGAATCAGTGCTGGTGCTCGGACGGATTTGCGGCTCGGATTTAAAATGTGAGTAGCATGCCTGATTTTATTGGAGGGGCATGAAGCCACCCGATTGCTATGCGGGGGCTCCCCTGGGTCGCCTCTTTTGGGTCACTCGATGGCGCAAGTCGGAGAAGGGTTCGACAACGGTAGTCGTTCCAGCGCGTCATCATAGTGATACTGAAGTCGATTTGTGGGCGAGCCCCCGTCTAGCTCTTGGGTCTGCATGCCGCAAGGAGATTTGAATTTTTCGTGAGTTTAAGTCTTCGTTTTTCCTTGATTTTTTTTTGGAAGACTTGAATTTTTGGAAGTTCTGAATTTTTTTGTGAGCTATTATCTTTCGTTTCACTTGAATTTTTGCAAGATTTGAAATTTTTGTGAGCTATTCTCTTTGTTTCACTTGGTTTTTTTTGGAAGATTTGAATTTTTGTGAGCTATTCTCTTTGTTTCCCTTTGTTTTTTTTTTTTTTGTTTTTTTTTGGGAAGACTTGCGTTTTTTGTGAGCTATTCTCTTCGTTTCAATTGAATTTTTGGAAGTTATGCATTTTTTGTGATGTAGTCTCTTCGTTTCACTTGGTTTTTTGGAAGATTTGAATTTTTTGTGAGCTATTCTCTTTATTTCCCTTTGATTTTTTTGGAAGACTTGCATTTTTTGTGAGCTATTCTCTTCGTTTCAATTGAATTTTTGGAAGTTATGCATGATGCATTTTTTGGGAGATTTGATTTTTTTTGTGAGCTATTCTCTTCTTTTCCTTTGAATTTTTTTTGCAAGACTTGCATTTTTTGTGAGCTATTCTCTTCGTTTCAATTGAATTTTTGGAAGTTTTGAATTTTTTGTGATCTATTCTTCTTTGTTTCACTTATATTTTTGAGAGATTTGAAATTTTTGTGAGATATTCTCTTCGGCTCAAATTTCTACGGAAGTGCAATACTTGGACTAATAACTTATATAGGGGAGGTGTTGTTCGCGGAAGCTCCCCCATGCCCCTCTAATGGAATCAGTGCTGGTGATCCCGTTTTGAAATCCGACAGACGGATGGATGATTAGGTCGGATTTCAAAACGGGATCAGCAGCACTGATTCCATTATAGGGGCATGAAGCCACCTGATTGCTATGCGTGGGCTGCTCAAAGTCTCATCTTTCAGGTCGCTCGACGGCGCAAGTCGGAAATGGTTCGGCAGCGGTTGTCGTTCCAATGCGTCGTCGCAGCGACATGGAAGGCGATCTTCGGGTCAGCCCCTGTCTAGCTCTTGGGTTGCTTTGGTACAAGCGATCTGCTATGTACTTTCCGCGAACACCTATCCCGGTACTCGTTAGCTATGTGTTGGCTCTAGCACGCATGGAACGCAGAGATGCGGCCTTCACAGGGAGTTGGCCTGAAACAGTTCCGTGCCTTGCGAATGGAGCCGCGTATAGCTTTTCGGTCGTTTGGATAGGTGCCCCTCCAAGTGAATGAGTGTTGGTGCTCGGACGGATTTGCCGCTCGGATTTAAAAATGTGAGCAGCAGCACAGATTCTATTGGAGGGGCATGAAGCCACCCAATTTTTATGCGTGGGCTCCCTTGGGTCGTGTCTTTTGGGTCACTCGATGGCGGAAGTCAGAGAAGGGTTCGACAGCGGTAGTCGTTCCAGCGCGTCGTCATAGTGATACTGAAGTCGATCTGTGGGCGAGCCCCCGTCTAGCTCTTGGGTCTGCATGTCGCAAGAAGATTTGAATTTTTTGAGTTAAGTCTCTTCGTTTCACTTGAATTTTTGCGAGATTTGAATTTTGTTTGTTGCGAGGTAGTAAAATTCTCTTCGTTTTGACTTGAAGTTTTGGATTTTTTGTGAGCTATTCTCTTCGTTTTTCCTTGGTTTTTGTTTTGGAAGACTTGAATTTTTTGTGGGCTATTATTTTATTCTTTTCACTTGAATTTTTGGAAGTTTTGAATGTTTTTGTGAGCTATTCTCTTCGTTTTCACTTGAATGTTTGCAAGATTTGAATTTTTTGTGAGCTATTCTGTTTGTTTCACTTGGTTTTTTTGGAAGATTTGAATTTTTTGTGAGCTATTCTGTTTTGTTTCCCTTGATTTTTTTGTAAGACTTGCATTTTTTGTGAGCTATTCTCTTCGTTTCAATTGAATATTTGGAAGTTGTGCATTTTTTGTGATTGTAGTCTCTTCGTTTCACTTGCATTTTTGGGAGATTTGATTTTATTTGTGAGCTATTCTCTTTTTTTTCCCTTGATTTTTTTGTGAGCTATTCTCTTCGTTTCAATTGAATTTTTGGAATTTCTGAATTTTTTGTGATCTATTCTTTTTGTTTCACTCGTATTTTTGAAAGATTTGAAATTTTTGTGAGATATTCTCGTCGGCTCAAATTTCTACGGAAGTGCAAGACTTGGACTAATAACTTATATAGGGGAGGTGTTGTCCGCGGAATCTCCCCCATGCCCCTCTAATAGAATCAGTGCTGGTGATCCCGTTTTGAAATCCGACAGACGGACGGATGATTAGGTCAGATTTCAAAACGCGATCAGCAGCACTGATTCCATTAGAGGGGCATGAAGCCACCTGATTGCTATGCGGGGGCTGCTCAAAGTCCCGTCTTTCGAAGGTCGCTCGACGGTGCAAGTCGGAAAGGGTTCGGCAGCGGTTGTCGTTCCAATGCGTCGTCGCAGTGACATGGAAGGCGATCTTCGGGTCAGCCCCCGTCTAGCTTTTGGGTTGCTTTGGTACAAGCGATCTGCTATGTACTTTCCGCGAACCCCTATCCGGGTACTCGTTAGCTATGCGTTGGCTCTTGCATGCGTGGAACGAAGAGATGCGGCCTTCACAGGGAGTTGGCCGGCCGGAAATAGTTCTGCTCTTGTGAATGGAGCCGCGTATATAGCTTTTGAGTCGTTTGGGTAGGTGCGCCCCTCCAAGAGAATCAGTGCTGGTGCTCGGACGGATTGGTAGCTCGGATTTAAAATATGAACACTAGCACTGATTCTATTGGAGGGGCGCATTAGGCCACCCGCTTGCTATGCGGGGGCTGTCCAGGGTCGTAACTTTTGGGTCAGTCGACGGTGCACTTCGGAAAGGGTTCGACAGCGGTTGTCGTTCCAACACATCGTCGCATTGACAAGAAAGGCGATCTTCGGGTCAGCCCCCGTCTAGCTCCCGGGTCACTTGGTACAAGCTACTTGCTATGTCGCTTCGACTTCCGATACTTGAGTGCGCAATGGCTCAAGATGCTTTGCATTGGAATCAGTTAGTTATCATATGTGTCGGCGGATTGGATCTCAAGTCAATCTAGGCGGGTGCGACATTAGTTGCTAAGTCTCGATCGAAAACGATTTGGATTCATCTAGATGCATTGTTATCTGACTTGAGGAACTATGCGAGCGAGTTGGGTTACCTCCTCGTGGATATGTTGGATACGCGTTATGACGGATAAGATGATGGATTGCGGTAAGAATGACGAATTTTTGGAAGATGAATTATTTTGGTGAGCCATGTTCTTTGTTTTACTTGAATTTCTGGAAGATTTGAATTTTGTTTTCTAGCTATTCTTTTCGTTTTCCTAGATTTTTTTGAAAGACTTGAATTTTTTGTGATCTATTCTGTTCGTTTCACTTGAATTTTTGGAAGATTTGATTTTTTGTGAGCTTTTTGTCATCGTTTCACTTGAATTTTTGGAAGATTTGAATTTTTTGGGAGCCAGTTTCTTCGGCTTAAATTTCCACTCAAGAGCAAGACTCGGACTAATAACTTATATAGGGGAGGAGTTGTGTGTTGTTCGCGGAAGCTCCCCCATACCCCTCTTATAGAATCATTGCCGGTGATCGGACGGATGTGTAGGTCGGATTTCAAAATGGGATCACCAGCACTGATTCTATTAGAGGGGCATGAAGCCACTTGATTGCTATGCGGGGGCTGCCCAAAGTCCTGTCTTTCGGGTCGCTCGACGGTGCAAGTCGGAAAGGGTTCGGCAGCGGTTGTCGTTCCAATGCGTCGTCGCAGTGATATGGAAGGCAATCTACGGGTCAGCCCCTGTCTAGCTTTCGGGTCACTTTGGTACAAGTGATTTGCTATGTACTTTCCGCGAACCCTATCCACGTACTCGTTAGCTACGCGTTGGCTCTTACACGAGCGGAACGGAGAGATGCGGCCTTCACAGGGAGTTGGCCGGAGATAGTTCTGTTTTTGTGAATGGAGCCGCGTATAGCTTTTGAGTCGTTTGGGTAGGTGCCCCCCTCCAAGAGAATCAGTGCTGGGTATCTCGGATTTAAAATCTGAGCACTAGCGCTGATTCTATTGGAGGGGCGCATTAGGCCACCCGCTTTCTATGCGGGGCCTGTCCAGGATCGTGTCTTTTGTGTCAGTCGACGTTGCAAGTAGGAAAGGGTTCGACAGCGGTTGTCGTTCCAACGCATCGTCGCATTGACAAGAAACGCAATTTTTGGGTCAGCCCCCGTCTAGCTCCCGGGTCGCTTGGCACAAGCGATTTGCTCTGTCGCATGCTGCATTAAGATTTGAATTTTTTGTTTGCTATTCTCATTTTTGTTTCATTGGAAGATTCGAATTTTTTGCGATCTCCTCTTTTGTTTCCTTTGATTTTTTTTTGGAAGATTTTAATTTTTTGTGAGCCTACTCTCTTCGATTCACTTGAGTTTTTGGAAGAAATGGATTTTTTTGGTGAGCTATGTTCTTTCTTTTACTTGAAGTTTTGGAAAATTTGAATGTTTTGCTAGTTGTTCTTTTCGTTTCCCTTCGATTTTTTCGGAAGACCTGAATTTTTTGTGAGCTATTCTGTTCGTTTCACTTGAATTTTTTGAAGATTTGATTTTTTTGTGAGCTTTTTCCTCATCGTTTCACTTGAATTTTTGGAAGATTTGAATTGTTTGGGAGCCATTCTCAACGGCTCAAATTTCTACGGAAGAGAAAGACCCGGACTAATAACTTATATAGGGGAGTAGTAGTTCGCGGAAGCTCCCCCATGCCCCTCTAATAGAATCAGAGCTTGTGCGCGGACGGATGAGTAAGTCGGATTTAAAATCGGATCACTAGCACTGATTCTATTAGAGGGGCATGAAGCCACCTGATTGCTATGCGGGGGCTGCCCAAAGTCCTGTCTTTCGGGTCACTCAACGGTGCAAGTCGGAAAGTGTTCGGCAGCGGTTGTCGTTCGAATGTGTCGTCGCAGTGACATGGAAGGCAATCTTCGGGTCAGCCCCCGTCTAGCT
>BSBK01007255.1:72500-126744 GCA_027943335.1 Chamaecyparis obtusa | reverse complement strand
TATATATACACATATATTCAGATTTATACAATATAAAAATTATTATTATTTTTTATCAGTATTAGGTTATATTTTATTAATAGAGAAGATTTACAATATGTTATACATGGAGTCATTTCTTGACTTTGTACATAAACTAAAAAATATCCTAACGGCATATCATCCATTACAAATTAATTATGAGCTCTATAAATAACATTTTCTACTATAGGCTTAGAAAATTTACAAAAGAGCATTAATACCGTGCTACACAAACATGCCAAAATATCATGAGTTTCATTTACTACCATGCCTGAAACTTAAACAACCCCTGTAGTCCTTGCAAATCAAAAGACTTACTCAAAAAAGAGGTTTCCTATCTATCTAGTTATAGTGCTATTCACAACAACCACTATCTGCCATAACACTTGCATATCAGGTTCAACCATAACCCTTCAATAATTCAAAAAGAAGAAGACTGCATCTATTACTACAAAATTAAAAAAATTTGCCAGGGTAGTAAGACTAAAATCACCTTGCTTTATAGGTCCTTAGAGACCTCCATTTCTTTGGGATCCTCATGGGAAAAATACCCCTCCTTCGAGCCACCTAAGCCTTCTTGATAGCTTTAACCACTTGTTGCCAAGCATTGCTCCTATCTACAAGATAGGCTTATGTGGCTACCCCTTTTCACCAATTTAGAAAAACATTTAGGTTTGGGTCATTGATCATCTATATGTACTCCCATATTGTTGGAAAAGTATCAGATCTCTATCTAGATAGGAGCATACCTACAATGCCATAGATTTCATTGAAGGCAACATTTGAAAGCACCTTGAAAGATTTCATGGACATGGAATTCAATGACATCTAGAATCAAAATGCAAAGAAGGTATAGGATACATGAGAGTATAGTTGAAAAATATAAGGACAACATTTTCTAACTGGATTCATCCACTTGGTTATGATTTGGAGGAACATATTCTATAAGCCTATGCACAAGTCCTCCTATCAGTGCCTAAGGATCCCAATGAACCAAGATGGGGTACTTATGAGGGAAAGACAAGACAAGTAGATTCAGTCTTTTATACTGCAACAACAAAAAGGAAAGCATCAAAGATCACCTCTGAAATACTAAAAATCCATGGAGTCACACAAGAAGACCTAGATAAGGCAAGGGAAGCTAAGATTGGAATGCAACTTGAGAGCACACCCTCTTCTAAATTTAAAATTGAGAAGACTAATGATCTCAAGGAGAAGAAGAATAAGATAGAAGTTAACACTCCTGTACCCACAAATACTATTGATCTTGATGAAGGGTGCTCCCCTTAATACCACAAACACATAACAGAAATAGAAAAATAACAACAATAATATGCAAGAACAAAAAATTGGCTTCTTATTATCTCCACAAATATGGAATTACAAGCTTTCAGATTTACAATATGCAAAGCCACATGGGCATTCCCTTACAATATTCTGTAGGACAAAGCCTCGAATCAATACCCAGATCTACTACCTAGAACTGCCCTAGACAACACTACGAGCCTTCTTTATATAGGCAATTTCCACCGCCCAAGAAAGTTCTAGAAATTTAGCCCTTAGGGGCCGACCAAACTTAGAATTATTTTATTTTACAATTTATTACAACAAATTCAGCTCAAAATGAGTTTTGAAACCCAAACAAAAATTTTGAAGAAAAATTATTTTCCACCATTTTAGGTGACCCAACTTTGAAAGACCATAAGTCATCGCTCGTTGACCTGATTGGCTATTATAACCCCATTCTGGAAATGCCACGAAGCACTCTATAGGCTTGACCCATGCAAAGCGCCCATCACCCAAATTTTCAACCTCATCTGAGGCCTCTAAAGCCTTCAAAACTGAGTTCAAAGTTTCTGTACCCTACTACCAATACCAAAAATCTTCAATATCTTCAAAACTAAACCTGATCTAGCCATGAAACTTTGCTGGCAGGTTGATATGACTGAGATGAACCTCCACATGTAAAATTGGAACATTCTAAGATCGTAAGACCAACTTACTAAAAATAGAAAGTTCCCATAAGTAGCGGCTCTGCACAAGATAGCCCTTATTGAAAACAAAAACAAAAATATTTTTGGGTGATGCAAGATTGCTCTTACACCCAGGATGCTCCTGCATCAGACACCCAAGGTAATTTGAGAAGTGACCCTGTCACGACTCAGGTGTGTAGAGGAAAACCAAGATGGTTAACCTCCTCCTTTGTTAGCCATGATGAATCTTCAACAGGTCATCCTTTCCATTTGACCAAATACTCTTCATATGTCCTATTCCTTATGCTTCTGCCAACACGACTGTCGAGTATGTCTTCAATCTCCTTGATATCTGAACTGGGTGCTGGAATAATCCACTATGCTGCTGCAACCTCATCTTCAACACCTCCTTCATGATACTCTATCAAATCTGAAATGTTAAACACTGGTGAAATATTTAGCTCAGTAGGCAATTCTACCTCATATGCATTTCTTGAATCATGCTTCTTCAGTATCTTACATGGCCCAAACTTCTTCATTTTCAACTTTTTATATGTACCAATTGAAAATCGCTCCTTCCACAAATGAACCATGACTTCATCTCCAACTTGAAATTCCTTATGCCTCCTTTTCTCATCTACCTTAGCCTTATACTACGCATTCATCTTGGTAATATGCTTCCTCACCTCCTCATGAATGTTCTTCAAGTGTTCTACAAAATCCTCAGCTTCAGCACTACTTATTTCTCCTTTATCTATCTTTCTCAATTTAGATGCATTTCTTGGACTACTTCCATATACAATCTGGAATGGTGATTTACCAATTCTCCTATTGACAGAATTATTGTATGCAAATTTTGCTTGTGGTAAAATCAAATCCCATCCTGTTAGCTTATCTCCAACCAAACATCTCAGTAGATTTCTCAAACTTCTATTCACCACCTCTGTCTATCCATAAGTCTGTGGATGATGTGATGAAATGAACTTCAAATCTATCTTCAACTTCTTCCACAATGTATGCCAAAAATATCGAACAAACTTAGTGTCTCTATCTGAAACTATGGTCTTTGGAAAACCATGTAGTCTCACCACTTCTCTGAAAAACAATTCTGCTACATGAATAGCATCATTAGTCTTCTTGCAGGGAATGAAATGTACCATCTTTGAAAATCTGTCAACTACTACAAAAATTGAATCATGTCCCCACCGTGTCCTCGGTAAACCAAGAACAAAGTCCATACTAATATCCTCCCAAGGCTTCTCTGGTATAGGTAACAGCTAATACAACCCTATATTCTACTTCACTCCTTTCACCATCTGACATACTCTGCAACTCTATACAAACTTCTTCACATCTTGCTGTAATTGTGGCCAATAATAATTCTCACCAACCAAAGCAAGGGTTTTATCATGACCAAAATGTCCAGCCAATCCTCCACTATGCTTCTCTTTGATGAGATTCTCCCTCATAGAACTTCTTGGAATGCACACTTGACTCCCTCTAAATAGCATATCATCTTGGATGATGAAATCCAACCATTTCATCCTATCTAGAGTAACAGGCTCTTTACAAGCTTTCCAAGCTCCACCAAAATTAGGATCCTCTAGATACAAATTCTTGAGTTCCTTGAACCCAATCACTTCAATCTACATCTCTATCAGCAATAGTTTCCTTCTACTAAGAGCATCCACAACCCTATTAGACTTTCAACTCCTGTGTTTAAAAACAAATGTATAACTCTACAAAAAACTCAACCCATTTCAAATGCCTCTGATTCAACTTTCCTTGACTATTCAAATATTGCAAAACTTGATGATCAGTATATAAAACAAACTCCTTAGGAAGTAGATAATGTCTCCACTTCTTTAATGTCTGAACTATAGCATGAAATTCCTAATCATAAACAGAATACTTCCTCTTGGCATCATTTAACTTCTCACTGAAATACACAACAGGTTTACCTTCTTGGCTCATAACAGCTCCTATTGCAGTACCACTAGCATCACAATCTACTTGAAACACCTTATTAAAATTTGGAAGTGCTAAAATAGGTCATTCTGTAACTTTTTGTTTCAACAATTGAAAACTCTTTTCTGCCCCATTAGTCCACTTAAACTTTTTTCTGTCCCCTCTCATTGTCTCAGTCAAGGGACCACAAATACTGCTAAAATTTTTGATAAATTTTCTGTAAAAACTAGCTAGACCATGAAAAGATCTTACCTCAGTAGCACTCCTTGGAGTAGGCCATTCAAGGATAGCCTGTACCTTCTCTGGGTCCATTTTTAGACCTTTTGCTGAAACTACAAATCCCAAATACACTAACTCTTTCTTCACAAAACTACACTTCTTCAAATTAATCAATAATTTCTCATCTCTCAACTTCTCAAACACCATATGAATATGCATCATATGTTCCTCCAATGTCTTGCTAAAAATCAAAATATCATCTAGGTAAACAATGACAAACTTACCCAGAAATTCTTTCAGAACCTCGTTCATGAGCCGCATGAAAGTGCTCGGTGCATTGGTTAACCCAAAAGGCATGACTAACCACTCATAGAATCCTTCCTTTGTCTTGAAGGTAGTCTTCCATTCATCTCCTTCTCTAATCTGAATATGGTGATATCCACTCTTCAGATCTATCTTTGAGAAATACACAGCTCCACTCAAACAGTCCATAATATCATCCATTCATGGCAATGGAAACTTATACTTGATTGTGATCTTGTTTATTGCTCTAGAAGCTGTACACATCCTCCATTCTCCATTCTTCTTTAGTGCTAATACTACTGGTACAACACATGGACTCAGGCTCTCCCAAATCAATCCCTTCTATAACAACTCATGTACTTGTCTATTCAACTCTTCACTTTCTACTGGTGTCATTCTGTGTGCTACCTTGTTTGGCAAACTGGCTCCTGGAATCAAATCCATCTGATGAATGATCTTCCTTATGGTTGGTAATCCATTAGGTACATTATCAGATACAATATCCTGAACCTCACTCAACAAATCTGCAACCTCTACAGGTACATCCTCTACTTCTTATTTACTAGCTTTTGGAATTAAAGAAAAACACACATGCTCATGCCTCATACCATCTAGGAATTTTCTTCCATCAACAAATGTTATTCTTGCATTACCACATACCTTTTTTTCGGTCTCCTTCAATGGCTTTAGCTTATGTCACACTCCATCATTTGTTAGGGAATAGGTGTTCGCATGACCATTGTGTACAACACATCTATCAAATTGTCATAGTCTACCCAACAACATATGACATGCATCCATAGGGATGATATCACATAGTACCTCATCTTGGTACCCGTCAATCTTGAACTTTACCGGGCACTATTCACTGACCATGACCTTGTGCTCATCTTGCACCCAGGCAATCTGATATGGATGTGGGTGTTTCTATCTCTTGAGCTTCAACTTTGTCACCATCTCTTCTAACACCAAATTGTCAGTGCTTCCACTATCAATAATCACATCAGAACATTTACCCTTACAATTGCATCTAGTGTGAAATAGGCTCCTCCTCTATTCAGGTTCATTCTCACCACTCAGCAAGACTCTTCTATTAATTAGTATTTCTCCTCTTTTAGCATCTTCAGAATATTATGATCAAGCATCTTCATCTACATGTGCAACTCTAGCCTGGCCTTCATTTCTCCTATCTATTCTACCTTGGCATTGAGGACATTCAAATTCCCTATGACCTTCTTCTCCATAGTGAAAACATGTTCCACGGAAGCCTCCTCTTCCAGATTCTTGTCCTCTTCCTCTTCCTCTCTGATCTCTATTATTCTGATCTTGGAAATGATTGAAATTGTTTCCTCTCTGATTTTGGCTGCTACTGGCCTCATCCTTCTTTTTCATATTTTCATTACGGCCACCATATGACCATCCACCAGATCTTCCACCATGACCTCTTCCATTTTGACTGCTCTCAAACTTCTTGTTTAGCTTTTCCTCTACTTTTAAGGCAAATTAGTATGCCTCCTCAATACTGTTCATTCAAACCAGATTCAACTCCTCCTAAATGCTTGTCCTTAACCCATTAAGGTGTCAAGCAGCTTTCTCATTATCAACTTTTGCATGGCCTGTTCTAATGAGGAGTCGATAGAACTCCTCTGTATACTCCTGAACAGATCTTCATGCTTGCTTCAAACTTTGCATTTTTTTTAGTAGGTCAAGCTCATAATCAATAAGAATGAACTGTCACTTTAATTTATCCACCATCCAATCCCATCTTGTGATTTTAGCTTTCCCTCTTCTATTTCACTCTAATTGAATTTCTTGCCACTAGATCTTCGCATGACCTTTCATTTTGGCCTTCACAAATTTGACCCTATCAGGATCCTCAACATCTTCATACTCAAGATATTTCTCACATTCATTGATCCAGTCGATCAATTCCTCTGGGTTAAGATTTCTAGAAAATGTAGGAACCTCAATCTTAGGTCTTTTCCCAATCTTGGAAATCACCCAAAAAAGTCTTTCTTCCTCCTGGTTCACAATTTTAGTTTCTCCTTCTTGATATTCTTCTTCGGCTTCATCCTCGCATTCATCCCTGACATTAAAATTCATTCCTGTGTGAATCTCTAGTTGTACTACTTGCACTTGTCTCTGCAGCTCTCTAACCTTAGGTGTCACAACACCAGCTCTTCCACCACGTTCTCTTTGTGGAGGCATTTTCATGATGCGCGCTGAAACCCTAACCAGGGTCCTAGTGCAAACTACCTCACAGTCAGCGATTTATTTACACACTCAAGAACTCCTGCTCTAATACCACTTGATGAAGGGTGCTCCCCTTAATACCACAAACACATAACAGAAATAGAGAAACAACAAGAATAATATGCAAGAACAGAAAATTGGCTTCTTATTATCTCCACAAATGCGGAATTACAAGCTTTCAAAATTACAATATGCCAAACCACATGGGCATTCCCTTACAATATTCTGTAGGACAAAGCCTCGAATCAATACCCAGATCTACTACCTAGAACTACCCTAGACAACACTACAGGCCTTCTTTATATAGGCAATTTCCACCGCCTGAGAAGGTTCTAGAAATTTAGCCCTTAGGGCTGACCAAACTTAGAATTATTTTATTTATAATTTATTACAACAAAGTCGGCTCAAAATGAGTTTTGAAACCCAAACAAAATTTTTGAAGAAAAAATATTTTCTGCCATTTCAGGTGACCCAACTTTTGAAGACCATAAGTCATCACCCATTGACCCGATTGGATATTATAACCCCATTCTGGAAATACCATTAAGCACTCTAAAGCCTTCAAAACCAAGTTTAAAGTTTCTGTACCCTACTGCCAATACAAAAAATCTTCAATATCTTCAAAACTAGACCTGATCTAGCCATGAAACTTTGCTGGCATGCTGATATGACTAAGATGAACCTCCACATGTAAAATTAGAACATTCTGAGATCGTAAGACCAACTTACTAAAAATAGAAAGTTCCATAAATAGCGGCTCTGCACAAGATAGCCCTTATTGAACACAAAAGCAAAAATATTTTTGGGTGATGCAAGATTGCTCTTACACCCAGGATGCTCTTGCATCAGATCTAGAGTCCACACCACCTCCCAAGCCTAGCAAGATGCCTAAGAGGAAGAAGAAGACTGGCACAAGCAACCCATCCTCTAGAACAATAAGAATAAAATGCAAAAAAACTCAAGGACCTCCAGAGGTAGGATTCAAACCAAATCTTGAAGTGTTGAAAACCAGGGTAGTAGATGAAGGAAGAATTGATCAAATAGGAAAGTTTTATGATAAATATAGTGAGATAGATAAATGAAAGATCCATGGTATGATAATCAAGAACATGATTAAGTTCAAGAAAATAGTTTTGGAACTTAAGACAGTTATACCAGATAATGTATGGAACATTTTTTACTTTTCGAAGAGACAAGCTATAGAAGAAGATCTTAGGATAAGAGAAAAGATATTGGATGAAAGCCTCCCAGTTTGTTCATTTGAAGAAAAATCATTGTTGTTGGATTTGGTGAAGCTGCCACTAAGAACTAAACTGAGACCTCTACAAATTATGAACAAGGATTATGAGTTAGTAACGAAGGAGACTATAAAAGCATTTTAGAATGTATTCTTGGATAGACACATGTATCATCCCACTATGCCTGCAACCCAAGTAACCATTGAGAAGGTAAAAGTAACTAAGATTCCTAATGCACCAATGACATGTCCATATGATTCTACACCCTCAGTGACAGTGCCTACTGAAGCAATGGAGTCTACACCCATGCTTGAAACAAAAGATGACACTATCATGATTGATAATATTGAAATATCAATGACGGCAACAGATGAAGACCTAAATAAGTTTGAGGAATCCTTTGTGAGCACAAAAGAGGCTATGATACTATGTGGTGATAACACACCTATGCAACAAGACCAAGTCCAAATTGAAGACTTAACTTTACAAGAAGAAGGAAAGGAAGTTGTAGACCTGATAGGAAATGAAGGTGAGAAGGAAGAGGAACATAAAGAAGAACCTTCAGTTGAAATTCTAGTGAAAGTAAAGAGTGAAGTTATGGATAGTACACTCCTTACCTCTAAGCCCTCAATTTCATTTTTGTCAAGTTTGAGCCCTTATACAACCAGTTTGGACTCTTGGGGAGAAGAAGATTTAATAAAGATCAATGTGTTAGCAATGGAGAAATCGAAGGAGAAACAAGTAATAAGGAATCCATTATTTGTTGAATCAGTAAGCATACTCAACAACCTACTACTTGAGGACTAGAAAGTAATAAAACTTCATTTAGTGGATGATGTAAGTAGCATCCTATCAAGCTTTAAATAAAATTTCTCTAGTCTTGAAGAATCAACATCTAAAGTTGCAGAAGAGAAATATCTTAAGAAGAGGCTAAGTGAATTGATAGGTAATTTTTCACTTGACCTCAATTCTTGAAAAGTTGGTCAAGCTTTGCTAAAAGATTTAGCAGTTAAAGGAAGAAAGATAATAGCTGATTGTATGGATAAAGACATACTTACTGCAGACCTCTCAAAGAAGATTCAAGAAGCAAAATCCATGATGGGAGCTATGATAAAATTAGTGATAGATCCCTAACAAGATGTAAACATGTGCAATAATGTCTATCAAGGACAATTACACAAAATTGAGAAGACAGAAAAAGAAATGGCTAAGATAAGTGCTAGGCAAACTCAGTTAAGGAATTCACATGTGCCCTCAGTAGATGTGTTGAATTAGAATATCAAGAAGATAGATGCCACTATTGTGATCTATGATCAAGGTCCTAGCATAGATCTAGAAAATATGGAGATGTAAACTTATGCATTATGTGCCCATCTCCAAACAGTAGATGCACTCAAGGCATTTTGGCAGCAAGAGATCTAAAACCTCAAGATTGCATACCCAGATGTACTCACTGTGTAAGTACTTGAAGTTTGATTTTTGAGAACCTTTGTCATTAATCTAAAAGGGGAAGTAGAGTAATATGAAGTAGTATAAGGATAGAGTAATATGGAGTAGCAGAAGGGAGATATAAGATAGAGTATATAATGTATAGAAAAGATAAGGATATATGTTAAATAGTTTTTTACAAAGATGTAGTTTTGAAACTTTTCCATATTCCTTTGTTTCCATTAATGACAAAGGGGGATATTGTTGTCAAGTTGACTATACTAGTGTATATGAAGAAGATTAGGGTAAAAGAAAAAAGTTGTGTCACGTTTCAGGACATCTTATTAGCACAGCTAAATTTGAATATTTCTAACTAAAATTATATTTTGTCAAATATATGGTCTAGCTAGATTCATTGTAGCTAAGTTAGATAAGTACTTCAACTTTTCCAATTGGAAATATCTATTAAATGCATGTTTTATACCAATTAATAAAGAAATAAAATTATTTAAGAAAAGTGATGTTTCAATAGCTCCTACTCTTTTTAATGATATTGTTTTATAAATTAATGAATACCCTTAATTAGATCTAATATATTATAATTTCAAAATACCGCAAGTAGGTATTTTAACATTAGAGAACAAGCTGCTTCAAAAATAGAAAAAATAAGTAAAGCTTATCAAAAAAATTGAAATTTTATATTTAACACTAGATGAGAGAGTTCTCTTCAAGAATGTGTAATTTTTTTTCTGAATGGTGTAGATTTGATAGGGGAAATTTGGTGGAAGATGAAAACTGTCGATTTCAGGTATGTTTGACTTTGAGTATTTATAATAGAGAAAATATACATTCAAAACTAATTTTCCTTCTTTTATGCACTAGGTATACATTTCTTCTATAACATATTTTGAAATCAAACGAAAAAAAATGATTATTTGCATATACTTTTTTGGTGGGAACAAGACCCTCATTTTTCAGCATTTGTGAGAAAGTAAAAATGGACTTAAAAAATTAACAGACTATGTGAATTCTTGTTCAATTTTTTAAAAAAATTATAGGCATAAACTTCATCCACTTTTACACATTTCATTAGTTTACATCATCTCGAAATTATAAACATAAATGCCATTTTTATGTCGTTAAAGTTGAAAAGTTTGTGTGTTGTTGAGCTTTTCCTTTATAAAAGTGTGACACAACTTTATAATTTTACCCATTAGTGTTGTCATTATGGCAACAAAGTCATATGGAATTTTGGTGTCAGTACACTTACTTAGAAGATCAAAATTTGGCTAAGTATGGAAGATAAAATAGTCAGTTAAGTACTTGATGAACAAAGCATGAACGCATAACTGTATGATTGAGTTTTGGCATGCACCCTTAAAGATAGATTTTGGATATGTTAGTAAGATATGGTTAAGAACACATGATCAGATGAGTTAGTATGAAGAAGTTATAGCGAGTTGAAGTGACATAGTCAATGACCAAAGCATGCAGCTGACATGAAATATTTTGATTGGTGATCATTATTTTATTCTGTAAAGGCTATGTGACTATTGTATTTATGTTTTAAATATGTTAATAGAAATGTATGTTAACACACTTGAGCCAATTCATTTGGAAGCATTGTATGTAGTAGGTTATAGGCCAATTTATTGAATAGTTTTGTTTGCACCTATATATAAGACATGCGCCTTTGTATTTTAGAATGGCATGAGATATAGAGTTGAAAGAAGAAGAGTATACATATGTGAAGAGGTGCCAAAATGATATAGATCTTTACAAGAGGTTAAAGCATCAACACACAAAAGGAACTGATTAGACAAGCAGTGTCATAACAATATTTAACCATTGTAGATATAGTGTATATCTGATATCTAGGAGGTTGTAGCCTTCTCTATTGAGTAGTGAGCCAACAACCCCTAACAAGGTTTATTACTTTAAGACTCCTAATAGGGTCCAGCCATTGACAAGGTCATTGTACTAAAGCACTGTAAAGACTGCTCCTAATAGGGAAAAGGAACTTTAATAGGTTCATAATACTCAAGTGCAATTATTAGTGGCTATTAATTCCCACCAGGGTTTTTCCTTTGGCCAAGGTTTCCCCATAATCATATTTGGTGTTATGTGTTATGGTTGTTTACTTGACTTGCTTTAATATTCAGTTCAATAATTAAGTTATTGAGTTAAGTATTCAAGTATCAGAAATTAATATTATAGAACATTGATTCACCCCCCTCTCATTGTGCCCATTCCGAACATATTGATGTCTCTTCATTTACGTCCTAGTTGACCTAGTGAAGAAGCATGTTGCAATTCTTGGAGCTGATTTGGTGAAGTTCTAGCATGTTAAAGGATAATATTTTGGATCATATCTAAGTCTTGTCCGAATTGATTTGGATCGCCTTGTGATTTGAGCATAATTTTTTTATCTTTTATATCTATGGGTCCTCAATGACATTTTTTATATTTATTCATTGTAATCTGTATAAATAATAAAATATTTTATGATTGCAATGTGGGTGTGTAATTAAGCAGTGGTGAATATGTTTGTATTTTGCAACCAATGTAGACATTATACTTCATTTTATCTATATTGGAATAGAAGATTCTATAAGTTAGTTCACTTATTTTGGATATTTTCTCCACCCTTGTGAATTGTGATAAAAGAATGATCACTGAACCCAACTAATGGCTAGATCATTGTATTGTGAGAATTGAGCTCTTGATAGTGGGTCTGTGAATGCATGAGCATTCCCCAAGTTTTTATTTTTGATTTTATGTTAACTTGGTAGTACTTTGAACAAAGTATAGCTATCTAGTGTGTTTGACAACCACTAGGTTTTTCCCTAAACTAGGTTTTCTTGAAAACAAATTATGATGTTCTAAGTTATGCATTGTTGATCTTTCTCTATTATTTATCTTTTACATTATTAATTATTTTAATTGGTGTTAATTTTAATTGTTAGCAAACAACTAATTCAGCCTCCCCATGTGGGTAAGTGCACAAAGATGGGGGTATAAGATGCCACTTTTTTTTTCTTTATGAAATCAGTAAACTATGAACTTCAATGATAAATTGAAGATAGTTAGACTCAAAATTTTAAGATGCGACAAGCACAATATTTGTAATACTCCGAATCTAGTTTCTAAACTACTAATTTATTTTGAAAATGGTGCATATTAAGGCCCCTAAAAAGGGGGAATACAAAAAGTGGTCATGTTTTTTGTGAAAAAACATAACATAGCATCGGGTGTGCTCCCCCTAAAATGTTAACTTTTTTTTGAAATTTTTTAATCACTACAGTGAGAACTTATCTAACACCGCGTACTTTATCCTTGATTTTTCTACTAATTTTTTATGACTGTATAATTTTTTATGAATTTATAAACTGTACACATCCTGACAATGTGAAATTTATGTGTGCTCTCCCTAAAAATCATTGAAAACTAATCAAAATCAAAATTTATTTTTATTAAAGTGTGTATAATGGAGTCTAGTTTATAAAAAAGTAACTTGTTACAAAATTCTATGAACGAGCCAAAATCTATGCCCAAAATACTACACATTAATTTTTGACAAAAATATGACATATATACAAAAAAAATGAGAGATAAAAAGCTTAACATACTCATAATTCAAAATAAATTATATGGTTAGATAGCTAATAGAGAGATCTAAAATATCATGTCATCTGATTTTAATGTTATTGAACCATGAGTAAACTTGATGAGAAGCATACAAAAAAAGATGTGAATTTTTTGTATGTCTATTGGAAAACATGTCTCGGGTCTATTTGAATCCTCCAGGCCTTTGGGTTGGGTCACCAAGGGAAATAGAAGCCTTAGGCTTGGTGGATTCCAATGTATTACAAAGCACATATGCGCTATAGTGCATACACGCTATTTGAATTTATGGCTTGAGTAGTACACATGTGCTATAGCGCGTATGCACTATGTAACATCCAAAAAAGGCTTGAGTGAGAGAGAAAGAGTGAGAAGGTGGCGGGGGCTGAGAGAGAGAGAGAGAGAGAGAGAGAGAGAGAGAGAGAGAGAGAGAGAGAGAGAGAGAGAGAGAGAGAGAGAGAGAGAGAGAGAGAGAGAGAGAGAGAGAGAGAGAGAGAAGTACAATTTACAATCACTTATTACAAACTCAAGGCTAAGAAAGTGAGAAAGGGGGGAGAGGGTAAGAAGGATAAGAAGGTACCATTTACAATTAATAAGTGATTGTAAATGGTACCTTCTTATCCTTCTTACCCTGTCCCCCCCTTTCTCACTTTCTTAGCCTTGAGTTTGTAATAAGTGATTGTAAATGGTACCCTCTCTCTCTCTCTCTCTCTCTCTCTCTCTCTCTCCCAAAAAGAATATTGTGTACACACTAAAGCGTGCCTAAGGCTCAGGAAACCCACACCATAGAGCATATGCACTATGGTCATTACGGGGCGAAAATGGAATGTGGAAGATTTTTGGTCCCCCATCTTTGTGCATATACCCATCTCATTTTTTCTTGCCTCCTTTTGGGACTAAAATTCATTTTTGCACTATCTATTGAAGCTTTTTCATTCCTCTACTGATTGGAGATTTAATTTTACAAATCTAAATTCATTTGCATGTTTCCATATTTATGTTCAAAATTTGATAGTAGATAATGGTTGTGTGTGTTTGATGTTATTCATCTTCAAGTATGTTATTTGTATACATTTCATGGTGATAATTGTTCACTAAAATCCTTTCCTTCTTTTTGGTAAAAAGTATACCCCTTTAAGTTAGCAAGAAAAAACAAATTTCATTATTGATTCATAAAAGGGAGTTGTACCTTGAAAAATTTAGAGAGTAAATTTTTTTGGTTCATTAAACTATTTTCTAACATAGAGGTTTTAACAAAAAGAGTCTTATTTCATAAAAATACAATATGTTAACCAAAAAAAATTTGGTGAGTTTTCTAGGGAGTTGAAAATTTTTATTAAGATAATTGGCCTAGAGATGAGGGATAATAATGCTCCTCATGGGAATATAATTCTTATTTTATATACTAACCCTGCTTTCTAAGACAATAAGGAAGACATTATTAGCTAGTTGAATACCCTATCTTGGTGAATGCCTAGGAGTCTTGAAGATTAAAGAAAAGTCAGCCAAGTGTTAGAAAGATAATAAGAATTGGCCTAGAATTTACATTTTTTGTTATTGAGACAAAGGAGGAAATCATTGAACACATCTAGGAATCAAGTACCAAACTGAGTTCTTGAGGTTCCAAGGGCCCAGGAACAACCTATAAATTAACAAGCAATGATATGATGAAAATAGTAGGTTGTAGCGAAGAGATATACAAGAAGAAAGTGGGAAAATGGTGTTATAGACCTAGTTTTAAAAGTAGTTGAAGAATAAAATTTTATACATAGTGTCCCTATTTAAAGAAGAAAGAGTGGACCACCTCCCCCTACCTATAAAATCTCTTCATCACTTATTTATTAGGCTCTAACTATGTAAAATGTTACCCCTCATTAAAAGGTTAATCTTACATCTATTCCATTTAATTTATCAAGAAGTATGACCTAACTAGTGCCATAGAGAGTGGAAATTGACCCACTGAAGCTAGGGGCATTGAATGACCAACCTGAGGGTTCTAGAAAGAACCTAACTATATTCATAGAATATGAAAAAGTATCCATTGATGAGCACATAGAATTTTTTTTATCTACATGCGACGTATGGGGAGTGCAACATCAGGACACTGTAGTCAGGTTATTCATGGAAATTTGAATAGATAGAGTGGAAGAATGGTTTCACCACCTTTCTCCTGTGTGTATTAAAAATTAGAATATGATATAGATTTAGAAGATGATTTTATTATTGTAGGGAAATATAACAATGAGATGCATGTTAGTAATAATAAAAATTATACTTCCTCTATGACCATGTTACAAAGGCTTACGAGTGATATTGTGTTTAAGAGGAAAATGCCCGAACTAAATTGCTCTTTCCAAAAACCTTATAAAGACACTATACGGAGACAATATGAGAACAAGAAACTTCTTCAACCTACTTAGCAAAGATTAGCCATTTAAGCATCACCTAATTCTAAGAAAGGGAACATATGCACTTTTCACCTAACCACAAACCATGAACGAGAAGAATTCCATAAAAGGTCATGGTACATGCAATTGATAGCTTCTATATTCTACTCAAAGATAAAATTTTAGAGATGAATTAAATCTAAGAAAAATCAGCGACTCTAACAATTATTACCTGGAAGATGAATCTGATTTTTAAAGAGGGGGTCATTGTTTCACAATAGTGGATCTATCTTAATTAGTAAGATAAACAACAAGGCATCTCTATCCTAAAAATACCAATGGTTCCTACACTATAGGAGACACCATCTATGTTCACTAAAAACTCAACAAAATGTCAACTAGTGGATCCATCAGGTAAGGATGGAATTTCTTTTCACATTTTTCAATTATGTGATACCTCTAAAATTAAATTCTCTCATTTAGAGTACCTTAACATCAACCCATAAGAGCTAGATCACCATATACAACATTGTAGGCTTGGTTCTACTAAGGTTAATTCTAGTGAGACCATCTTCCTAATGATGAACCTTCCACAGTTGACCCTACCATAGATTTTATGAATAACACAACTATTATATGTAATCATAAATTAGATACCTTGTATGTGTCTATTTTTATTAGTGTTAACAAATGAAGCAATTTATTAATATATTTAGGAGCCCTAAACAATGACATATCCACTTCTATGGCTAGATCCTTAGGTATATCTCTAACGAAAACCTTTTTCAAGTGTTACTTCATGGATGCTAAATAGGTCCCTCTAGTTGGCCAATTCAAAGATGCTCAAGTTTCCCTAGCCACTCATCCTTCCAAACAGTTAAAGATGAAAATTATTGTAGGTTAAATTCCTACTAATTGTTTGAGCTCAAAAATCCTGGATATAGTTTTGAGTCCATATTCAAAAATTTTACTAAGGCAGAGTTTGTACCCTTGAAAGTCATTATAAAAGGCAGAGTTTAAGTGCAAAAGCAAAAAGGTCCTGTCATTTTTCATGAGGAACCACTTGGGGTATGTGTTCATCTCATATCATTTGGCATATGTAGTGGGTTTCAGCTCTTATCATCCAACTCCAGTATGTTTAGGAAGTATCCTTTTGAAGGTGTTTCCAAAAATCTGCATTTTTGTGTTTCCAAAAGTTTATAAAGTAACCCACTTTAGAGGATTGCATCTTTTTCCCAGTAGATAGTCTTAGCATGAGGGTTATTGAACTATTTTGTAGGCATGAGATTGAGTCTCCATGGCCTTTTCTAGCCCCTTATGATTTGGTTTGATCAGTTTGTCAGGGCCAATATGTTTGCAATTAATTTAGTTTCTCTAAGTGTGTAGAACTCAGAATTTAAGTGGCCTACTTTGAGGTCTCCTAAGTTGTACCTAGTTCAAGGAAAAGTGAAATTGAAAGTTATTATGCATTATAGACCTAGAAGTGAACCTATTTAAATATTTTTGGATCATGGAAAATCCATTTGGCCACTTTGCTCAATCAATTCCAAATCCTATTTCTATAGTTTCACTGTGTTTAAGTTTAGGAAGTTGTGAAGTGGGTGACTTTGACGATTAAAATATTCTTCCCTGAGTATCATCATGAGAATCTCTTTGGCAGAGTGAAGGTCTGTACTTCAAGGTGTACTTTTTCCAAATGTTAGGATCATGTGATTTGTTTTAATCAGTTTTTAAGCATGGTTTTGTAGGCAGCTCAGTCATTTTGGTCTCAAAACAATTTAGACTTGGTATTTGAGAAAATGTTCAAAATTAAAAATTTGGAAGATTCCACAGGGCTTGGTATGGTTATATAAGTTTGCAGTTCCAATTTTGTCAAAATCCAAGTCTGTGTGACATATATTTTTAAAAGTTCACATTTTCTCCCAAGCCAATTTACAAAGGAGGTACTAAAGGTTTGTGCCCTACTCGAAATCTAACAATGACCTAGTTGATTTATTGAATTATTGAATAAACTTTTGATAATTTTTATGGCTCCAGGCTTCCCAGTTTATGCGTAGTATAATTTCTCCATTTTTTTTCTTGATGCAATTTAAAGTTTGACATATTCTCTAATGTTTCATAATTAATATTTGAAGTACCTTAAATACTTTAAATATTACACAAGTGATATGCACTAGATTAGCAAATAAATAGATTTGTTGAATGAATTTTTAAAAAGTTGATTGACAAAATATGAAATTTTAAATGCTATAGTCTTTGTTTGCATTCTCACTATCTAGAGTTGAAATTGGAGACTCAGAATGAAGTATTGATGCCATGACTTGTTGTGTCACACAAGATTTATAGAATTATTGACACAATCCTTGAAATAATTTGCAGAGTGCATACCAAAGGAAGCCAACACCTGGAGATAAAAAACCAAAGGAAGTAAGGGAGGTGCAAGGCAAGTAAAAATGAAGAACATGTTGGCATTAAGCAGAATTACCACTAGTGACAACACTTATTTGCATTCTGGATACAAACCGAGCAGACAGTGCAAACTGAGTAGACAGTACAAACTGAGCAGACAGTGCAAACCGAGCAGACAGTACAAACCGAGCAGACAGTGCAAACCGAGTAGACAGTGCAAACCGAGCAGACAGTGCAAACCAAGTAGACAGTGCAAACCGAGAAGACAGTGGAAACTGAGCAAGTTAGTACAAACTGAACAGGACAGTGTAAACCGAGTAACATCATGTCTACCAAGTCACTAGTATTTACCGAGTTCAAAACCTACCGAGTGATCAGTATGAACCATGCCTTCACTTCTACCGAGTGCATGACGATGCCAAGTAATGCAGTGGACGCCGAGTATCAGAAAGTCACCGAGTCAGCTTGCAGGAACTGTGTAACCATACTTGGGCCGACTTAGTAGCACTTATGTTTATTTGTCAAGCTGACTGTGTAATTGTAATTGTAATTAATTGTTTAAGACTTGTATATAAACAATGTTGTAAAAATGTCAAGATGTATGAAGTAGAATATATGTGAAAGAGAAAGAAAGGAAAAGATAAGCGAATTACAGAAGGCTTCAGAAGTATAAGGTACAGCAAAGACAAATTCATCACAGAAGGTGATCAGTACATCAGCGAATCTCAATCAGCAATCCAGTTGCAAAGCAAGAGATCTACTATTTCATCCTAACAGGTGAATCAGTACTAAATCCTTTAACCGGGTAGACTTAACAGTCTTTGTAAAATCTCTTTACCGAGTGCATACTTCATTGTATGTTTTGTAAATCCTTTAACAGGGTGGATTTAGCAATCCTTATTGCTCCTAATAGGGCAGATCATGAGAAGTGATCAAATTGTAAGCCTTAACCGGCCAACTTTATTCTACAGTATTAAAGCTTTGTGGGTTTCATCCCCACCCCAGTTTTACTTTCTTTTGGAAGGTTTCTGGGTAACCAAATCTATGTGTCATTATTGTGAATGCTTTTAAGTTTCATGCTTTCTATTTGCAAAGGTTAAAAAGTAAACTACATGTTAAAATTGTAAGAAAATTTGGAGTTACTGATTCACCCCTCCCCTCTCAGTAACTCAGTTAATTCTTGAATATTTCCAACAATTGGTATCAGAGCAGCATTGGTTCTCAAGATAAAGCTTAACTAGCTTGAGCAAAGATCCAGGACAATGGAGGTATTCAAACTGAACAAGGTGATTGAAAATGAAAAGCTAGATCTGGAAATGGCCATAGCTAAACTCAAAGAAGAAAAAGAACATCTTTCCCAATCCCTAAGAAGAAGGAAGGAACTTGCAAATCAGATGAATGATCAGAATTACATTGAAGAAAAGATTGAAGATCTTCTTCCCTCAAATAACTCAGATGAAGCAAACAATGCTGTCAAAGAACTCCTAGAAAAGAATGGGTCTCTGCAGGAAGAAGTGAGAAAATTGAAAAGAGAACAAGAGCTACACTCTACAAGATTCTGTGAGATCTTGGAACAGAGAAACAAGTTGAAAGATGAATTAGATGGAAGACACATTGAAGTCCAAAATAAAACCCTTCAGCTAGAAAACCTAATTGATCAGATCTCTCATACAAATGAAGAAATTCTGAATCTAAGATCAGAAATAGAAAGCACAAGAGAAGAACTAAGATCTGAAAAGGAAATCAATCTAAGATTGGTGGATGACCTAAACGCTAAAAAACAAATCAATGAAGGAATGCTGAAAAGTCAAGAAGACTTGAATCAACTGTATGAGTGAAATCTTCATAGGCAAAAAGGAAAAGCAGGACTTGGATACAAAGGAGAAGGCGAATCCTCTAAGCAAGGTACTCAAAGAAATCAAAAACCTACTTGTAATCATTGTGGTAAAATAGGACATACTTCAAATAAATGTTGGAACAATGAAAAAGCAGAATTCAACAGAAAATGTTACAGCTGCAATCAACCTGGTCACAAAGCAAATGAATGCAGGGAAAAACCTAGATTCAGAGGCAATTGTCACAAGTGCAACAAACAAGGTCACAAGGCATCCGAGTGTAGATCCAAGACATTTAATCCAGCAGAACAAATTGTGAAAGCAATATTTGGATGGGACTACAACACCTGGTGTAGATGTCATTACTATGGAGAATATGGACACATTGGCATGAATTGCATAAAACATCATCTAAGGAAAAGAGATACTACCATAAGATGCTTCAAATGTACTAAAATCAGTCACATAGCTAGAAATTGCATGAATGCTAGTGAAGTTGAAGATGAAAAGAAGAATGAAGCAACTAAGGTCAGGAAACAGATGAGAGAAAAATGGATTCCTAAAGCTACCGAGCAATCCAATCCAAGTAATGGAATGGATGACTCTACCGACTCAAACTAAATTTCCAAGGAAGCACTGGAACTGTATTCTCATAGACCAATTTCAAGCAGTTCCAGAACCAAAATTAAAGGAAAGATCTAAATCAGCATGCAAGATGCAGTGAGATCACAGGGAGGTCGGTATCAGTCTTCACCGAGCAAGGTCGGTATCAGTCTTCACCGAGCAAGGTCGGTATTAGTCTTCACCGAGCAAGGTCGGTATCAGTCTTCACCGAGCAAGGTCGGTAACAGTCTTCACCGAGCAAGGTTGGTACCCCTCTTTACCGAGCGAGGTCGGAGCAATATGAATTCTCGAGTTCACCGAGTTGCGAAGTCTTTTCCGAGCAATTAATTCTTAGTGGGTGACAGTCTGTCAGAATTCATACCCTAATTTGAAATGAGCATTAATGACAGAGTTGTAAACAAAAAGCAAGTAATTGAACTCATTCTTCACCGTGAATCTTTAGCACTTTGAGAGCAGAAAATTTCAAGAGCAACCCGGTGATTCAATACTTTTGCGAAAGGAATTTTCTGTGAGCTACCATGGCATCATCCAGCACTTCAGTGAAGAAAGGATCTGATATGTTAGTCCAAGGGGAGTGGAAAGCACCAAATTTTAAGATCGTGCCCACAATTGCAGCAGCCCTAGATCCGAACGGAGCTCAATCTCAGATTCCTCCTAAGGTACTGCTTATTAACGATATCCGCAATCATTTTAACTGTTCAATTCATGAAATGGGGAACCTAGAACTAGATATTGTGCGTGAGGAACTATGTGTGGATGGTATTCTGAAACCCAAGCACAAACATCTGGAAGATAAAGGTTTAGTTCACATTGCACATCTACCTCGAAACTTTTGAGATAAATGGGTTAGATACATTCTCAGCCGAGTACATGATGGCAAGATTTGGCTTGAGCAACCTATTGAGATCACAAAGAAGATGATTCAACAAGTCACCAGTCTTCCCATGTTAAACAAAGCTAAAACTACCAAAACCCTAGGTCGGATGGAACTAGAGAAGAAAACCCTAGCCGAGTGGGATGGTAGAGGCATGAAAGTTAGCAGCATCACCGACGCTGAACTAAAGTTTGGTACACACATTATTGCCCATAAGATTTACAGTTCTAGTCGACAGAACAGTGTCTCCTATGAAGCTATTGACCTAGCATACAAAGTGGTCAAGAATAACTTGACATTTGACCTAGCAGACTTATTGTTAAAGCAGTTTAACAAAAACATGGAAAGCATTAAAACTTCCAAAAAAAATCCATGTAAGTTTGGATCCTTGTTGGTCTGTTTATTCTTCTATGTTCAGAAATTCTTCCCTTCTAAAGGAAAAGTTGTATGGAGAAAAGATGTGCCAGTCCTCTATGAAATAAATGAATACATCTCAGAAATGGGTGAAAACTTTGAAAGCATTATGGATAATTATTTTGAGTCTTTCAAAGAGAAAATGAATGACAGATTCCGGATTCCACAGAAGTTGGTGGAAGATTACAAAGATGACATTTGTTTTATGGTGGATTGTGATAATGTGTATATTCAAGCAGTTAAACCGAGGACTGTATATGTAAAACCTCTTCCTTATGAGGTAAATATTGATGAAACCAAGAATATCATTGAAGCTCTTCTTAATCAGCCTGTCAATCCCAAAGCTCCATATTTTGGAACATATGATGAAGCTAAGGTGAGAATTGAACTAAGCATAAAACTTCCACAGGCGGTAAACAAAGGAAAGAAGAGGATAGCCAAAATGCAAATGATAACCGAGGACAAAGAAGAAAAAGATGAAAAAGAAGAGGAAAAGGATGAGAAAACAGAGGAACTAGAACCTGCAAAGAAGAAAGGAAAAGTTTTCATCACTAAGGCACCTATGCCTCCCACTGCTGTGTTTACAAGGAGAAATACAAGAGGCAAGGTAGACAAGGCAGACAAGGCAGATAAAGACATAGTATTCAAAAGGCCTCCTCTAAACCTTCAAGAAAAGCTCAAACTCTTTAGAGACGGATCAGGATCTGGAGTAAGTAACATAAAATCCTTAAGATATGAAACCAGATCGGAAGCAGAACAGAAGGAAATAGAAGATGTTGTTATTGAGAAGATGGGATAGTGGAAATACTCTCCTGAAGAAATTGCCCCACAGGTTCCAGCAGTTCTATTGAATCCAATAAAAATGAGATGGAGCAATGCAAAGCAAACGGTGATAGACATATTTGATCAAAACCTGAGACAGTTGATGCCGAGCTTGAATAATGATGAAGTAAAGAAGGCATTAAAAGAAAATGAAAATAAGATGACATTGAAGTTCAATACTTGTTTGATTTTGATCAACAATATTGAATCGGTTGTGAAGGCTGCAAATGCCACATGGAAGAACATATACCACCTTCACCAACCGAGTATTGAAACTGTAATAATAAAAGATATTGAAGATGACAGTGATGAACAAGAAGAAGACACTGAGGTAGATGATACTGTGAGGATAGCAGCAGAAGTCATTGCATCCCTTCCTACCTCTCCAGTGAAAGTTTCTACATCCAGCCCAGAGACACCTTCAAGCATGGTTGTGACAACCTCCACATTTGTCCAATCATCCATAGCAACAACAGAAGCAGCTACCATTTCTTCTACCGAGCTGCAGTCTCCTGCACCATCAAGTTTTCCAGCAGTAAGTTTTCCAGTTTTTGAATCTTCAAGTGTAAATATTTTAAGTTCTCCAGTAGAAAGTATACCAGTATCTATAGCCAGCCCTACTTTATCTACTGTCACTACTACCAAAGCATTAAGTACAGATAAGCCTAAGGCTCTACCGAGTATAAAATTTTTGGGTAAAAATATAGTAGAGGATATAGACCTAGATGAAGAGATAGAAATTCCTACATTAGATTTTGCAAATCTATCAGCGGACCAGATGCAAAATATAGGTGAGATCCTCCAAAGAAAAGCAAAACAAAAGAAACTTAAAGAGGAGAGAGACAAGGAGTATCAAATCATCAAGGATGCTAAGGACATTTTGTCTGATGCATTAGGCATTAAAGTAGACTCCTCCTAGCATGTTTTGTTACAATTAGCAGAAGTAGTTGAGAAATACAATGAGGATTCATCCGGGACAGAAAAGTTAGTTGAAAGAGCCGAGAAGAGATTCAACAATAAAGTGCTTGAGCACATTGCTCAGCACATAGATATTAACCAAGTGGAATTGTCTTCAGTTTTGTCTAACATTGAATCTATCTACTCGAATGCTACCTCTCTTTTGGCCAGACTGTGCAATATTGCCGAGTTCACAAAGGATGTTAAGGATAAAATGAATAAAATGGATGAGGATATGAAGATTAGCATACAGAAGCTGCAACTTGAACCAAGTTCAAGCTCTGCTCATCACATGAAAATTTCACATCTATCTAATATGCAGTCTGATCTACTGAAAGAAGACACAAGGATCTGGTCCACACTGCTAGACATCCAACACATGATCCTTCCCATCATGAATACAATGTATAAGCACATTGAACATTCCAAAACATTGATTCATGACAATCAGTTCTCTATAGCAGATCACATGATTGAACTCTCTGCAGAAGTCCAAATTACTATACAAACATGTAAGATCCTGCAAGAAAGTTGGGACAGAACCCTGGCACTAATAATGAAGGTACATTCTGATTTTCTATCAAATTTTGGATTCTCTCTGTAAATAACTTGTATATGCACCTTTGGCATTATCGTCAAAAAGGGGGAGATATGTATAGAAGGAGAGATATGTATAGATTTGTATAAGAAACAGTTAGCACATTGAAAGGGGGAGACAATGTATAAAGCCCTATAACAAAGACAAATTTTAAAAAAAAAAATCAAAATAAAACTCAGCATGATTCGTGTATATAAGTTTTGGCCAATAAGTGTTTTTGTCACTAATGCCAAAGGGGGAGATTGTTGGCATTAAGCAGAATTGCCACTAGTGACAACACTTATTTGCATTCTGGATACAAACCGAGTAGACAGTGCAAACCGAGCAGATAGTACAAACTGAGCAGACAGTGCAAACCGAGCAGACAGTACAAACTGAGCAGACAGTGCAAACCGAGCAGACAGTGCAAACCGAGCAGACAGTGCAAACCGAGCAGACAGTGCAAACCGAGTAGACAGTGGAAACTGAGCAAGTTAGTACAAACCGAACAAGACAGTGTAAACCGAGTAACATCATGTCTACCGAGTCACCAGTATTTATCGAGTTCAAAACCTACCGAGTGATCAGTATGAACCGTGCCTTCACTTCTACCGAGTGCATGATGATGCCGAGTAATGCAGTGGATGCCGAGTATCAGAAAGTCACCGAGTCAGCTTGCAGGAACCGTGTAACCATACTTGGGCCAACTTAGTAGCACTTATGTTTATTTTTCAAGCCGACTGTGTAATTGTAATTGTAATTAATTGTTTAAGACTTGTATATAAACAATGTTGTAAAAATGTCAAGATGTATGAAGTAGAATATATGTGAAAGAGAAAGAAAGGCAGAGATAAGCGAATTACAGAAGGCTTCAGAAGTATAAGGTACAGCAAAGACAAATTCATCATAGAAGGTGATCAGTACATCAACGAATCTCAATCAGCAATCCAGTTGCAAAGCAAGAGATCTACTATTTCATCCTAACAGGTGAATCAGTACTAAATCCTTTAACCGGGTAGACTTAACAGTCTTTGTAAAATCTCTTTACCGAGTGCATACTTCATTGTATGTTTTGTAAATCCTTTAACAGGGTGGATTTAGCAATCCTTATTGCTCCTAATAGGGCAGATCATGAGAAGTGATCAAATTGTAAGCCTTAACCGGCCAACTTTATTCTGCAGTATTAAAGCTTTGTGGGTTTCATCCCCACCCCAGTTTTACTTTCTTTTGGAAGGTTTCTGGGTAACCAAATCTATGTGTCATTATTGTGAATGCTTTTAAGTTTCATGCTTTCTGTTTGCAAAGGTTAAAAAGTAAACTACATGTTAAAATTGTAAGAAAATTTGGAGTTACTGATTCACCCCTCCCCTCTCAGTAACTCGGTTAATTCCTGAATATTTCCAACAAAACAAAGATGTATAAAGGCTAGTGTGTGCCAACATATGTTTGCAGGGCATAAAGAACTAAGAGCTAGGTGCATAAGCATGACTATGAGGAAAAAAATGATCTAGTGCATACACAGCTAAGGAAGAAGAGAAAAATACAAGGGGGTTGCATGTGGGTTTATCCTACATGCTCCCGGATTTGGTTTTGGTAATAATTTAAAAGTAACAAAGACAAGTATCAATGTAAAGTGAAAGTAAAAGAGGTAGGCTGGCCTCTTGTACTTGCATGGGGCTCAGATTGGGTGCTTACTAGTTAGGTGTACACATACATTTAATGGAAATATTTAAAATATATCAGATGTCTAATCCTGCATTAGTGGGGTGAGGGAAATTTGAAATGTTTAAATGAAATTACACTTTCATAGTGATATGAAGAAAGAGTAGGAGGGTCTCCAAGTGTGCATCCATCTGGTGCATTGGGATGTGTGTCAATGATCAAAAGACCCTATAATTTGGTAGAAAGCTGGTAGTTGACATGGAACAAAGGTGGATTGTCTCTGAATCTGGTGATAAGCTCACAATTAGTGCAAACATTCAAATAATGTGAGAGAGAAGTTAGTCTCTAGATCTTGTGATGCCAAAAGTTAAGGAACAAACATCTATAGATTCAAAGAACATATTGTCGTGTAATCTCGTGATGTTGGCAGCTAAGAAGTTAACATTTGGAGAACTAGAGAATGAGTAGTCGCCCCATCTCTAGATGCTAGTGGTTAAGGAGATAGAATTCATACATTTAGAGAATGCTTTAGTCACACAATCTCTAGAGCAAATTGCAGTTAGGAGCTAACATTTAGAGAACTAGAGAATGGTTAGTCACATAATCTCTAGATTCTAGTGGTTAGTGGCCTAGCATTCTGAGATTTGAATAATAAGGTAGTTGCAAAATCTCCAAATAGAAGAGCGGTTAGAGATAGCATCTAGAGAACTGGAGAATGCATGGTCATGTAATCTTTAGATTCTAACAGTTAGTGGCTTAGCAGTCTGAGATTAGGAGAGATAGCTTAGTCACGTGATCTCTGAATGGTGTCAGTCAAGAAGATAATAGTCAGAGATTGGGAGAATGCCTTAGTCATCGAATCTCATGATGTTGGAAATTAAGAGAGATGCATTTAGAGATCTAGAGAGAGGGTTAGTAGAGCAATCTCCAAATAACCCATAGTTAAGAAATGACATGTAGAGAATAGGAGATAAAGGAGGTCATGTGATCTCTAAATGTAACTCAAAGTTAAGAAATGTATCAGGAGATTCAGAGAGTAGGCTATTCAAGCAATCTACAGTTATAACCATAGTTATGAGGATGATTCAGAGAATAGGAGAATGAAGTAGCCTCTGAATATCTAGATCATGGTGGTCAAGGCCAGGGTTACTGTGAGGATGCAACCAACTAGTGACACATGGTAGATTCTAGTAAGTTCTGGGCCAAAAGTGCAGGAAAAAGGAAAAAGTAAAAATTTTAAAGGTAAAAATGAGAAATGAAATGCAAATTTAAATGATTTGTATAGTCTCTCTATTGTCTATTAAAATATTTTATTTTAAATTCTAAGAGGCATTCACGGGAGATATTTTTCAATGCGAAATCAAATCATTTCTTTGAAGGCAAGAGAATCAAGTTTGTTGGAGAAATGATTGTAGGCATGAAGGGAGTTGCAGGAGATCAATTTTGAAGATCAAGTTTGGAGAGAAGATGGAGATATTTTGTGCAGAATTGACTGCTATCAGTTTGTTGATCTAGCTCTCTTTTCCTATATCTCTCTTCTCCTTCATTGTTACATGTATGGTGAAATTAACAACTGAATAGAGAGAGTTTGGATCCAGAGTTTTTCTCTGGTATTTTGTCATTCTCAATGTACTGATATTGAAATTTTTTCATGAGAATACATTGGAATCCCATCTCAGATTAGTGTATGTCTTCTTGTATGATCTTTGGTTCTTATATGTTAATGTTGCAAAGCAAGTTAATATATGGTTTACAAAGTAAATTTTGAAATTATTTTTTAGTTCCTTTGAAGGGAGGGATTAAACTATTAAAAATAATTTCAAAGAACTCATAGTTCTTGTGAGGATTTAATGTCCGAGTGTGAGGGTGAGATAATTAATACGCAAAGTAGTTTTTATGGATTCTGGGTGTGTTTGAGTTAAAATTCATGTAGATGTATGTTGTTTATGACTCTGTGCCCTAAAATATGACACTGGTATGTTCTTAATAGGTAGTTCTTCATCATCAAGTAAATTTATAAATAATATAATCTTTCAATCAATATTTCAAAGATATTAATGAATAGTATTTGTGTTGAGTAGATACAAATAGGTTTACTGATTCCTTTCAAGAAGTGAATCCATGGGTATACCCGCCTAAGTATTAAGGCTCAAAGTGTAGGAGGATCATTCTTTTGATCCTTGTTAATTGGCCATTTTTCTTGTCAATTTTGGAGTGGTTTTCGAGAGTCAGTGACATTAGTTTTTCAATCAAATTGTAAATCTACAAGTAGAAAGAAAAGGAACAAACAAAATGGAAACTCTATTAGGGAAGAATAAAGGACAACAAGTTTAAGATGGTAGTTTCTCTACTTTTTTAAATCATCCCATAGTCTGGCTGAGAGTTAGAGTCCAGAGGTATCTTGGAAGGTGGGTTTTTTCACAGTGAATATAAAAGGTTTGTTTGGCTTTACTGGTTCAAAGTGAACCCAGAATAAAAATTTATTTGCAAATATCTCATCTATTTGAAAATTTCCTCTGCAAGGAGGTGGTGACTCTATGAGAAAAGAACTTGATGGAGCTACAAAGGAGGCTCTAGATCTGCCCTCTTTCCCAGTCAATAGGTCAAGTTTGTGACTGCAATACTTCTAAGTATTTTGATTTTCATATGTAGATTTATTTTCATGAAAATCAGTTGTAAAAAAATTGGTACCCTATCAATTGATTTAAGCACTAAGTGAGGGAATGGTTTTGTTGCATTTCATATGTAGTCCACAAAAGTTCTTGTAGTATTTTCTTCATGGAAGACTACATACCCTTTTGTTTTGATGGCATTGAAGGTGCCCCTAATAGGTTTCCTACTGAGATTAGGGAATATTTGCTAGTTTTAAGTGGTGATGGATCATTTCTAGCAAGAGGACATTTAGATGACCTTGTTGACTTATGGGATGTACTGAGAGAAACATTTATAGAATATTTTGGTGAAAGAGTTAGTGAGGATGAGTGTGAAGTAAAAAATGAAGATCAATACCAAGACACTAGTGTCTTTGTTGATCACACCATCCATGAGATTGATTATGAGGATTTTCTCATCAAAATTGCTAGTCTCAAAAGAAAAATTAAAGGGAATGATGCTAAGTGCAGGCAGTTGCAAGATGAGGAAAGGTTGTGGGCATTGGCTATTCTTTATGTTGATCATGAAGAGGCCATAGATTATGATGTTGATTCTCATTGTGCAGAGGGTGTTGAAAATGAATCTATGGTTGATGATGTTTCCATTGTGTTTGTAGATTTTCCTTCTTATCAGCATGAAAGGATAACCTTACTATCCCAGTTTGAGAAAGATTTATGTGAATAGCCTAAAGATGAATATGATGCAGAAGAAAGCTCTTCTACAATGATTTCTTTGCATTGAATGATTTTAGGAAAGATATATCCGTCCCTATTTCAAATGGGGAATTTGTTTGTAGAATCAATGGTGAGGCGAAAGAAATAGAATGTGAAGTCCAATGGTTGATAAGTAGTGAGCATATTTTAGAACTCTTGGATGCTAAATTTCAGACGTATGCACCTAAGTCTAATTCTAGAATTTCATGCCTAACAGAGATATGTTTTGATAAAGATGACACAAGTGAGGGAATGAATTATATGACATCTATTGATATTCCTTTTCGTATGTTTGAAGTAAGTAATGTGCAAGATGAAGGTACATATCATTTTAATAAGTTTGATGATGTCATTTATGACAAATATGATGATTTGTGTACTAGCGTGGATTCAAATTTTCAAGAGCCTAGTATCAGTGGTTCCTATTTACATTTTGATGCTAGAGAAAGTGACAAATCTGAATATGTTTTCTCATATTTGCAAGTGACTAATGATTCATTCATTGACAATGTGTGTTCCTTTTTAGAAAATACAGATAAGGGTTGTGATCAATAAGTTGTCTCTGATTTTATGCAATCAGATTTTGTTTTGAGATGTTCTACTTTACTTTTCAAAGTACTGACAGAATTAGCGTGTTCTTTATTGCAAACTAATGATCAGTATGTTGATGTTTCCAGCCATGAGGTTGATTTGGATTGTTTCTTTTTTCAATATAGCAGTGATAATTGAGGGTGTGATGTTTTGATATCACACAATGATCAACATTTATGACAATTTGATAGCCTTGTCTTGCCAATTGGTGGTGAGTATGTTGATTAATTTTTACATGATATACTAAAAATGTATGACAATATTTTTTTATCATCTAGATGGAAGTGTCAATTTTAGTTTACATTTTTTATATGGAGATGAAAATCATATCTTTAACAAAGGTAAAACTTGATTCTAGTTTTGTGGTTCTGGGCCTTTTATAAATAATGTATATCTTTTATAGTTTCTTTCCTTTCAGTTGTGCAATGTGTTTTCTTTCAATAAAGGGTTCCAAAGCTTTGAGAAGAGTGAGAAAGTTTGGTTTTCTTTGGTTGATCTATTGCACCATGAGATTCTAAATTCTATGCATGCCCGCATGGGGCAATCATCCCCAATTAGAGCCATTGTAAATTTTTGAGTCCATATTCAAAAAATTTCCTAAGGTAAAGTTTGTGCCCTTGAAAGTCATCGTAAAAGGCCAAGTTTCAGTGCAAAGGAAAATAGTTCCTATTGTTTTTTAGGAGGAACCTCTTGGGAGATGTGTTCATTACCTGTCATTTTCAATATTTAGTGGGTTTTAGCTCTCAAATTCCAATTCTAGTATGTTTAGGAAGTAGCCTTTTGGGGGTGTTTCCAGAAATCTACATTTTTGTGTTTCCAAAATTTTATAAAGTAACCCACTTCAGAGCATTGCATCTTTTTCCCAGTGGATAATCTTAGCATGAGGGTTGTTGCACCATGCTTTAGGAATGAGATTGAGTCTCCATGACCATTTTCAGCCCCTCATGAGCTGGTTTGATTAGTTTCCAAGACATGTTATGTTTGTAATTAATTTACTTTCTCTAAGTGTGTAGAACTCAGAATTTAAGTGGTCTACTATGAGGTCTCCTAAGTTGTACCTGGTTCAAGGAAAAGTGAAATTGAAAGTTATTATGCATTATAGACCTAGAAGTGAACCTCTTTGAATATTTTTGGATCATGGTCAATCCATTTGGCCACTTTTCTTAGTCAATTCCAAATCCTATTTCTGCAATTTCAATGTGTTTAAGTTCAAGAAGTTGCGAAGTGGGTGACTTTGATGATTAAAATCTTTCGCCCTGAGTGTCATCAAGAGAATCTCTTTGGTAGAGTGAAGGTTTGTACTTCAAGGTGTATATTTTCCAAATTTCAGGGTCATGTGATATGTTTTAATCAGTTTTTAAGGGTGGTTTTGTAGGCAGCTCAGTCATTTTGGTCTCAAAAGAATTATACTTGGTATCTGAGAAAATGTTCAAAATTAAAAAGTTGGAAGATGCCACAGGGCTTGGTATAGTTATGTAAGTTTCTAGTTCCAATTTTGTCAAAATCTATGTATGTTTCAAGTTGTATATATTTTTAAAAGTTCACATTTTCTCACAGGCCAGTTTACAAAGGATGGACTGAAGGTTTGTGGGCTGCTTGAAATCTGACAATGACCTAGTTGATTTTTTGAATTATCATACACTTTTGGAAATTTTCATGGCTCCGGGCTTCCCGGTTTAGGTGTAGTATAAATTCTTAGTTTTTTCTTGATGTAATTTAAAGTTTGACATGTTCTCTAATATTTCATAGTTAATATTTGAAGGACCTTCAATACTTTAAATATTACACAAGTGATATGCATCGGATCAACAAATAAATGGATTTGTTGAATGAATTTTAAAAAATTTGATTGACAACATATGAAATTTTAAATGCTACAGTCTTTGGTAGCATTCTTATTGTCTGGAGTTGAAACTAGGGACTCAGAATGAAGTCTTGATCCCATGACTTGTTGTCTCACACTAGATTTGAAGCATTATTGACAAAATCCTTGAGAGAATTTGTAGGCTATGTACAAAAGGAAGCCATCACCTAGAGATAAAAAACCAAAAGAAGTAAGGGAGCTTCAAGGTAAGTAAAAATGAAGAACAAAGTTGTGTGAATGCTGGTGCATGCTAGCATATGTTTGTAGGGTATAAAGAACTAAGAGGTAGGCACATAAGCATGACTATGAGGCAAAAAATGATCTAGTGCGCACATAGGCAAGGAAGAAGAACAAAATACAAGGGGGCTGCATGTGGGTTTATCCCACATGCACCCGGATTTGGTTATGGGAATAATTTAAAAGAAATAGAGCCAAGTATCAATGCAAAGTGAAAGTAAAAGAGGCAGGCTAGCCTCTTGGACTTGCGTGGGGCCTAGATTGGGTGTTTCCAGCTAGGCACACAAAGATTTTTAAAGGAAATATTTAAAACATGTCAGATATTTAATCTCACATTGGTGGGGTGAGGGAAATTTGAAGTGTTTAAATGAAATTACACTTGCAGTCTAATATGAATAAAGAGAAGAAGGATGTTTGAGTGTGCATCCATTTGGTGCATGAGGATGCATATCACTAATCAAAAAACCCTATAATTTTGTAGAAAGCTAGTAGTTGACATGGAATAAAGGTGGACACGTGGTGGCTTGTCACCGAATCTCATGATAAGCTCACAATTATTGCAAACATTTAGAGAATGGGAGAGATTAGTTAGTCTCCATATCTCGTGATGCTAGTAGTTAAGGACCAAACATCTATAGATTCAGAGAACACATAGTTGCGTAATCTTGTGATGTTGGTGGCTAAGAAGTTAACATTTGGAGAACTAGAGAATGAGTAGTTGCCAAATATCCAAATGCTAGTGGTTGAGGAGATAACATTCAAAGATTCAGAGAATTCTTTGGTCACACAATCTCCAAATAAAACTGCAGTCAAGAGCTAACATTTTGAGAGCTGGAGAATGGTTAGTCACGTAATCTCTAGATTCTAGTGGTTAGTGGCCTAACATTATGAGATTCGAAGAATAAGGTAGTCACCAAATCTCCAAATAGAAGAATGGTTAGAGATAGAATCTAGAGAACTAGAGAATGCATGGTCGTGTAATCTATAGATTCTAGGGGTTAGTGGCCTAGCATTTCAATATTGAGAGAGATAACTTAGTCATGTGATCTCTGAATGGTTTCAGTCAAGAAGATAATATTCATAGATTGGGAGAATTCTTTGGTTGCACAATCTCATGATGTTGGTGGTTAAGGGAGATGCATTCAGAGATCTAGATAGAGGGTTAGTCACCCAATCTCCAAATAGCCCATATTTAAGAAATGACATCTAGAGAATAGGAGATAAAGGAGGTCACATGATCTCCAGATGTAACACAGGGTTAGGAATTCTATCTAGAGATTCATAGAATAGGCTATTCATGCAATCTCCAGATATAACCATAGTTAAGAGGAGGATTCAGAGAACTAGAAAGTGAAGTAGTCTCCAAATATCTAGATCAAGGTCGTCAAGTCTAGGGTTAGTGTGAACATGCATCTAGCTAGTGACACATGGCAAATTATGGTAAGTTCTGGGCCAAAAGTGCAAGAAAAGGAGTAAAGGGCAGATTTTAAAGGTAAACATGAGAAATGAAATGCAAATTTAAATTATTCATATAGTCTCTCTATTGTCTATTAAAATATTTCATTTTAAATTCTGAGAGGCATTCACAAGAGATATTTTTCAATGAAGAATCAAATCATTTCTTTGAAGGGTAGAGATTCAAGTTTGTTGGAGAAATGATTGTAGGCATGAAGGCAGTTGAAGGAGATCAATTTTGAAGAATTGACAGCTGCCAGTTTGTTGAACTAGCTCTCTTTTCCTATATCTCTCTTCTTCTCCATTGGTACATGGATGTCGAAATTAACAACTGAATAGAGAGAGTTTGGATCCAAAGTTTTGTTCTAGCATTCTGTCATTTTCAATGTATTGATGTTAAAAAATTTTAATGAGAAATCATTGGAATGCCATCTTAGATTAGTGTATGCCTTCTTGTATGATCTTGCATTCTTATATGTTAATGTTGCAAAGCAAGTTAATATATTGTTTACAAAGTAAATTTTTAAATTATTTTTTAGTTCCTTCCAAGGGCAAGATTAAATTCTTAAAAATAATTTCAAACAACTCATTGTTCTTGTGAAGATTTGATGTCTAAGTGTCAGAGTTAGAGGAATAATATGCAAAGCAATTATTCTGGGTTCTAGGTGTGTTTGAGTTAAAATTCCTGTAGATGTATGTTGTTTATGACTTTGTGCTCTAGAATATGACACTAGTATGTTCTTAATAGGTAGTTCTTCATCATCAAATCAATTTATAAATGGTATAATCTTTCAATCAATGAACTTCAAAGATCTTAATAAATAGTATTTATGTTAAGTAGATACAAATAGGTTTACTAATTCCTTTCAAGAAGTGAATCCATAAGTATACCTTCCTAAGAATTAAGGCTCAAAGTGTAAGAGGATCATTCTTTTGATCCTTGTTAATTGGCCCTTTTTCTTATTAGATTTGGAGTGGTTTTAGAGAGTCAGTGACATTAGTTTGTCAATTAAATTGTAAATCTGCAAGTAGAAATAAAAGGAAGCAACAATAGTTATGGGATAGTTTTAAGTATTACTTTTTGTAAAGACCTAGGTAGATAACTAAGGTTATATTGGCCACATTCCCTCATACTTATGGGAAACAAAATGGTCAAGTTAGAGTCTTAAGATAAGGCCAAATTGAAAGTCCTAAATTATAATGATCTCAAAGATAAAATTCTACATGAAGAAATGGAGTTCACCAATTATATGTTTTTTATAGATCACCAACTAATATAAGAGGGGAACAAACAAGAACAACCTTCTCAATTGTAGATTATGGAATTTGAAAAAAGTTGTGCTTCATGAAAATCTAGTGTAGGAGAAATTTTGATATCATTGGATGGTCAAATCACTCCTTTATCATATATGTTAGAGTTCAAAAAGATAAATAACATAGTCAAATATGAAGCATTTCTCTTAGTAATTTCCATTACTAAAGAGAGAGGAGTGAAGCTATTGATAGCAAAGGGAGATGCATAATTGATAGTAAAGAAAATTTGGATTACCCTCACTATTAAAAATAATAGATTTAAGCTTTACAAGAATTGCATATGGGATAAAATTAAAACTCTTGACTCCTTCTCCATATAAGAAATGCTAAGAGAGAAAAATACTAGAGTGTACTCTTTGGGAATATCAGCTTCATTATTAGTCCCTCACCCTCAATTTGAGGATAATCCATATAGGATTGAACTCGTACATTGGCAAAATGTTCTTGATAATGTTGAAGTTTGGCATGTGTTTTATAATAATAATCAATTCAAAGCATTCTCAGATAATTCCAAATAGTTTATGGAGAAATACTATGAAGGAAATGAGAACCATTGCTAAGAATTAACTCTAGATAATAATAGATAATTTCTATAGGGGGTAGTGTAGATAAAAGGGAACACATTTTTTAAATCTATGGTTTTTCTAGAAATATTGTTTGATAGGCATGATTCTTATACTAAGAAGAAGAGAGATGAGAGTGGCAGTATCACTGGTGAGTGTGAGAACATAAATATAGGCGATCTTTAGAATCCAAATATGGTTAGCATAGGGAAATGTTGTACTCCAAAACAAATGGAATGAATCACAAAAATCCTTGAAAGATATCAATATGTATTCACTTGGTGTTATTCTATCTTAAAGAACTTCATGAGAGGGAAGTTCAAATACCATATTTCTTTGAAGCAAGAAACAACACCTTTTGATAGAATAAATGTAACTACGACCCCAAAAAATTAGACATAATATTTAGGAGATTGATAAAATATTGAAAGTAAAGATCATCTATCTAGTCCATCATTCTACCTGTGTAGCGAACATAGTCCTGTTATAAAAGATAAATGGAGACATGAGGATTTTCATTGAATTCATAAATTTAAACCAAGCTTCCCTCAAACATAATTATAGTCTACCTCGCATGGATTAAATCCTGTAGATTGTAGGTAGTTAAGAATAATGTCCATGATAAATGGTTTCTTAAGATATAATGAAATTGAAGTGGATGAGAGAGACCAATAAAGAAACAAATTCAGTATGTTATGGGTAACCTTTTACTACAATAGGATGTTGTTCAATCTATTCAACGCATGAGCCACATTTCAGATATCTATGGACTTGTCTTTTGGTGACCTAAAGAATAAAATCATAGTGATATATTTAGATGACCTAATGATGTTCTCCGAGAGGATGTAGAACCATCTGCATAATCTGGAAGTATTCCTATAGAGGTGTTGAAAACATGACATTTCACTACATCCAAAGAAATTAATTTTCTATGTGACCGAAGCCAAACCTCTAGGACATATAGTGTCACATGAAGAGATTATCATTAATCTTAAATAGGTTAAATATATTTAGAAACCAACCCTACCCTCAAGTAATAATAGAATTGAGTCTTTCTTTTGTCAGCTTTTTTTTATGAAGAGGTTTATACCAAATGTTTTTGAAATCATCAAACATATTATAGATGTGATGAAGGGAAAGAGACCTTGTTTAATAGAAATATAATATATTAACCAACATAGTTTGTCAATGTTCTATCTTGTTTCACCTATCAGTAGGCCTAGATTATTATTTAATCATGTCATGGAATCGGTTTTGGTATTCTAGAAGTTTTGGTAAATGGAATGTATAGTATTAACATCTTAAGTGCGACCTATATTTGGGTCCCGATGTAGCGTATTGTAAATATTTCTTAAGTATGTCCTAGATTTAGGATTAGTGGTAAGTCATTAAAAATAATTTTAATATCTTTTTAATTTGGAGTTGACAGATTCTTTTGGTCTGGCTGACATGTGTATGATTATATATGTGTTTAACTAAATAAAAATTGTTTATATCTGATGTATGTGTGTGTGAATGATAATGGGTGAATGTGAAAGAACTTAAGAATCATATAAGAGGATTCTTGGAGTGAGTTCTTCAAGGTGATGTATGCAATCTAAAACTAAGTATGAAAGACTATTGAGAGATAAACAAGTGCATTTGGATATAGATTCGCAGTTGATAAGATAGTGGTAAATAGAGAGGAGATTAGTAATTGATCTACTATTGGATGTGGTAATTGAGCTTAATTTTTTATCTATTTCCTTCATTGTTAGATGCAATTATATTAGTTCACCTCTTCTCAATAAATTTTTAATTCGTAGTTATCCATCTTCATATCTTAGCGAAGCTAGTGTCACCGACAGTGAGCCAACCATACTAATCAACCCATGGTGAGAAAACCAGTAGTGAAAAATTTTAAAAATCACCTTAACTGGTGTTTTATTTATTGAGAATTAGCTTCTCCATGGTTTTTCTATTTTGGTTTTCCACATAAATTCTAGTGTTCTTTGTGTTTTTGTTTCTGTGCTTTCATGTTTACATATGATAAAAATGTTTAATCTTGTTAACTAATAGATTATAAATAGATATTACTATTGTTTAAGAGTTTATTGAAATAGTAAAATCTGTATTACTTGTTCTTGGGAAAAATTGATCCCCCCCCCATCTTTTTTTTGGCCTATCCAACAATTGATATCATATCCTGGTCCCTTACAGATAGAACTTAACCTCTTGAGAGAGTTCTTGGTTAGTAGAATAGATGGAAGATAGATACTATGATGATGAGGATTGGAAGATCATGATGAGAGACATTAAAAGTACTAAATCAAAGAATAAGGAGATAAAAGAGAATCTAAAGTAAGTGAATGGACGTATCACAAAGATGAGGGATTAGATCAGGAAGTTCAATGCAAGGCATAAGAAATTAAATCAGGAATTGAAGGATAAAAAAAAAGATAGAAGATCTAAAAGAGGAAGTAAAGGAAACAAAAGAAAACAAAAAAGGTCCTTGGAGAAGATTCTAAATGACAAGGAAAATATTATGGAATTCATCAAATATGGGTTGAAGCATAAAATGAAAGACATTAGGAAGATCAAAGAAGAACTAGAAATGATAATGGAGGAATGAAAGAAATATGAGGAGAATCACAAGAATATTATAAAAATGTAGTATGATGAAAATAAGAATTTGGATTAGGCAATGAAGAGACTAAGATTTGAAGACAAATTATGTGAGAGTGGTAAAATTTTACTTTAGTTATTAGTCATGCAGAAGAGTCACAAAGATAAAGAAGATTTATGGTTTACTAGTGAATATTCAAATTACAAGGACAAAGTCAAAGAAAAGGTGATTGAAGATGGAGGAAAGGATGAAGTGACAAGAAATTTCAAGAGTTGGAATACATATACAAGAAGGCCCTTCGTAAGACCACCAATTGCTCAAAGGTACTTATATTTTAATTGTTATTTTCAAATTTGAAAGAATTTTGCTAACAAAGTAGTTGAATGTAAGATGCAAAAGTAATAGAAAATTTAATGCTTTTATTGTCATAATTCTTGACATAAAGAAAGTGATTAAAAAGTCAAGTTCAAAATAAGGATAAGAAGAGTGCAGTGAATAATATATTTTATCACAATTACTATGTATGTCACAACTATGGTCACAAGGCTAGTCAATGTAGACCTAGAATTTAGTGGGTGAGATCTAGTATAAAGAATTTTAATTGTTTCAAATGTGGTCAAAATGGTCATTATTCTAACACATGCATAGTTTTTGATGCTCTGATGAATACTAAAATTGTTAATAATGTTACACTCTCAAGTGAATGTCATAAGAATAACATGACATGGAAGATGGATGTTGTTGATGTAGAGATCCCTATGGTACTTGACTGCTATACTGCCTCTACAAAAAAAATGAGTTGAATGCTTTTATCTTAGAATGAGTATTAACATGCTAAATCATACATTTTGCCTACTACGAGGTGATATCAGTTGTAACTATCTTGTCTCTCTAGTATGATGGATAGATAGATAATAATTATAATTATTGATTGATTGATTTATTGATGTGTGAATTACATTTTTTTTACGTTAGTGATAATTAATTTTTGTGAAAATTTAATTATGATTTTTCATGGATATAAAAAAAAAATCAAAATCATTTGGGACTATAGAAAGGAGAGAAAAATTGAGAATTTGAAGAAGAAGCTAAGAGAGAGATTTGTGAGTAGTGATGTCATAAAAATTGGTTGTTTGAGGTGTCAGTGCATTTGCACTTAAGAAGAAGGTTGAGCTAAAGGAATTTGATCACAACCAAATCAAGAAATTAGAGTTCAGGTTTTGTATAGAGGATATGAAAAGAATTTAAAAAATTGGACTTTATATGAGAGGATAATTTTCCTAGTGTGATGATAGAGAGTTTTTTTAGTTCATGCTGATTTGTTTTCACAATGGAAACCTAGTGCTATACCAATGCTATGTTGTGATAGAGGAGGTAATTGGTTGCAATTACTAACTTTTATACAACATCGATGAATTGCCTAGAATTAAATCTATAAGCAATCAAGAGGTAGAAGATTTGACTGAGATTGCTCAAGAACAACATGCATTTATTATCAACACTCTTGAAGATCTAATTGTGAGGTATGTTTCTAATGGTGCTTATTATAAGAACCAGTTTTGGAATTGTGATGGTTCAACTTCTACATTAGTTGTTTATATTTTAAAGAAGATTGTGAGGTAGAATATTTAGATGGATCTTTGTAAGTTTTTGTTAGAAAGCTTTATTGAAAATATAAAGATGATGGTTTAAGGTGGACATGTATTTAAATTTGGATCATTGGTTATGTTATTAGTCTTTTATTTCTTGAAGTCATTACTTGGTAAAGAAATTTTGAGTGGTAGAATGACATTCCTATCAGTAAGAAAATTTATCATTACATGCATGTATTGGAAACCAAAGTAGATGCTTCTAAGGCATACTTTATGTCCTTACAAGTGAGTTTTGGTTCACATTTCATGGTTATTGATGCTATAGAGATAAGTCATGGTGAGGAGGGATCCTCCTTGGGATAGAAGAGATTGGAAGGTTTTTTTGACAATTCCTAGTTGAAACCTAAGAAGATAAAAATTAGTGATAAAGGAAAGGAAATAGTTACGATTTTGGAGGATGAAGAACAAGAAGTTAAGGAAGATGTAAAAGTAGCAGAAATGAAAGAAAATTAGGAAGAAGAGATGGAGAAAAATGTTGTTTCTCTCATAGAATATGAGAATGCATAGTTTTTTATGAGATCTAGACTTTAATGGATGATTGGTATTTTGACATAATTGGCAAGTTGCAATCAGATTTTTCATCAATGAATAAGAATTTGGTTATGTATTTTCTAACTAATCACTTGATCAATAAAATAATAATAGTATCTAGTGTGTCTTGTATGTTACTAGATGAATTATTTAATGATATTGAAAACAATTTATTGTTGTATGGTACAAATTTTGATTTGGTTGAGATGTATCTAGAGAAGAAATGTAGAAATCTAAAATAAAAACTTACTGGAGTTATCAGTGAAATGAAGGATTATGTGAAAGAAATTATTGATATATACAAGTACCATATTTGGTGGCTTGCCACTATAGACAACTTGAAAGGAAGAAGTGAAGTGATTAAGAAGAAATTGAATGAGCTAGGAAGGACATATGATGTCTTCAAGGAAGAAGGAAAATAGAGGATCATATTTCTCATATATTATATGAGCTAGTAGGATCATATTTAAGTAGATATTTTTGACAAGTTCGTTAACTGTGATAGTTTGAGTGCTCGGTTAGGGGCTACGATTGCTTCTTAGTAGAAGAAAGAGATTACAATTTTGAAGGAAATGTATATGAAAGTCTTTTCTATAAAAAAATTTTATATTTCTTTGACTTTATTTATTTTCTGTAAAAATATTTATATTTATGTTGAGGGAAAGAAGGGAAAATAAACATGATAAAGAGTATCGACTTGGGGGGAGTTTTTAAATGATTTTTTTAGTTTTGGAGTTTTTGTACTTTTGTTATTTTTCCATTAAGGCAAAAAGGGAGTATTGAGATATTTAGATGTTGCTAGTATTGGTTGTCATTGATATCAAAATGTTCATATTAACTAATGTAGAGGCATCCAGGGTTAAGGCAGGGCATTCTGTGTCCTCAGTGAAACTACATGGAGTGTTAGTATTTTGGCTGGTGTTACTTGGTTGCAACCTTGACCAATGATCTTGGTCATTGAAGAAAACTCGGTCACTGAAGGAAATTGGTAGTCTTTGGTGCTTGGTCAACACTGGTGCTCGGTGATGCTTGGCATGCTCTATTAATTTACTATCTCTCGGTAGTTCTAGTTTTCCAACTGGAGTTCTATGTGATTTGTTGAGCCAACTTGGTGAATTTATTGTTGGTAACCATTGTTATGGGTTGACATGGTAAATTAAATGTTTGTATACAATTGTAAGCCAACTTGTATGACATTTAATTATTTTTTTGGGGGAGTTAAGGGTTTCATCTTGCCGACTTGTGGCTGATGATTAGTATTTAAGGAGTGCTTGGGTAGATGTTTAGAAGGAGACTTAGCAGATCTGGGATATCAAATGTGAAGCTTGTGAGTTGAAGTTAGCGAAGTTGTGGAAAAGTTCTTGATGAGCTTGCAGATCAGATTGTAATTTGATAGTTGTTTGTATTAGAGCTAGGGTTTGCATACATTGGAACAAGAAGATTTATTGGAGGCTTCTGAGCTCCAGTTTAGATCTTCCTTAGGGTTTCCATCAACTTCTAATTGTCTTCAGAGCTGAACTATTTGAGATTGTATTGGATCTAGTCGTGGATCTTGTAGAATTATTTTCTGATTGTAATTGGCCCTAAACTGGAAGGCCTTACAACTGGGCATGTTAATCAAAATGAGTGTTAAAAAATTACTTTGTGTTGCATTGTTGATTAATCCACTGTTTAATTCTGTTGGCTGCAAGGTTTGGACTGTCCTTCATTGGATCCATCATCCTCGACTACATTAGGCGGTATCAGAGTGAGAGTTTGATCTTGTTGAAGCAGAAGGTTGACCTAGCAAGTTTGATCTTGCAAAGTTAATCTTAGAGGTTGTTCACAATCTGGATTACAAATCTGAAAAACTAAACTTATGGAATTGTTCCCTAGTTGTTTGCATGATTGCAAGTTGAGATCTGACTTGTTACAAATTGGAAACTGTCACAAGGTGGTCGGTGAGGGTTTGTTGTATAGGGTTTCTCTTATCTTTAATGATGCCTCCGAGAAGATTGAACCCTAGAGTTATTTTTTTATCTTTGTGATATTGTTGAATCCTAGATCATAGAGAAGGTGTAATCAAATTTCAGATCTAAGATGGAATTGATGAAGAATGATATGGTTGTCGAGATCATGAGAACTATTGCTAGTATACCTCAAAATGTTGGTACTGAGGATGGCTATGAAGAAGCTGCTGAGGAATTTGAAACTGTTGGATCTAGTGGTGATGACCGAGCGAACAAATCTAGTGAAGATAGAACTACTGAGTTACCTAGATCTGCTACTTGATTTAGTAATTACCAAATGGAATTTTCTACTTTCTCTAGTACTTTGAAGCCTGACAATCTGATTGATCAGATTGGTGAACTTGAAGATTTCTTTAAGCTAGAAGAAATTGAAGATCCTCTTCGGGTGAGATTAGCATAGACAAAGTTGAAAGGACGTGATGCTCTTTGGTGGAAGGAACTACAAAGAGACCAAGAAGATGAAGGTGAAAAAAAAACCAATCGGTGGAGATTGATGGAGACTAATTTGAAGGCTAAGTTCATACCGGCTGACTATGAGCTTGAATTGTTTAAAAAGTTGTAGAATCTAAAATAGAAGGATTTGTGTGTTGAAGATTATACTGAGGAGTTCTAAAAACTTACTATTTAGTCTGGACATAGAGAGCTTAGTAAGGAAAATGTAGCTCAATATGTGAATGGTCTGAGATTCAATATTTAGGATGAGCATGGCATGTTGAAAATTGATTCTCTTGTAGATGCTTATCAGTATGCTCTGAAGGAAGAAGATAAGTTGAAGAGGAAACAATGTAGTAACTCCCAAGGGAAGGAAAATATTGATCACTCGGTGAAGGCTAAATTGACTGATGCAGAAGATGAATAAAAACTTGTAGAACTGAAGAAGAAGATAGATAGAGTTATCTTTAAGGGTACTTTGTATAACTGTGGACAAGAAGGACACCTTTCTTTTGAGTGTACATAGAAGAAGGTTGATCGACAAACTACTGTGATCAATGAGAACATTCAAAATGCATCTGAATCAAAGAGATTGCTACTTCAACAAACATTGCTCGGTACAAAGGTGTGAGGCCTCACCCCGAGCTTGTCATAGCTATTCAGTTACTGCATTTGTGATAGACTAATTTGATGATTATATTTCGATGCTTTCTGGATTACTAATACTTCATATTATGGTTTTATCACCATAGAGGTTAGAATGCACATTTACTTATGTTATTTTGATGAAAAACTATGATATCTATTTGGAACCTTTATGCGTGATTAAGTGGATTTTATGGATGATTGTGATGCCATGATGATATTTAACTATAATTGAATTATATATGAAATGGTTATGCTATAAGCTTAATTTAGTGATGAATTATGTATTTCATGATGAGTTGTATGTATGTTATAGATGAATGATTATGCCATGTGAATTATGATATTTCAAATGAATTATATTGATCATTAATGTTATGAATTTACATGTAATTATTTTCTTGGACTACTGATGTTGGACTTTAGTGTGTAGGGAATTAGACCATAGTAAATTTGGGGAACCAGAGCATAGACTTTTGTGTAAATCAGTTCGAGCCAAGGTTGCTTCTAGTGAGAGGCAAAAACCTCATTGTATCATATTTTATTTGTGAAATTATTGTCCATGAATGTATTTAATTTATATGTAAATTTGTTAATGTAATTTATGTTGAGTATACCCTAGTGGATATGCCACATGGCTTGTGATGTGTCATTTTTGTTTGTGTCACTTGACACTTATGCGTGTACTTGTAGTCATGAAATGTCCACTTGGGGATTGGATTCCCATCAACCTAGGATAGTACCCTTGAGGATCCCCATGAGAATCCCTTGGTTAGGGAGCTTGAGGTGCAGTCATTTCATGAATTTCGAATTTGAGCTTTACATGGGTTTTTGGGGGGCTTAAAAGGTGCCTAGGAATGTGTTTAGGCCATTTTTAGTAAGCCCATTTGATATACCTATGGGTAAGGGGAATTTCTAACCATAGGACAACCCATAGTTGACCAAAAGACCCGTCAAAAAGTTAGATTTCAAAATGGCCAAAAATTCACTTTTGAAGCAAGGCCTTGGTTAGAGCTCCATCTCATTATGATGCATGTCTTTGGTCCACCTTTTTGGCCAACATTTTTAGGAAACCATGTAAGAAACTTGAGAAGACCATCCAATAAGAATGAGATCATATCCCTAAGAGATTATGTGGAGGACTTTTTAGAGGGGACTCTTCTTTGGGAAGAGTTTGACACCCACTCTCTAGATTTGCAAACTTTGGTAATTTAGAGAAGGGAGACTTAGGAAAAGAGGAGGCTCTTCATTAACTTTCTTCCATAAGCTTGGATCTAGGTTGATGGCATTCTTCATTATGCTTGTTGATGTTTTCATATGTAGAGAGTTCTCATGTGTATTTCATTTTTGTATGTTAGTAATTTGATATTGTGTTCTTCATGTGCTTATGCAAAGAGGATCTTGTTATTTTATGTAGTAGATGAATATGCAAATCTTGTGCTTGATGTTGTGCCAGTCTTTTTATTTTGTAAATTTGAAAATTTGTTATTCTTGTGATTCTTTGTTTTTTAATTTTGTTAAGGGAGTTTTCTCAAGGTCACACTCACCCTTGTGAGGGAAGAGTAGCCTTAGGGGTGTAGGGTGTTAGCACTCTAAAAAAATTTCATGGCTCTAGCCCTTTTCTTTTGGTCCCTACAGTCATTTTTGTGTCCTTGGCATAAACCCTTAGTTGAAAAATTCAAAAAATGTAGTCGTTGCATGAAAAATCCTTTGTTATGCCCTGGCCTCATTCTAATTTCATGTTACTTTATTCAAGTCACCTAAAGTTCCAAATTTACATGTGCTTATTAGAGACCACTTTACCATGTTCGTGTTTAGGTTTTTCATGTGTTGGGGGGTCCCCTTTAATTTTTCCTATGTCCCTGCGCTTTAATCTTTCCTAAGTTCCCAGCGCCCAGTGTATTTTAATTTTCCTAAGTCTAACTATTTTAATACTTCCTAATGTTTCAACTTTGTATTTTCCTAGGCCTGGCTCTTTGACACCATCTCCATCTGATGGTGGGCATATCTTCTCATGAGATGTGTCAGAGGCTTGCACTTTTGCGACGGCCATTTATTCATTTCCATGATGTAACCCTTTCAATGCAGGCAGGTCCACCACCACGTAGGCTCACATGGTGGTCTATCATTTGTCGAGATATCCTATAAAGCATGGTGGGCCCGGTATCTCAATCAGATGATTCCTAATTGATGGTTGGCATGTAAGCACATAGAATCTTTTGAGCCTTTCAGATCTTGTGCCAGCCATCCAATCTCCCAAGCGGTATAATGTTCACGGTGGGTCCAAAATAACACATAAGCATAGTTGGTGGCATCTCATTGGTCCATGTAATAATACAGTGGTAGTTGTTAGTGGGACCTAGTTTTTGGATGCGTCAAAGGGTCCTGACACTATCAGTCAATCGATGATAGGTGAATGATCTTATGGGATCCGTCATAGGCTTAAGATCATGCATCATCTATCGATTCAATATTTTTCAAAGGGGATGAGGTGCGATGGGTCCACTTGCCAGGTGTGTTGATATGGCAAGTTGTGATTGGTCTAGGTTGTGTGACTAGTTATTGTGTTAGTGGGGCCAGGTCTTTCAGGGTTTAGTTGCTCTGACAGTGACAAAAGATCAACGATTGGCATGTAATCTAATGGGTTTTTTCTAGCATATGCGATCTTAAGACAACCGTTAATCTTCCTAATGCGGGCCCAGTAAAATTTCTTCAGTCTTTTGGTGGTCGCGATAAGGTGGTTAGCGGCCCAATAATTTTTAATGCCTTTCACTCATTCACAAAATGAAATGCTAGTGATCCAAAATGATTGGCGATTCAGTGAAGGAAGGTCGCGTGGTCACTAGGTATTTTAGCGATGACTTAATATGTTCTGTGAACTGGTGAAAACCTTTTGTCGCCAGTTCACCAAATATAACTGGGATGAGTTTATTTTCTTGAAGTCACCAGTTCGTGGGGTTAAGCAGTGGTTAAGATTTTCATTCCGTGAATAGAAAATACCTTGTCACATGTTCACTTGAGTTAACTCAGGGCTGGCAAGTGAGTTAAGAGCATAAGGACCACAAAAAGAAAGATCGAACGATCAGGACTTAAAGTTGATCAAGATTCAAATTTTGACCACCGATTCACTGCTAGCACCATAAAAATAGCCATTAAAATTAAAATTAAAATTAAAATTCTGAGAGGGTTTCCTGCGACCAGAAGGACTAAAATTCAATGCAGAAGTGATTGGAGCTAGTGGGAGATGATTTGTTTGCCATTGCAGTGTGGTCCAGGGTGTGCCTTGATCATTTGCAGGGGTTTGTACTATGTTTTTTGTGCTCGAGGTGACTTTACAAGTGGCCGAATAGGTTGAGAATTTGGCATTTCCATGATTTTCAGTACTTTCTCAGAGATCTTTCATCAGTGCAAATCTTTCTCAAGCATGGTCGACTAGTTTTCTTCCCCTGTAATAAATTTGTGACCATTTCTAGTGGGTTTGGTGGTTGAAACCCTAACCCTAGTCACCCGAAGCTTGATGCATCCTCTTCGAGGATTCCAAGGTGACTAGTGGTATAAGTAGTGAAGTGTTTTATTTTGTGAGGGTTCCTTCTGCAAAATTTTGAGGAGAACCAGTTCCATGAAGGGTCCTTTTCCTATAGATTTGCTCTACTTCTCTACATATAGGGTGCTCTTTTCTCCTTTGTTGGCTTAGAGAATATGATATGCATTGTAATTGATTTGTCTTATGTATGAGATTCAATATATGTCTATTGTTATCAGATTATCTCCATTTGAGTTTCAGACTTATTGATTGAAGCATCAAGGGTGTTTCCATCTTTCTATTTGCATTTCCTATGCATCTGCAATAGAGTTGTTTTCACAGAAGCAACTAGGTTTGGGATTGGTTTTTAGGTGTGTATGAACTGGGGTATCAAAGGTATCTCATGTTTGTCTTCCAGTGGATGCTGGTTAATGTATTTCTTGTTTATGGGTCTCTTCTAAGGGGAGAGTTAATATCCTTTGAATAGGTGATAGCACATTTGGGTACACGTGGATTATTGAAGTATGACCTGATTAATAATGTATGATTGGTGTAAGGCATCAGCATATTAGAATGTATTACTTTCATGTTTCATAGCTGTCTATTATAATGGCGTATTTGACTTTGTGGCCCATTGGACAAGGCACTGGTCTATGAGAAAATTAGTGTATCTCAAGGGTCCTTTCAACTCAACATTAAAATCTTTCAAATCAAATACCTTTCCCTTTCATGTTGGTAGTAGTAGTAGGAGGTTCTTTCTAGTCTTCAGACTCATTCTATGCAAGTAGGGTTGTTACATGTGAATTGGCTTCATTGGGGTACAGGTTACCTGAAGGGGTTTGAAGATTATTCCACAATAATCTATCTGTAGGCCTATTTTTTTTATCTTGAGGTGTCTTGAGTGTGCAGATAAGGCAATACCCACCTGAGTGATGTGGAGCTCAAAGAAGAAGGAGGATTCCTTTCAATCCTCATCAATTGGACTATTTTCTTGTCACACTTGAGTGCCTACCTTGAGAATCAAGCCCATCTATTGATTCAAATTTGGTCCTGGAAGGAAAAGCTCCAACGAAGGGAATTTTGGGAGAACCATGGGTGTAGAGTCTCTCCTTGGTATGAAGAAGGAAGAAACATGGATGTATGGGCTCTGTGTAGCCATTTCCTTTTTTATTTTGTGGATCATAAGGGATTGTATGGCTTGAAGCCTTGGGGGTCATAAGGAGTTTTGTTGGTTTGTGATTTTGTGGCAAAATGTGTATTGATAAAGCCAAGAGTACGCTTGTCTATTATTTTATGAAATGGGTTTTCTCCCCTTGGGTTTTAGTTCCACCTTCACCCCAATTTTTTATTCATTTGGAGACTCTTTGTTGTAGCCTTGAATGGGAGTTTAATGTGCTTAATGTGTTATTGTGTTTTGGTTTTCTTGTATGTAACCTTGTCTATGTGATGGTTCCCCAAGCTCAAGGGTGGCTTCTTAGAAGCCTAGTATGGGAGGTGAGCTTCCCATGGTCTTTACATAATTTTATTTCCAGGATTATTGAGGCTATGTTCATGTGGAAAAGGCTCTTGGAGAGGATTTATTTTGATGTCATATTGAAGCAAAAGTATTGTGTGGATTGGAATCTTGATACCACTCCAAAACTTGTATATTTGTAACTTTGTATTAAATTCCCATTGAGTCTTGAAAGAGAGAACTTATTTCTCCTTGTAATAGTTCATCTTGTTCAATATTATGTTGTTGGAAACTATAAAATGAGAATCCTCTCATGTTGATATTGTAATGAACTCTTATTTTCCATATCAAGTTCTAGGAAAATAATGTTCATGTTATTGTAATATGGATTCACTAATGAAATGAGCAATGCATTTCTTTTATTAAAAAGTAAGTTCTTGTTGGGATAGCTTTGTGAGGACATTTTGTAATTATTCTTTGATGATCTATATGTATTCTTGATGGAAACTATAAAGAAGAAAAGTTATTATAGTATCATTATTGTTCCATTGTAATGATTTCATTGGAATAGAAAGTTGGTGATAAGAAAGAAATTTTTTTAAACACTCTCCCTCTCTCTTCTCCCTTTTAATGCAGGTACTTGTTAATTTGATACTAGTATCTCTGTTCAAAAATAATTGACTTGAGACAAGTTGATAACTTAGTTATGTAAACTAATAGTCAAGTATATCTTTGGTCTTTTAGTCATTTCTATATAAATTAGAGTATTAGAATTCATTCATAAAATAGACCTAAACTCTATCACCTATAGTAAAGGGAGACAAACAACTTTAAACTATGTGAAAAGAAAGAGTAAATAAAAGAGTGAAGAAAGAAAAAAAAAAAGTGAAAATAACAAGAGAAAAGTGAAAATAGAGACCTATAGGTCTCTGGAAAATGTATGGGAAAAATTCCCATACATTTTCCAATCACACAGTCAATTAAAAATCAATATTCTTCATCCACTTGGCACAAATAAAGTAAAAATATGCTATTAGTATCCCCAAAATAAAAAGCTCTCCCTAATGAGTCAACTTGGGTGGGACCCACCTAGGTCGTCGCCCAAGAAAACCCGAACAAACAAAAAGAAGAATAAAAGAACAAATATATTTATTTCTATTAAATTAGAAATTAGCCTTTTAAAAAAAACTTACCTTGTGTTGCATGTCATGAAAAAGTGTCTGTTTAAAAAATAAATAACATAATTTGAAATAAATTAAAAAAATTTGAAAAATAAAAATTAAGTGGGGTGGGCCGTGGGCCGCACACCCCCATTCCCCCCGGCCTTACGTGAGGGGGCACGGGTACCTACATGCAGGTACCCACCCTGCCATACTAGGATGGGCACTGCTGTGCGTAGGGTACCACCCTGCTACTGCAGGACGACCCTGCCACGTGGGTACCGTGGTGCAGTCGCCACCCCCACGAAGTCTTTAGGGACTCTAAAAAATTTACAACTTGCATTTTTTTTAATATATACATTTTATTTATATCTTATTATTATTTACTTTATTTAGTAATAAATTTATTTATAGATAGATATAATATTAATAAATATTTAATAATTATATTTGTTAATAAAATTTATTTATTAATAAATATGTTATTCTTTAATAATTAGTATCTATTATTTAATAATTATATTTATTAATAAATTTAATAAACATAATTATTAATATTTATTTCTTCTTTTTAATGTACACATAGTTTCTTTTTGTTGTTTAATTAGATTTATTTCTAAAGTTAATTTAGTAAATATATAATTTGCTAAATGGTTATTAATTAATCAATACTTAGTTAATTTATTTGTAAATATGAATTGTTAAATGGTTAATAATTAATTAGCACTTTGATATTAATATAATAATTTTAATTATTAATCAATGTATTTAGTAATTGATTAATATATATATATATATACATATACATATACATATATATATCTACATATATATATATATATATATATATATATATATATATATATATATATATATATATATATATATATATATATATATATATATATATATATATATATATATATATATATATATATATATATTGATGAAGGGTGCTCCCCTTAATACCACAAACACTTAACAGAAATAGAGGAACAACAACAATAATATGCAAGAATAGAAAATTGGCTTCTTATTATCTCCACAAATGTGGAATTACAAGCTTTCAGAATTACAATATGCAAAGCCACATGGGCATTCCCTTACAATATTCTATAGGACAAAGCCTCGAATCAATACCCAGATCTACTACTAGAACTGCCCTAGACAACACTACGGGCCTTCTTTATATAGGCAATTTCCACCACCCGAGAAGGTTCTAGAAATTTAGCCCTTAGGGCCGACCAAACTTACAATGATTTTATTTTACAATTTATTATATCAAAGTCAGCTCAAAATGAGTTTTGAAACCCAAACAGAAATTTTGAACAAAAATTATTTTCTGCCATTTCAGGTGACCCAACTTCCGAAGACCATAAGTCATCACCCATTGACCCGATTGACTATTATAACCCCATTCTGGAAACACCACGAGGTGCTCTATAGGCTTGACCTATGCAAAGCATCCGTCACCCAAATTTTCAACCTCATACGGGGCCTCTAAAGCCTTTAAAACTGAGTTCAAAGTTTTTGTACCCTGCTGCCAATACTGAAAATCTTCAATATTTTTAAAACTAGACCTGATCTAGCCATGAAACTTTGTTGGCAGGCTGATATGACTAAGATGAACCTCCATATGTCAAATTAGAACATTCTAAGATCGTAAGACCAACTTACTAAAAAAAGCCAGTTTCCATAAATAGCAACTTTGCACAAGATAGCCCTTATTGAATACAAAAATATAAATATTTTGAAATATTTTTGGGTGATGCAAGATTGCTCTTACTCATAGGATGCTCCTACATCAGACACCTAGGGTAATTTGAAAAGTGACCCTATCACGACTCAGGTGTAAAGAGGAAAACCAAGATGGTTAACCTCCTCCTTTGTTAGCCATGATGAATCTTCAAGAGGTCGTCCTTTCCATTTGACCAAATACTCTTCATATGTCTGTTCATTATGTTTTTGCCAACACGACTGTCTAGTATGACTTCAATCTCCTTGATATCTGAACTGGTTGCTGGAATACTCCACTATGCTGTTGTAACCTCATCTTCAACACCTCCTTCATGATACTCTGTCAAATCTGAAATGTTAAACACTGGTGAAATATTTAGCTCACTAGGCAATTCTACCTCATATGCATTTCTTGAATCATGCTTCTTCAATATCTTACATGGTCCAAACTTCTTCATTTTCAGCTTGTTATATGTACCAACCAGAAATTGCTCCTTCTGCAAATAAACCATGACTTCATCTCCAACTTAAAATTCCTTATGCCTCCTTTTCTCATCTGCCTTAGCCTTATACTGCGCATTCATCTTGGTAATATGCTTCCTCACCTCCTCATGGATGTTCTTCAAGTGTTCTGCAAAATCCTCAGCTTCAGCACTACTTATTTCTCCTTTATCTATCTTTCTCAATTCAGATGCATTTCTTGGACTACTTCCATATACAATCTGGAATGGTGATTTATGAGTGCTCCTATTGACAGAATTATTGTATGCAAATTCTACCTGTGGCAAAATCAAATCCCATCCTATTGGCTTATCTCCAACCAAACATCTCAATAGATTTCCCAAACTTCTATTCACCACCTCTGTCTATCCATCAGTCTGTGGATGATGTGATGAACTAAACTTTAAATCTATCTTCAAGTTCTTCCACAATGTCCGCCAGAAATATCCAACAAACTTAGTATCTCGATCTAAAACTATGGTCTTTGGCAAACCATGTAGTCTCACCACTTCTCTGAAAAACAATTCTGCTACATAAACATCATCATTAGTCTTCTTGCAGGGAATGAAATGTGCCATCTTCAAAAATCTATCAACTACTACAAAAATTGAATCATGTCCCCGCCGTGTCCTCGGTAAACCAAGAATAAAGTCCATACTGATATCCTCCCAAGGTGTCTCTCGTATAGGTAATGGCTGATACAACCCTATATTTTGCTTCACTCCTTTCCCCATCTAACATACTCTGCAACTCTGTACAAACTTCCTCACATCTTGCTACAATTGTGTCCAATAATAATTTTCACTAACCAAAGCAAGGGTTTTATCATGACCAAAATGTCCAACCAAACCTCCACTATGCTTCTCCTTGATGAGATTCTCCCTCATAGAACTTCATGGAATGCACAACTAACTCCCTATGAATAGCATATCATCTTGGATGATAAAATCCAGCCATTTCGTCCTATCTAGAGTAACAGGTTTTGTACAAGCTTTCCAAGCTTCACCAAAATCAAGATCCTCTAGATACAAATTCTTGAGTTCTTTGAACCCAACCACTTCAATCTGCATCTCTGTCAGCAATATTTTCCTTCTACTAAGAGCATCCGCAACCCTATTAGACTTTCCACTCCTTTGTTTTAAAACAAATGTATAACTCTGCAAAAACTCAACCCATTTCAAATGCCTCTGATTCAGCTTTCCTTGACTATTCAAATATTGCAACGCTTGATGATCAGTATACAAAACAAACTCCTTAGGAAGCAGATAATGTCTCCACTTCTTTAATGCCTGAACTATAGCATAAAATTTTTGATCATAAATAGAATACTTCCTCTTAGCATCATTTAACTTCTCACTGAAATAAACAATAGGTTTACCTTCTTGGCTCATAATAGCTCCTATTGCAGTACCACTAGCATCACAATCTACTTGAAATACCTTATTAAAATCTGGAAGTGCTAAAATAGGTTGTTCTATAACTTTTTGTTTCAACAATTGAAAACTCTTTTCTGCCCCATTAGTCCACTTAAACTCTTTTCTATCCCCTCTCATTGTTTCAGTCAAGGGACCACAAATACTGCTAAAATTTTTGATAAACTTTCTGTAAAAGCTAGCCAAACCATGAAAGATCTTACCTCAGTAGCACTCCTTAGAGTAGGCCATTCAAGGATAGCCTGTACCTTCTCTGGGTCCATTTTTAGACCTTCTGCTGAAACTAAAAATCTCAAATACACTAACTCTTTCTTCACAAAACTGCACTTCTTCAAATTAATCAACAATTTCTCATCTCTCAATTTCTCAAACACCATACGAATATGCATCATATGTTCCTCTAATGTCTTGCTAAAAATCAAAATATCATTTAGGTAAACAATGACAAACTTACCTAGAAATTCTTTCGGAAACCTCGTTCATGAGCTGCATGAAAGTGCTCAGTGCATTAGTTAGCCCAAAAGGCATGACTAACCACTCATACAGTCCTTCTTTTGTCTTGAAGGCAATCTTCCATTCATCTCCTTCTCTGATCTGAATCTAGTGATATCCACTCTTTAGATCTATCTTTGAGAAATACATAGCTCCACTCAAACAGTCCATAATATCATCCATTCATGGCAATGGAAACCTATACTTGATTGTGATCTTGTTTATTGCTCTAGAATCTGTACACATCCTCCATTCTCCATTCTTCTTTGGTGCTAATACTGCTGGTACAGCACAGGGACTCAGACTCTCTCAAATCAACCCCTTCTGCAATAACTCATGTACTTGTCTGTTCAACTCTTCACTTTCTACTGTGTCATTCTATGTGCTTCCTTGTTTGGCAAACTGACTCCTGGAATAAAATCCATCTGATGACTGATCTTCCTTACCGGTGGTAATCCATCAGGTACATTATCAGATACAATATCCTGAAACTCATTCAACAAATCTGCAACCTCTACAGGTACATCCTCTACTTCTTCTTTACCAACTTTTGGAATTAAAGTAAAACACACATGGTCATGCCTCATACCATCTAGGAATTTTCTTCCATCAACAAATATTATTCTTGCATTACCACATACCTTTTCTTCCATCTCCTTCAATGGCTTTAGCTTATGTCGCACTCCATCCTTTGTCAGGAAATAGGTATTCACATGACCATCGTGTATAGCACATCTGTCAAACTACCATGGTCTACCCAACAACATATGACATGCATCCATAGAGATGATATCACATAGTACCTCATCTTGGTACTCACTGATCTTGAACTTTACCAGGCACTGTTCACTAACCATGACCTTGTGGTCATCCTGCACCCAGGCAATCCGATATGGATGTGGGTGTTTTTGTCTCTTCAGCTTCAACTTTGTCACCATCTCTTCTGACATGAAATTGCCAGTGCTTCCACTATCGATAATCACATCACAGCATTTACCCTCACACTTGCATCTAGTGTGAAATAGGCTCCTCTTTTATTCAAGTTCATTCTCACCACTCAGCAAGACTCTTCTGTTAATTAGCATTTCTCCTCT
>BSBK01007255.1:2500-67500 GCA_027943335.1 Chamaecyparis obtusa | reverse complement strand
GTCCTCGGTAAACCAAGAACAAAGTCCATGCTAATATCCTCCCAAGGCTTCTCTGGTACAGGTAATGGCTGATACAACCCTGTATTCTGCTTCACTCTTTTCGCCATTTGACATACTCTGCAACTCTGTACAAACTTCTTCACATCTTGCTGCAATTGTGGCCAATAATAATTCTCAGCAACCAAAGCAAGGGTTTTATCACGACCAAAGTGTCCAGCCAATCCTCCACTATGCTTCTCCTTGATGAGATTCTCCCTCATAGAACTTCGTGGAATGCACAATTGACTCCCTTTGAATAGCATATCATCCTGGATGATGAAATCCAGCCATTTCGTCCTGTCTAGAGTAACAGGTTCTGTACAAGCTTTCCAAGCTTCACCAAAATCAGGATCCTCTGGATACAAATTCTTGAGTTCCTTGAACCCAACCACTTCAATCTGCATTTCTGTCAGCAATAGTTGCCTTCTGCTAAAAGCATCTGCAACCCTATTAGACTTTCCACTCCTGTGTTTCAAAACAAATGTATAACTCTGCAAAAACTCAACCCATTTCAAATGTCTTTGATTCAATTTTCCTTGACTATTCAAATATTGCAAAGCTTGATGATCAGTATAGAAAACAAACTCCTTAGGAAGCAGATAATGTCTCCACTTCTTTAATGCCTGAACTATAGCATAAAATTCCTGATCATAAATAGAATATTTCCTCTTGGCATCATTTAACTTCTCACTGAAATAAGCAATAGGTTTACCTTCTTGGCTCATAACAGCTCCTATTGCAGTACCACTAGCATCACAATCTACTTGAAACACCTTATTAAAATCTGGAAGTGCTAAAACAGGTTGTTCTGTAACTTTTTGTTTCAACAATTGAAAACTCTTTTCTGCCCCATTAGTCCACTTAAACTCTTTTCTATCCCCTCTCATTGTTTCAGTCAAGGGTCCACAAATACTGCTAAAATTTCGGATAAACTTTCTGTAAAAGCTAGCTAGACCATGAAAAGATCTTACCTCAGTAGCACTCCTTGGAGTACGCCATTCAAGGATAGCCTGTACCTTTTCTGGGTCCATTTTTAGACCTTCTGCTGAAACTACAAATCCTAAATACACTAACTCTTTCTTCGCAAAACTGCACTTCTTCAAATTAATCAACAATTTCTCTTCTCTCAACTTCTCAAACACCATACGAATATGCATCATATGTTCCTCCAATGTCTTGCTAAAAATCAAAATATCATCTAGGTAAACAATGACAAACTTACCTAGAAATTCTTTCAGAACCTCATTCATGAGCCGCATGAAAGTGCTCGGTGCATTGGTTAGCCCAAAAGGCATGACTAACCACTCATACAGTCCTTCCTTTGTCTTGAAGGCAGTCTTCCATTCATCTCCTTCTCTGATCCAAATCTGATGATATCCACTCTTCAGATCTATCATTGAGAAATACACAGCTCCACTCAAACAATCCATAATATCATCCATTCGTGGCAATGGAAACCTGTACTTGATTGTGATCTTGTTTATTGCCCTAGAATCTGTACACATCCTCCATTCTCCATTCTTCTTTGGTGCTAATACCGCTGGTACAGCACAGGGACTTAGACTCTCTTGAATCAATCCTTTCTGTAACAGTTCATGTACTTGTCTGTTCAACTCCTCACTTTCTGCAGGTGTCATTCTGTGTGCTGCCTTATTCGGCAAACTCGCTCCTGGGATCAAGTCCATCTGATGACTGATCTTCCTGACTGGTGGTAATCCATCAGGCACGTTATCGGATACAATATCCTGAAACTCATTCAACAAATCTGCAACTTCTACAGGAACATCTTCTACTTCCTCTTTACCAGCTTTTGGAATTAAAGCAAAACATACATGCTCATGCCTCATACCATCTAGGAAATTTCGTCCATCAACAAAAGTTATCCTTGCATTACCACATACCTTTTCTTCAGTCTCCTTCAATGGTTTTAGCTTATGTCGCAATCCATCCTTTGTCAGGGTATAAGTATTCGCACGACCATCATGTACAGCACATCTTTCAAACTGCCATGGTCTACCCAACAACATATGACATGCATCCATAGATATGATATCACACAATACCTCATCTTGGTATCCGCCAATCTTGAACTTCACCAGGCATTGTTCATTGACCATGACCTTGTGGTCATCCTGTACCTAGGCAATCCGATATGGATGTGGGTGTTTCTATCTCTTGAGCTTCAACTTTGTCACCATCTCTTCTGACACCAGATTGTCAGTACTTCCACTATCGATAATCACATCACAACATTTACCTTGACACTTGCACCTGGTGCAAAACAAGCTCCTCCTTTGCTCAGGTTCATTCTCACCACTCAACAGGACTCTTTTGTTAATCAATGTTTCTCCTCTTTCAGCATCTTCAGAATTTGATGATCTGGCATCTTCATCTACATGTGCAATTCTGACCTGGCCTTCATTTCTCCTGTCTATTCTGCCTTGGCGCTGAGGACATTCAAATGCCCTATGACCTTCTTCTCCACAGTGAAAACATGTTCCACGGAAGCCACCTCTTCCAGATCCTTGTCCTCTTCCTCTTCCTCTTTGATCTCTATTATTCTGATCCTGGAAGCGATTGGAATTATTTCCTCACTGATTCTGACTGCTACTGGCCTCATCCTTCTTTTTCGGATCTTCATTTCGGCCACCATATGACCGTCCACCAGATCGTCCACCGCAACCTCTTCCATTTTGTCTGCTCTCAAACTTCTTGTTCAGCTTTTCCTCTACTTTTAGGGAAAACTGGTATGCCTCTTCAATACTGTTCATTCGAACCAGATTCAGCTCCTCCTGAATGCTTGGCCTTAACCCATTAAGGTATCGGGCAACTTTCTCCTTATCAGCTTCTGCATGGCCTGTTCTGATGAGAAGTCGATAGAACTCCTCTGTATACTCCTGAATAGATCTTCCCGCTTGCTTCAAACTTTGCATTTTCTTCAGTAGGTCAAGCTCATAATCAACAGGAATGAACTGTCGCTTTAGTTTATCCACCATCCGATCCCATCTCATGATTTTCTCCTTTCCCCTTCTATTTCGCTCCAACTGAATCTCTTGCCACCATATCTTTGCATGACCTTCCAGTCTGGCATTCGCAAATTTGACCCTATCAGGATCCTCAACATCTTCATACTCAAAATATTCTTCACACTCATTGATCCAGTTGATCAATTCCTCTGGGTTAAGATTTCCAGAAAATGTAGGAACCTCAATCTTAGGTCTTTTCCCAATCTTAGAAATCGCCCGAAAAAGTCTTTCTTCCTCCTGGTTCACAATTTCAACTTCTCCTTCTTGATATTCTTCTTCAGCTTCGTCCTCGCTTTCATCTCTGATATTAAGATTCATTCCTCTGTGAATCTCTTCTTGCAATGCTCGCACTTGTCTCTGCAGCTCTCTAACCTCAGGTGTTACAACACCAGCTCTTCCGCCACATTGCCTTCGTGGAGGCATTTTTGCGATGCGTGCTGAAACCCTAGCCACGGTCCTGGTGCAAACTGCCTCACAGTCGACGATCTATTTACACACTCAAGAACTCCTGCTCTAATACCACTTGATGAAGGGTGCTCCCCTTAATACCACAAACACATAATAGAAATAGAGAAACAACAACAATATGCAAGAACAAAAAATTGGCTTCTTATTATCTCCACAAATGTGGAATTACAAACTTTCAAAATTACAATATGCAAAGCCACATGGGCATTCCCTTACAATATTCTGTAGGACAAAGCCTCGAACTATTACCCAGATCTACTACCCAGAACTATTCTGAACTGCCTAAGACAATAATACAGCCTTCCTTATATAGGCAATTATCCACCGCCTGGGAAGGTTCCAGAATTTTAGCCAATAAGGCCGACCAAACTTAGAATTATTTTTATTTTACATTTCATTACATCATAGTCGGCTCAAAATAAATTTTGAAACCCGAACATAAATTTTGAAGAAAAATCATTTTCTGCCATTTCAGGTGGCCCAACTTTCGAAGACCATAAGTCATCACCAGTTGACCCACTCGCCTATTATAACCCCATTTCAGAAATGCCACGAAGTTCTCTACAGGCTTGACCCGCGCAAGCGCCCATCACCCAAATTTTTGACCTCATCCGGGGCCTCTAAAGCCTTCAAAACTGAGTTCAAAGTTTCTGTACCCTGCTGCCAATACCGAAAATCTTCAAATCTTCCAATATACACTTGATCTAGCAATGACACTTTACTGGTAGACTTATATGACCAAAATGAACCTCTAAGAAAGAAATCAGATCATTCTGAGCACATACGAAAATTACCAAAAATAGTAACTTTCCATAAATAGCAGCTCTGCACAAAATAACCCTTATTGAATATAAAAACAAAAATATTTTTGGGTGATGCAAGATTGCTCTTACACCCACGATGCTCCTGCATCACATCACCTAAGAATGAATGCAAATCTAGATCCTCTCATTCAAACCCTCTCATAAACTTTTGTTATGCAAAACTGAAGTGGGCAATAGAGGTAGAGTTATTAAACCATTAATTTATGACTAGTCATTGGAATGAAACTAAGACTTGCTAGTTACCTCTAGAGCCTGTTGGGATTTTCATATTGTTAGGGGTGACCATTAGCGATAACCCTTAAATCTTAGTCAATTGTTAACCCTAAACATAAATTTATAATGTTTTTAAAAAACAAATTGGTGTTTTTTTTGGTGTAAAATTCTGTGCATGACACTTGGTATCAGAGCCTAGGTTTCAACATTGGAACCTAAACCCATTACGTTTCTTAGCTAACTTTAACCCTTTTCAAAATTGCTAGGATGCGTCCCCTTACGCATCAAGATCGAAGATGCAATAGAGAATGAGGATCTAGGTGATCCCCCTCGATTCATGAGCAAGATGAAGAAAGGGTTGAGATATCAGTAGTTAATCAGCCACCACCACCACTGCTGCCCAATCCTAATCAAGAGGTTTTGCTAGCCCTACAGAACCTCATCGGGTTATACATGAGAGGTTGCCTCCATTTATTCCTCAATTAGATCACTAGCCATCTGGATGATAGAGATCAGAGGCTAGAGAGAGGACTAGGAGTCCTCCATGAGATCATGATGAAGGGTAGGGAGCACATGAGGTGGAATCGGTTCACATGCCAGAACCACCACTTGGATTTGTCTAGAGGGCACCCTGTGATGCTGGGGATCATATTAGAGATATCCTATAGTTACAACCACCTTTTTATTATGGTTCTATAGTGGGTACATATGTCTAGGAATGGCTTTTGAAGTTAGATAGGTGCTTTGGGTTGCGTTAGTATGATAGCAACATTAAGGCCCATTTTGCAGTACACCTTTTGAGAGGAGGTACTTCCACATGGTGGAAACATGAAGAATTTAAAAACACTACTATGGACACTATGACTTCAGAGATATTCTTAGAGATGTTCTCAGATAGCTACCTATTAGAGCACTATAGACAGAGGCATATTGATGAGTTCTACAAGCTCCAGCATAGGGGACTCAGAGTACTATAGTATGAGACCTGATTCCTTGAGTTGTTACCTTATGTAGACTACATGAAGGATGCAAAGCTATGTGTCAAATTTTTTGTTAAGGGACTCAATTATTGGATAGAGGGAGAGGTTGGCATGACCTTACTAGGGACCCTTCGTGAGGTAGTAGAGATGGCTTTAGTTGTAGAAGATATTCAGGGTAAGTCTAGAGATGCTCGTTACAAGTCTCAAAACTATAAATCAGCATCTCAGTCACAGAGGCACCAAAATAGTCACTGGAAGTGTAATAACATAAATTCTTCAAGGTATTTTAATAAGAACCCACAATAGAAGACTCAACAAAACTAGAAATATAAACCACAAGGTCATCAGGGTGCTACACGCAAATAGTGGCAGACACAGGGACCGAGGAAGGATCAGTGACAATAGTATATAGATGCACCCCCAGTACGGACTCAACAGTCCACTCGAGGTGGTTTCAGTAGTTCTAGTAGGATTAGAGGATAGCATTTCTCAAGGCCACAGGGAGTTCAGACTTGCAATTGTGGTCCTTGCTATGCATGTGGTGTCATGGGGCACTTAGTGTTAGAATAATAAGTAGAAAATGCAAATATTAACAAACAAAAGAGAACACAATAACACAAAATTTAACGTGGTTCACCTAATCCCTGGGCTACATCCACCAACAATGAGTCCAACGTCTTTACAATGAATCTCGTACCCTAAGCCCTTTTTACAAGTATTTTTGACATAACGAAATTAGGAAAAAAATTACTCCAACTAATAGAATTTTGATAGCTAACCCTTTACAATATTATTAAGTCATTGTTATCCCCTTGACCCTACTTGCGGTACTACCCTAGGACCCCACAAGGGGCTCTATGCCTTGACCCTGTAGATAAGTCAGGGGGAAACTACACTGAAAGAACCTGAGTCTGATTAGGCTCCACATACATAACACTTAGCTCGTGATTGTCCATAGGGTCAGATGAAAAATAGTCAGCATATGGAAACATCAAAGCCTACAATTGGAGACTTTCCAAAGTCTCCCAAGGTATTTGTAGTGGTAGATAACTGCCAAGCTGAGCACCAGGCCACAGTGATAGAGGCTATAGGTATAATCAGTGGTATTAGTGTTACCATATTGTTTGATTCTAGTGCTACTTATTCTTTTATATCTCTATTTGTTGTGCAGTGTTGTGTGCTTGTGGTAGCTAGATACGAATTTATTTGGGAAGTGGAGTTAGCATCAAGATCTAGAGTTTCAGTCAACTCCTTAGTGAATGATAGCCAGGTGCAGATTGGCGATTTCATCACCAATGTGGATCTTCATATCACACCTCTTGGTTCTTATGACATAGTACTTGGCATGGATTGGCTTTATGCCAATAGAGATAATTTATATTGTCTAAAGAAGAGGATTGAGTGCCTTGATGATCATCGTACACCTATTTTGATTTGCAGGATTTAGAGAGGCATCTCTCTTTGTATGATCTCAGCCATGCAGCTTAAGTGGAGTATGTGGAAGGGATGCTAGCTTTTTTCTATTACTATCAATGATAGAGAGGATGAGGAGGAAAGGGAACCATCTCTTGATGATTATCCTATACTTTAGGAATTTTTAGATGTGTTTCCTACTGAGCCTTTATGCATGCCTCCTAATAGAGCAATAGATTTCCATATAGATCTTGTGCCAGGAGCTGCTCCAATTTTGAGAGCACCTTATAGGATGACCACTAATGAGCTTAATGAGCTCAAGATCTAGTTAAAGGAACTTTTGGAGAAAGGTCACATTCATCTTAATGTTTCACCTTGGGGTGCACCTATTATCTTTGTTAAGAAGAAGGATGGATCATTGCGGTTATGTATGGATTATCGAAAACTTAATAAGCTTACCATCAAGAATCGATATCCACTCCATGGGATTGATGATTTATTTGATTAGCTTAAGGGTGATAAAAAATTTTCCAAGATTGATCTTAAGTTAGGTTACCACCAGTTGTGGATTGTTGATAGTGATATCCCTAATACTACATTTCATACTAGATATAGGCATCCTGAGCTCACAGTTGTACCTTTTGGACTCACCAATGCTCAAGCAGTTTTCATTAGCTTTATGAATGGGGTATTCCACATTTTCCTAGATAAGTGTGTACTTGTGTTCCTTGATGATATCCTAATTTATTCATAGGATGAAGAGGAGAATGAAGAGCACTTGAGATAGGTATTGCAGTGTCTTAGAGACAATGAGTTATATGGCAGCTTGTCCAAATGTTCCTTTTATAGGACAGAGATTCATTATCTTAGGCATGTTAGTTCAGGAGATGGAATCTCAGTAGATCCATCTAAGATTAGATCCATTATGGATTGGCCTGCACCTACTTTAGTTACCAAGGTCAAAATTTTTATGGGATTCACAAGTTACTATAGGCACTTTGTAGAGGGTTTTTCTAGAGTGGCACATCCCATCACTTCTCTTCAGCATAAGGGAAATAAGTTTGAGTGGACTGAGAAGTGTGATAGGGCCTTTCAAGAACTCAAGAAGGAACTTACCAATGCTCCCATTCTAGTAGTGCTTGATCCTTCAGTGGATTTTGTTGTTTACACAAAGGCTTCCTTAGATGGTTCAGGAGTAGTTTTTATGTAGAACAGACAAGCTATTGCATATGAGTCAAGGAAACCTAAGACTCATGATATCAATTATCCCACTCATGACCTTGAGGTAGCTGTAGTGGTTCATGCTTTAGTGAGATGGAAACACTTCCTTTTGGGTCATCGGTTTGAGCTCAATTCAGATCACTAGAGCTTACAGTATATTTTCACTCTGTCAAACTTGAATGCACGTTAGCATAGGTGGATGGAATTCCTTTGTGAGTATGATTTCGATGTCCACAACATCAAGGGGAAAGAGAATGTGGTTGCTGATGCCTTGAGTAGGAGATGCCATGGGGCCTACTCCATGACTACAGGTACTAAATTGAGGGATCAGATATTACATCACTTACATGAGGATGTTTGGTATGTAGAGGTTAGTCAAATCATTCAGTCTCAAAGTACTCTTGAGGGTAAATATTTATGATATTTCCTAGATTCTTATGCACTTTTACACCATAGTGGATGCATCTATGTCCTATCCTCTGGAGATTTGTGAGTTTTAATCATGCTAGAGGCTCATAGGGCCCCTTATGTAGTGCATCCTAGAGTCAAGAAGATGCATGCAAATTTGAGGCAGTTATATCATGGGCCAGGGATGAGACAAAACATAGCTAAGATAGTGGCATGATGTCTTAAGTGTCATAGGGTTAAGGTAGAGCATCATCACCCTTGTGGTTTGCTTCAACCTCATGAGATACCAGAGTGGAAGTGGGATGTTATTTCTATGGATTTCATCATTGGTCTCCCTATGTCATCTTGATTCCATGATGCCATCATGGTGACAATTGACAAGTTGACCAAAGTAGCCCACTTTTCATCCATTCAGACCACTTTTACAGCTCCAGCAATACCTCAGGTTTTCTTGCAGGATATTATCAGACCTCACGACATACCTCATAAGATTATTTTAGATTGAGATTATCTCTTCACATCATCTTTTTGGAGAGGACTACAGACAACTTTGGGCACTAAGCTCAATTTTAGCACCGCTTATCACCCAGAGACCGATGGTCAGATAGAGAGGGTAAATCAGGTGTTAGAGGATATGCTCCACATGTACGTCATAAATCATTAGACTAGGTGGGAGGAGTACCTTTATTTGGTGGATTTTGCCTACAATAATGAGCATCTCACTTCTCTAAGTATGCCTCCCTATCAAGCATTATATGGTAGACCATGCAGGACACCATTGAGTTGGGACCCCATTAAGGATAGAGTTTCTTTAGGTCCTAAGTTAGTGTGAGAGTTGGAGGAGTAGGTGACTTTGATTAGGCAACATCTGAAGGAGGTACATGATAGGCAAGAGAAGTATGTAGATACCAAGAGGGAAAATTGTAGTTACCAATTTGGAGATAGAGTCTTTCTGAGAGTGGGACCTCATAAGAGTCTAATTTGATTTGGAAAGGGCTCTACACTTGCACCCAGATTTGTTGGTCCTTTTGAGATACTTGAGTAGATAGGTCCTATCACCTATCATTTTGCTTTACCACTGAGCCTATCATGCATCCATGATGTTTTTAATGTGTTAGTGTTGTGGAAGTATATTTCTGATGAGACTCATATCATAGATTCAGATGCCTTGTAGGTAGATTCAGACGGTCAGTTGGCTAAAGAGCCCATCCACATTTTGGCACCCTGGATGCGAGCACTTCGAGGTCAAGAGCTAGACCAAGTTAGGGTCTAGTGGGATTGCTATGATGAGGTTATGACATCATGGGAGGATGCAGTGTAGATGAGAGCACAATGCCCCCATCTTTTTGATGAACTCTAGGAGGAAGTTCATTCCTATGGGGGGAGGATGTGAGGCCTCACCCCAAGGTTGTCATAGATATTTAGTTACTACATTTGAGATAGACTAATTTGATGATTATATTTTGATGCTTTATGGACTACTAATACCTCATATTATGGTTTTATCACCTTAGAGGTTAGAATGCACATTCAATTATGTTATTTTCATGAAAAACCGTGATATCCATTTGGAACCTTTATGCATGATTAAGTGGATTTTATGGATGATTGTGATGCCATGATGATATTTAATTACAATTAAATTATATATGCATTGATTATGTTATAAGCTTAATTTAGTGATGAATTATGTATTTCATGATGAGTTGTATGTATGTTATAGATGAATGATTATGCCATGTGAATTATGATATTTCAAATGAATTATATTGATCACTAATGTTATGAATTTACATATTATTATTTCCTTGGACTATTGATGTTGGAATTTAGTGTGTGGGGAATTAGACCATGGTAAATTCAGGGAACCAGAGCATAGACTTTTGTGTAAATTAGTTAGATCCAAGGTTGCTTCTAGTGAGAGACAAAAACCTCATTGTATCATATTTTATTTTTGAAATTATTATGCATGAATGTATGTAATTTATATGTAAATTTGTTAATGTAATTTATGTTGAGTATGCCCAAGTGGATATGACACATGGCCTATGATGTATCATTTTTGTTTGTGACACTTGACAGTTGTGTGTTTACTTGTGGCCATGACATGTCAACTTGGGGATTGGATTCCCATCAACCTAGGATAGTACCCTTGAGGATCCCCATGAGAATCCCTTGGTTAGGGAGCTTGAGGTGGAGTCATTTCATGAATTTCGAATTTGAGCTTTACATGGGTTTTTGAGGGTCTTAAAAGGTGCCTAGGGGTGTGTTTAGGCCATTTTTAGTAAGCCCACTTGATATACCTATGGGTAAGGGGTATTTTTAACCATTGGACAACCCATAGTTAACCAAAAGACCCCTCCAAAAGTTGGATTTTTAAAAATAGCCGAAAATCAACTATTGAAGGAAGGTATTGGTTAGAGCTCCATCCAATTTTTATGCAAGTCTTTGGTCCACCTTTTTGGCCAAGCTTTTTAGGAATCCATATTTGGCAACCATGTAAGAAACTTGGGAACACCATCCAATAAGAATGAGATCCTATCCCTAGGAGATTGTGTGGAGGCCCTTTTAGAGGGGACTCTTCTTTGGGAAGAGTTTGACACCGACTCTCTAGATTTGGAGACTTTTCTAATTTGGAGAAGGGAGACTTAGAAAAAGAGAAGGCTCTTCATCAAGTTTCTTCCATAAGCTTGGATCTAGGTTGGTGACATTCTTCATTATACTTGTTGATGTTTTCATGTGGAAAGAGTTCTCATGTGTATTTCATTTTTATATGTTAGTAATTTGATATTGTGTTCTTCATGTGCTTATCCAAAGAGGATCTTGTTATTTTGTGTAGTAAATGAATATGCAAATCTTGTGCTTGATGTTGTGAAAGTCTTTTTATTTTGTAATTGTGAAGATTTGTTGTTCTTGTGATTCTTTGTTTTTTAATGTTGTTAAGGGAGTTTTCTCAAGGCCACACTCACCCTTGGGAGGGAAGAGTAGCCTTGGGGGTGAAGGCAATTTTGGGACAACCATGGGTGTAGATTCTCTTTTTGGTATGGAAAAAGAAGAAACATGGATGTATGGCCACCATGTAGCCATTTCTTTTTATATTTTGGGGGTCATAGGTGATTGTATGGCTTGAAGCCTTAGGGGTCATAAGGATTTTTGTTGGTTTGAGATTTTGTGGAAAAATGTGTATTGAGAAAGCCAAGAGTAGGCTTGTTTATTATTTTAGGAAATGTGCTTTCTCCCCTTGGGTTTTAGTTCCACCTTCACCCCAATTTTTGAGTCATTTGGAGACTCCTTGTTCTAGCCTTGGATGGGAGTTTAATGTGCTTAATGTGTTATTTTGTTTTGGTTTGCTTGTATGTAACCTTGTCTATGTGATGGTTCCCCAAGCTTAGTGGTGGCTTCTTAAAATCCTAGGATGGGAGGTGAGCTTCCCATAGTTTTTACATAATTTTATTTGTAGGATTATTGAGGCTATGTTAATGTGGAAAAGGCTCTTGGAGAGGAATTCTTTTGATGTCATATTGAAGAAAAAGTATTGTGTGGATTGGAATCTTGATACCACTCTAAAACTTGTATACTTGTAACTTTGTATTAAATTCCTCTTAAGTCTTGAAAGGGAGAACTTATGTCTCCTTGTAATAGTTCATCTTGTTCAATATTGTGTTGTTGGAAGCTATGAAATGAGAATCCTCTCATGTTTATATTGTAATGAACTCTTGTTTTCCATATCAAGTTATAGGAAAATAATTTTCTTGTTATTCTAATATAGATTCATTGGTGAAATGAGAAATGCATTTCTTTTATTAAAAAGTAAGTTCTTGTTGAGATAGATTTGTGAGGACATTGTGTAATTATTCTTTGTTAATGTATATGTATTCTTGTTGGAAACTATAAATATAAAAAGTTATTATAGTATCATTATTGTTCCATTGCAAGGATTTCATTTGAATAGAAAAGTTGGTGATAAGAAAGAAATTCTTTCAAACACTCTCCCTCTCTCTTCTCCCTTTTAATGCAACTTCTTGTTAATTCAATACTAGTATCTATGTTGAAAAATAATAGACTTGAGACAAGTTGATAACTTAGTTATGTAAACTAATAGTCAAGTATATCTTTGGTCTTGTAGTCTTTTCTATATAAATTAGAGTATTAGAATTCAGTCATAAAATAGACCTAAACTCTATCACCTATAGTAAAGGGAGACAAATAACTTTAAACTATGTGGAAAGAAAGAGTAAATAAAAAAGTGAAGAAAGAAAACAAACAAGTGAAAATAACAAGAGAAAAGTGAAAATAGAGACCTACAGATCTTTAGAAAATGTATGGGAAAAATTCTCATACATTTTCCAATCACATAGTCAATTAAAAATCAATATTCTTCATCTAGTTGGCACAAATAAAGTAAAAATATGCTATTAGAATTCAAAAAAAAAAAAAAAAGGCTCTTCCCAATGGGTCAACGTGGGTGGGACCCACTCGGGTTGCCACTCAAGAAAACCCAAACAAACAAACAAAAAAAGAATAAAAGAATAAATATATTTATTTCTGTTAAATTAGAAATTAGCCTTTTAAAAAAAAAATACATTTTTTTGCATGTCATGAAAAAGTGACTGTTTTAAAAAAAAATTATAATTTAAAATTGAAAAAAAAGAATATTAAGCGGGGGGTGGGGGTGCGTGGGCCCCACACACCCACTCCACATGGCCTTGCATGAGGGGCCTCGATGACCTACACTCAGGTACCTACCCTGCCATAGCAAGACGGGCCCTGTTGTACATAGGGTATTGCCCTACTACGGCAGGATGACCTTGCCATGCGGGTATTAATAAATATGTTATTTTTTAATAATTAGTATGTATTATTTAATAATTATATTTATTAATAAATTTAATAACCATAATTATTAATATTTATTTATTCTTTTTAATGTATACATAGTTTCTTTTTGTTATTTAATTAAATTTATTTCTATACTTAATTAAGTAAATATATAATTTGCTAAATGGTTATTAATTAATCAATACTTAGTTAATTTATTTGTAAATATGAATTGTTAAATGGTTAATAATTAATTAACACTTTGATATTAATATAATAATTTTAATTATTAATCGATGTATTTAGTAATTGATTAATATGTTTTATTATAAATTAGCTAATATATTTGTTAATTATCCAAATCTAGATCTGCTCATTCAAACCCTGTCATGAAGTTTTGTTATGCAAAACTCAAGTGGGCAATAGAGCTAAAGGTATTAAACCATTCATTTATGACTAGTCATGGGAATGAAACTAAGACTTGCTAGTTACCTCTAGAACCTATTGGGTTTTTCATATTGCTAGGGGTGACCGTTAGTGATAACCCTTCAATCTTAGTCAACTGTTAACCCTAAACATAAACTTATAACCTCTTTTTTAAAAAAAGTTGGTGTGTTTTTTTGGTGTAAAATTATGGACATGACAAAAGGATGAACCTTGTCAGATGAGTAACTTGTTTAGGACCCGATGCAAGACTGAAGGTAAACTCTATGATGTTATTGTTGATAGTGGTAGTATTGATAACCTTGTTGCTAAGGACCTAGTTCAAAAACTTGGTTTGAGTATAATGAAGCATCCTTGTCCATATAGGCTTGGCTGGTTACAAGATGTTCATGCTTTGGAAGTTAAAGAACAATGCTTCAGTGATGCTCAAATTAGCTAGTACAAGGATCTTGTGCTTTGTGACATTGTGAAGATGAATAGTTGTGATATATTGATTGGTAGACCTTGGCAATATGATTGTAGAGCTATTTATGACTATGTCCAGAATGTGTTTACTATTGAGAAGAATGACAGGAAATTTTCACTAATGCCTTTTATGGATACAATGTTCGGTAGGAGAAACTTGAGTATTTATAGCCAAGTTGAGATTGTGGATCCAAAGAAAATGAATGATCAGTATGGAGAATCGACCTAAACATTTTCAAGAAAAGACTTGGAGAGACAGAGGAAACTAAAGTGGAAGAATTTGCAAGCCCAAAAGGTGGAGGATCAGGACTTGTATTTGAAGAACCAGTTCCAAATTTATGTGTTGAATCCTGAAAGATGTTCTTCTCACATATGAACATATTTGGGAATGTGGGGTGTTTGATGTAGGGGCATCCAAGGTTAAGGTAGGGAATTCTATGTCCTTGGTGAAACTGCATGGAGTGTCAGTATTTTGGCCAGCGTTACTCAATTGTAGCCTTGACTGACGGTCTTGATCATTGAAGGAAGCTCAGTCACTGAAGGAACTCGATAGTCTCTGATGCTTGGTCAAATGTTACTTGGTCATGTCTGCGGTGCTCGATCAACACTCATGCTCAGCAATGCATGGCATGCTTAGTTCATCTACTGTCACTCGGTAGTTCTCATTTACTGATTAGAGTTCTATGCAATTTATTTAGCTGAATTGGTGAATTTATTGTTGGTATTCATTGTTATGGGCTGACATGCTGAATTAAATGTTTGTATACATTTGTAAGATGACTTGTATGGAATTTAATTATTTATTTTGGGGAGTTAAGAGTTTCATGTTGCTGACTTGTGGCTGATGATTAATATTTAAGGAGTGCTTGGGTAGATGTTTAGAAGGGGACTTAGTAGATCTAGGATATCAGATGTGAAGCTTACGAGCTGATTCAACTGAAGTTAGTAAAGTTGTGGAAAAGTTCTTGATGAGCTTGCAGATTAGATTATAATCTGATAGTTATTTTTAGCAGAGCTAGGGTTTACATACTTGGAAACAAGGAGATTGCTTGGATGCTTGGGAGCTCAAGTTTAGATCTACCTTAGGGTTTCCATCAGCTTCTGATTATCTTCAGAGCTGAACTAGCTGATATTGTATCAGATTTGGTTATGGATCTTGCAGAATTGTTTTCTAATTATAATTGGCCCTAACTCAGAAGGCCTTACAGTCGGGCATGTTAATGAAGATCAATGTTAAACAATTACTTTGTGTTGCATTGTTTAGTAATCCACTATGTAATTCTATTCGCTGCAAGGTTTAGACTGTTGTTCATTGGATCCACCATCCTTGACTGCATCATCAACATCTTGGCAATATTAGTTGGTTGTTTTCCATTTTGGTTGTGTACCTATTGGCTATTGGTAATGTATCTCAAGTATCACTTGTATGTTGAACATAATTAGTATGTGCATTTTTGTGCTCTATGGAAGGTGTACTGGGATGTTCTCACAATCTACATGTTTTATTACACTTGTATTCTTTTCATAATCAATATTGTATGAAGTTTTCTACAAATTTCTCATGATTTCTATGCTTTTAGTGTTTCTCTAGGTATTCCTAATATCTATACAATGATGATGCTCATTAGATAGTTTTGGTATCTTACTTTAGATATGTTCTATCTTTTTTCACCCATTGGTAGGTTGACATGTTGTGGTAATCAAGTCATGTACTTGGGTTTTGGATTTTGATAAGTTTGGTAAATATAATATGCATTCTAAACATCTTAAGTGCAACCTATATTTGGTTCATGGTGTAACATCTTGTAAATATTTCTTAAGTATATCCTAAATTAAAATTGGTGGTAAAACAATAAAAATAATTATAATATATTATTATCTTGGTGATGACACATTCTTCTAGTATGGTCCACATGTGTATGATCAAATTGTTACCCTAATTTTTCATGTCCCATGTAAAATTTGGCCAATTCCCATCTCAGAGTCTGCATTTTTATCCTTCCAAGTGCTCTACAAAATTTCATGGCTTTATCTACTTCCCTCTGGTCTCTGCAACTGTTTCTAGGTCCCTGGCTAGGTGAAAAGTCTTTTAAAAATTCATAAAACTAGCCATTGTAGGCATAAAACCCTAAGTGACCCCAGCCTTCATTTTATTTTTGAGTTACTTTATCAACCACTTAAAATCCTTAAATACCCATGTGTGGTTTAACTCTATTAGCTGGTCACCAGTTCTCTAAGTCTTCCGGCGGTTACCCTTTTCTTTCGGTGAACTGGCAACAATAGTGACTCTCTTAGTCACTTAATGTTTGGCAGTTAAGTCTCAGCGGTCAGTGATTTAGTGAATGGCTTGCTTTTCCTTCATTGACATGATCTCTTAAATGTTGAATGAACATTTTGTGCGAGGGTCCCAGTCATGAAGATATGATAGTTGTCATGAGTTCGCGAAGGATTCTTCTAACACTTGCGATAGCTGTCGATCTCCCATTTTGTGAAGCACTACAATGTGTCAATGGATCTGATGCCATGTCATCGTATGTGGAAGCTTGTCATTGTTCAGTTGGTGATCATTCAGAGGTTTGTCAGAGTGGGCCAAGAGGACTGCGTAGCTTTTAATACAATGATTGGCGAATGATCTCAGGGGTTGTGTCAGAGCCATGAGATTATGCACCAGTCATCGATCTTGATTTATTGTTAGAAGTTTGTTTGGTGGGTCCTCATTTTTTGATGTGCTCATGTTTGATTGGTCCACATAGCGATAGCTAGAATTTGTCAGTAGGGTTGTGTGAGGGTCTCTACAGGGATGTCAGAGGGATGAAGATCTACGGTTGGCATACCTTCACATAGCCCTTTTCTAACACATGCAATCTTACTCCAATCGTCAGATTTGCCAAATGTTCAACTTTCCAGGTGGGTCTAGTGCCAGGTCAGGATGACATGTCATCTTCTCATTGGTCAAAGTAAAGAGAAAGTCTGTGGGACCGTGTTGCCAGGTGTGCCAATGTGCTCAAATTTAATTGGTTGCCAAGTGCTGACAAATATTTCCAAGTGGGTCCGTTTGTTAGAAGGGGTTCTAGCTTAAATAGTTCAACATTTGATGCATGATCTAAAATAATATTCAGGGGCCATGAGATCATGCACCTACCATTAGATTGGAATCTCAGTTCGAGTAGGTCCGTTGTTAGAGCTTTCCTAGGTGTATGCCTACAGCGCAGTCACAGGTGAATAAAAGATTTCCAAGTGGTGAATGGGCCTAGGATTAGAACATTCTCCATGAATCAATGAAAAAATGATGAAGGGTGCTCCCCTTAATACCACAAACACCTAACAAAAATAGAGAAACAACAACAATAATATGCAAGAATAGAAAATTGGCTTCTTATTATCTCCAGAAATGTGGAATTACAAACTTTCAGAATTACAATATGCAAAGCCACATGGGCATTCCCTTACAATATTCTGTAAGACAAAGCCTCGAATAAATACCCAGATCTACTACCTAGAACTGCCCTAGACAACACTACGGGCCTTCTTTATATAGGCAATTTCCACCGCCGGAGAAGTTTCTAAAAATTTAGCCCTTAGGGCCAACCAAACTTACAATTATTTTATTTTACAATTTATTACATCAAAGTCAGCTCAAAATGAGTTTTGAAACCCAAATAAAAATTTTGAAGAAAAATTATTTTCTGCCATTTCAGGTGACCCAACTTCCAAAGACCAAAAGTCATCGCCTGTTGACCCGATTGGCTATTATAACCCCATTCTAGAAATGCCACGAAGCACTCTATAGGCTTGACCCACACAAAGTGCCCATCACCCAAATTTTCAACCTCATTTGGGGCCTCTAAAGCCTTCAAAATTGAGTTCAAAGTTTCTGTACCCTGCTGCCAATACCAAAAATCTTCAATATCTTCAAAACTACACCTGATCTAGCCATGAAACATTGATGGTAGGCTGATATGACTGAGATGAACCTCCATATGTAAAATGAGACATTCTGAGATCATAAGACCAACTTACTAAAAATAGCCAGTTTCCATAAATAGTAACTCTTCACAAGATAGCCCTTATTGAATACAAAAAAAGAAATATTTTTGGGTAATGCAAGATTGCTCTTACACCCAGGATGGTCCTGCATCAGACACCCGGGGTAATTTGAGAAGTGACCCTATCATGACTCAGGTGTGCAGAGGAAAGCCAAGATGGTTAACCTCCTCCTTTGTTAGCCATGATAAATCTTCAATAGGTCATCCTTTCCATTTGACCAAATACTCTTCATATGTCCTATTCCTTATGCTTCTACCAACATGACTGTCGAGTATGTCTTCAATCTCCTTGATATCTAAACTACTTGCTGGAATACTCCATTGTGCTACTGCAACCTCATCTTCAACACCTCCTTCATGATACTCTGTCAAATCTGAAATGTTAAACACTGGTGAAATATTAAGCTCAGTAGGCAATTCTACCTCATATGCATTTCCTGAATCATGCTTCTTCAGTATCTTACATCGCCCAAACTTCTTCATTTTTAACTTGTTATATGTACCAACCGGAAATCGCTCCTTCTGTAAATGAACCATGACTTCATCTCCAAACTGAAATTCTTTATGCCTCTTTTTCTCATCTGCCCTAGTCTTATACTGCACATTCATCTTGGTAATATGCTTCCTCACCTCCTCATGGATGTTCTTCAAGTGTTCTACAAAATCCTTAGCTTCAGCACTACTTATTTCTCCTTTATCTATCTTTCTCAATTCAGATGCATTTCTTGGACTACTTCCATATACAATCTGGAATGGTGATTTACCAGTGCTCCTATTGACAAAATTATTGTATGAAAATTCTACCTGTGGTAAAATCAAATCCCATCCTATTGGCTTATCTCCAACCAAACATCTCAGCAGATTTCCCAAACTTCTATTCACCACCTCTGTCTGTACATTAGTCTGTGGATGATGTGATGTACTGAACTTCAAATCTATCTTCAACTTCTTCCACAATGTATGCCAGAAATATCCAACAAACTTAGTGTCTCTATCTGAAACTATGGTCTTTGGCAAACCATGTAATCTCACTACTTCTCTGAAAAATAATTCTGCTACATGAATAGCATCATTAGTCTTCTTGCAGGGAATGAAATGTGCCATCTTTGAAAATCTATCAACTACTACAAAAATTGAATCATGTCCCCGCTGTGTCCTTGGTAAACGAAGAACAAAGTCCATACTGATATCCTCCCAAGGCTTCTCTGGTATAGGTAATGGTTGATACAACCATGTAGTGCTCCTCTAATTCATATTCAGTAAGGAACTAAAAAGGTAAGTAAACCTTTTATCACTTATAGTAAATTGTTAGTTGATGTTTCTAGACGTAAATATGCATAGACATAAATATATAAATAATAATAATGTATCTAAAAAAAGAAAATGAAAGAATGTCAATAGCCTATCTTTTACACCTAAAAGAATTGATTTTTACAACTAATAATATTTGAATATCTATTTATTTTATCCGATAATATTTTGAGCTGTCACAATGTGCTCTCTGATGCGCCTGACCTGATCGTCCATGTCCTGCAACATCTCCGGCCCTAAAAGTACCCTGTCCTCCAACTGGTCCCAGCTCAAGGGAGTATGACATGGGCGGCCATACAATGCTTGAAAAGGAGACATGCCTATGGAACTATGATAACCATTGTTATATGCAAATTCTACCAAGTAGAGGTACTCCTCCCAATGGGTCTGCCTGTCCATAACATACATCCTGAGCATATCCTCGAGGACCTGATTGTCTCGCTCTATCTATCCATCTATCTCAGGGTGATAGGCTAAACTAAAGTTAAGCTGAGTCCCTAAAGCATGTTGAAGTGATGTCCAAAGAGCTGAGGTGAATACTGGATCACGATCAAATATGATTTTCCTAGGAATTCCGTGGAGTCTCACAATATCCTTCATAAATATTCTGGCCACAAAAGATGCTGAATAGGAAGACTGTATAGGGGAGAAATGAGCTACCTTGGTGAGCCTATCCACCGTTACCATGATAGCGTCATGTGTCCTGGGAGTAACTGGAAGTCCCACTATAAAATCCATGGAAATGATATCCCATTTCCATTCTGGCACTAGGTGAGGTTGCAATAGACCTGCAGGGTGCTGATGCTCGGCCTTCACTCTCTGACACTCTAAACATCTAGCCACATAGTCTGCTATATCCCTCTTCATCCCTTACCAATAGTATAACTGACATAGGTCAGCATACATTTTCTTCACCCCTAGATGTGCTGAATAGGGCACCTTGTGACTTTCCGAAAGGATAAGCGCACGAAGCTCTCCGGCCATGGGAACATAGATTCTATTTTGTTGTTTTAGCAACCCTACTGAATCCAATGAGTATCCTAAGAAGCAACCTTCCAAAGGCCTTCCCGATTCTATCTCTAACTTAACATCCTGGAACCAAGGGTCAGAAGTAAGGGCCTCCCTGATTCTGCTCTCCAGATCTATGCTAAGGGTTACGACTGAAAGAGTATGTCGGCACCTACTCAGAGCATCTGCCACCACATTCATTTTACTTTGAACATACTTAACTTTGAACTCATATTCACATAAAAATTCCATCCACCTTCACTGCCTAGCATTGAGATTGGGTTGGGAGAAGATCTACTGAAGACTTCTATGATCTGTTTGGAGTTCAAACTTGTGACCCAACAGAAAGTGTCTCCATTTCACCAAAGCATGTACAACTGCTGCAAGTTCAAGGTCATGGTTGGGGTAGTTGAGTTCATGATCCTTGAGTTTCCTTGACTCATATGCCACAACTTTTCCTTCTTGCATAAGAACTACCCCGATCCCCTCTAGAGAAGCATCTGTGCATACTACAAAATTTCCAGATGGTTTAGGAACTACCAAAATTGGAGCACTGGTTAATCTGTCTTTCAAGGTTTGGAAAGCGGCCTCACATTTTTCTGACCAAACAAACTTCTTACCCTTCCTTTGAATTGAAGTGATGGGATGAGCAACCCAAGAAAAATCTTTGACAAACCTTCTGTAATACCCGGCTAATCCCATAAAACTGCAAACCTCGGGAACATTAGTTGGAGTTGGCCACTCCACTATAGCTTGAATCTTATCTGGGTCAACAGCAATGCCATTTCCTGATATGACATGCCCAAGATACTTAACCTCAGTCTGAAAGAATTCACACTTTTCAGCATTAGCATACAGTTGGTTCTCCCTAAGGCACTGCAATACTTGCCGAAGCAGAACCTCGTGTTCTTCAAGAGTTTTGGAGTATACCAAGATATCATCTAAGAACACTATCACAAATTTGTCCAAGTAGGTTCTAAACACTCCATTCATCAGGCTCATGAATACGGAAGGAGCATTTGTTAACCCAAAAGGTACCACAGTGAACTCATAATGGCCATACCTGGTGCGAAAAGCTATTCTATGAATATCAGCTTCTTGAATTCTCAGTTGATGATAGCCTGACTTGAGATCTATCTTAGAGAATATTTTTGCCCCTTTCATCTGATCAAATAGATCAACAATGTGAGGTAGAGGATACCAATTTTTGATGGTAACCTTGTTCAGTTGACAATAGTCAATACATAATCAGAGGGATCCATCTTTCTTCTTTACAAATATCACTGGCGCTCCCCAAGGTGATACACTAGGTCTTATAAACCCTTTTTCTAAAAGTTCTTCTAGCTGAACCTTGAGTTCCTCAAGTTCTTGCGTGGTCATATGGTACAGAGCTTTGGAAATTGGTTCTACTCCCGGCACCAAATCAATTCGGAAAACTATGTCTCTCTTGGGTGGCATCCCTGGAATTCCTTTTGGAAAAACATCCAAGTATTCCTGTAAAAGGGGGTGATCTAATGATATCTCCCTACTCTCTTCTTGATCTAAATCCTCCATTGTGACTGCAAAAAGTTGGCATCCTTTGCGCATGCACCTCTTAAGCCGAATCACGGAAATCATGCGGAGAGAGATGGATGATTGAACCCCAATAATCTTCTTAGTTTTCCCTGATTCATCAGTGCATTGAACACTTTTGTTTTGACAATCCAAAGTGGCTTTGTGAGCATCCAACCAATCCATGCCCAACACTACTCCATATGATCCTAAAGGAATCACTCTAAGATCCACTAAGGTAGAGAAAGGTCCAAGTTCCAAACTACAACTTTGAACACAGGCATTAGAGACTACTCTTGTCCCGAAGGCTAGTTCAACCTGCCACCTATCTTCCTGCCTTACTGCCTTCAGCCCACATTGCTCTACTAAAGAGGATGAAATAAAAGAATCTGTTGCCCCTAAATCAAACAAAATGGCGGTAGAGATACCCTTTAACAAACCTAGAGTTTCAATGACTGTCCCCTGACTATTGGCTTGCCCATGGTTTACAGCAGAAAACGCTCGATGGGATCTGCCTGAGTTACCTACTGTAGGTTCTAAAGTGGCCTGTCTAAAACTAACTGCTGGAGAAGATTTCTGAGGGCAATTAACTGCAATGTGCCCATGCTGCCCACAAGAGTAACATCCGGTGTTTTTGACAAAATTTCTTCTTGCAGAAGGTGCACTAGATTGCTGGTAGCTACCCCGACTAGAGTTCTGGGGCATACTCTGAGCTGGTTGACGGTTTGGGAATTGTTTTGCACATTGCCAGTTGCGAGGATTATTAAATTGAGAACCCCCACTTTTATTTTTGTTTCCATTCTGATTGTTGCTATTGTTGTTGCTGACAAACTTCCTTTTGTGTTGGTTCTGGTTTCCTTTAGGTGGATAGTTCTTAGGTGTGCCTTGAAATTGATGCCCTGACCCAATCTGGAAAGTATTGCCACCTTGGCCACTGGTTCGGCTTCCTAACCCCAAGGCTATATTTTTTTCTTCAAGACGAGCCTTAATGACTGCATCATTTATAGTCTGAGGTTCAAACATTCTTACACTGCAGGCCAAATGACTGTTGAGCCCTCTGAGAAAGTGTTGAGTTAACATAGGTTCATCATCCTTAAACCCTGAATATGGCTTGAGTTCTAAGAACTTCCTCTCATAATCATCCACTAACATGTTAAGCTCCCTCAGATTGTGAAATTCTTTAGCTCTTTCCCACCTCCAATGGTCAGACATAAATTTAGCTCAGAAAAGTTCTAGGAATAGTTCCCAAGAAAGGGTGGTGATGTCTAAGTGAAGTTTCTCTCTTTCTGTTTCCCACCATGTGGATGCAAAGTCTCTAAGGTGAATAACTGCAAACTGGGCTTTGGTATTACTGTGGTATGGGTGCATGGAGAAAAGCCTTTCTAATTCTAGCAACCAAGTTTGTGCGGAAGTTCCACCCTGTGTTCCCTTAAATGGGTTTGTCTTGGTTCTAAGGAGATCCCGCATATGAGAAGCCCGTAGGGCATCCTCTTCCAATGTCTGGTCTCTCCTCCTAGGACTTCTGTAGTACCCCTCGCATCTTTCTTTTGCTGATACTATGTTTAGTTTGACACTGTTTTATCTTGGTTGATTAGATCAGACATATATTACATGTTATATTTATATTTTGGTGTGTGATTAAATAGTTATAGTTTGGATGTTAATTGTTATGTTTGAACCTGAAACAGAACTTTACGTAATGGTTAAATCTAGTAATGATGGATTTTATATGATGTTTCAAATGCATGTATAAATTGAAGTAATTAGATGATGATTATATTTGGTACTTACCCCATACCCGCATGTGTATGGTATTATGTTTGTTATCATTATGTTTTCTTTTCTGTTGACATGCATGTATGGTAGAGGAGGAGGCGTAGTTACCTGCATTTAGTCGGGTCCACACGTCCTAGCCATCCCTACCATTGTCTGATAGTATGTTATATATGCACATGTACATGCAATGGTTTTTATGCAGGTTGCAGGTACCAGGCATCGACTTCCCTGGCTTGACAGGATGAGCGTGCCATTATTATGTCTCAATGGCAGAGAAGGGGAGTTAGCACCTAGGCCAATTCCCTAACCTAACCTAACCATCCTAAAACCATGGATGGGACATAACTTGACTTACCTGAATCGAATTCATTCTGGTAGAACGAATCCGATATATGTTTTCCCGGTTGAGCATGATATTGTCTTAGGTGTTGTTCCATGTCAGTGTCGCATTTTGACCTTGTGGATCTCATGTCTGATCTCTGATAGTTATTGAAATTATGTTGACACATTGGTAAATATTATGTTATTAGTATGATATAACATAATTAGTTATATATGCTTTCTCTAAGTCTCTTATAATAATAATATTATAAATGGTATATATATTAAGTTTATATGTATGACTATATGTTTATATAGAGAGAGCTTATTATATAATCTTGAATATTGAGTGTTATAACTTAATGCAAATGATAAATTAAAAATAAAAGAAAAAGAAATTCTACAATTTTAAATTGTCTCATTTTAGGTAGTTGACATGAATAGTAGGGGGAAAATAATAAAATATTTCTTCCCTACTTTCCAAGCCAATTTAGAGGCAAAGAGAGAGAGACTTGCTACCACTTTTGATATGCAAAAATTTAGAGGAGAGAATGGAGAGAGAGATGAAGGGTTGAGGAAGAGAAGAGAGGAAGAATAGAAGACAATTTGGGAGCTGTTTTGGAAGCAGCTGAGAGTTCAAGCTTGTGGATTGGAGAGGTATTCTCGGCTGGACTTCATCAGCTTGCTTGTTGAACCAGGTAGGATTCGAGTTCTTTAATATGTTCTAAATTAGTTTTCTTAATCTTTCTATCAAATGAGAGCATACACTTATTTCCTCAAAAATTTGAAGAGTGAAGCAATAGATCTGTGAGAATTTAGTTTGCAATGTGAAATTTTAACATCATGAATATACAATCCTTCTCAAACTCAGTCTTTAGTGAATCCAATTTTGGAAGAGAAACTTGTTACTCCATAACACCATGAAACTTAGTTGTGTTTTGATCCAATGTTTGCCATTTTAGTTAATTAAAAGATCACATAATTATTCTGAATTGAAGATGTAGTATACCTCCTTAGTAATCAAATGTGGAAATAATCATCATTTGCATGGGTTATCAAAAATAAAACTAAGTCTTTAACAAATAGACATTTCCAGCTTGCTGGAAAATGTATGAGGAAAGAAAAAAAAAGAATTCCCATGCTTTCAAAAAAACACAGACATTATTTTAATTTATTTTTTTTTCCACCCTATCTTTTAAACTAATAAACAATTCATATATGGAAGAGCAATTCAAACTATACCTTTTTCCAACTCCTCAAGTGGGACCCACACCTCATGTAAAGGTTAACCCTTTTAGAAACATATTGACCAATAATAAATAAATAAAAGATAATAATAATAATATTTTATTATATCCTAGTGGATTCAAATTTAATTTCCATCACCTCAACACACTCCATCTTCTTTGGTGCGTACCCCAACAGGTAAGGCTTTAAAGGGCTTATTAAACAATGTTTTTTCCTTTCCTTGGGTGATGACATCACCCTCCCCACTTGCATAGTACGCAGGTCTTGGGGGGGATACAATTTAATTTTGTTTGAAATAAATTTTTGGAAGGAATTAATTTTGGTATGGGCTCAACCTCCAAAACTGGCGCCCACCTCCACTTGGCCATGCCTTGTCCTTGGTCAATGTACTCTCCAATCATATTTAATGTGTTGTGCAAGCCCTTTTTGAACATAGGGTGGCGTGAGCTTGGGGGTAGTGTTTGCTTTTGGTCTTGCATTAATAAATGAGTATTCAAACCCATTGAACCCCATCCCTTAGTAAATTTCTTTGTGTGGAGTGCTTGGGATTTGGTGGGACCCACCCCCAAGTCACTTCCACTCCTTGATTTTCGCAGCCCTTTTGGGGAAATTTTAAAATGTTTTATGTTTCCTTTTATTAATATGGATTTGCATGATGAGGTGGAAGGTAGGTCCTAGGTGCTAGGTGTTAGGGGTGATTAATTATAAATTTGATTAGACATTAATAGAATATGTTTTACTAAGCTCTAAGCATGTTATTTTTAAGTTAAAAGTTGGGCAATATAAATTGGAGATATTACTTAAATTTGAATTTGGAATATTAATTCTATTATGTGAATGATTTTATTAACTATTATTTTTATCTTACTAGTGAATTCATTATGGTTTTTGGTATTTAAATTTAGCCTTGGCAATGGAATGTTAACAATAGATGTTATAGCATTATTACTAGTAAACTTATTGTTTTATCTTTTAATTGTATTTTAGGAGTGCATTTCCGAGATTAGTAATCTTTCCATTAGTTAAGAAACGTTCTCATTTATCAAGCTATAGTAGGCAACATTAGAGTTAACAATATGGTCACTTTATGGTAGACGTGGATATTCAAATTAGTGGGATTAATTAGTGTGAGCAAAATTACTTGTTAATATGATCATTATGTCTTGGTTTCTTTACGGAATGTCAATTTCTTGTTTACGATGTTCTCTTCTATGTATATCATATGTGCATGTTAAATACTCTGTTGATGTAGTTGATTTACATATGGGATTAGATAACCGAATAGGGGGTAAAATCCAGAGGTCGGGTATATGTTGCGGTTATCAGTTATCTATTTGTTGATTGTATTTATGGTGCAATGTGGATTCTATCTTCATTTGCTTGTTTTGGATTAGGGTCAATGTGTGACCTTGATGGGGTGGTCAAACCGATCCCTGTTAGTATTTTCCTCCTGGTGGGTTAAAACTTGATTTAGTGGCCAAGTGAATTTATGTTTTGAAATGAGATTTGCTTTAATTGTTTATTTGGTTATGGGAATTTAATGTGTCATAAGTGGCCACAAACCAGGATGGGTATTGTTGTGGAACTAGGGTAGGTTATCTAGATGTGGTGTAGAAGGTGGCTTGCAATGGATCGCCGAGGCCCGCAAGTGGCTGACAGATCATCCATTGACAAGTTTCTTAATTCCAGTGATAACATTATAAAAATTGATTTAGTCAGGATAACATTAAAAAAAAGATAATTTGAAATACCTCGCCCATGCCTTGAGTACTAGTTAAGACTAAGGATGGATGCGGGAAGATGCTAGATGCATCATCGATATACTTGTCTTCATGAGAGATATCGATGCCACGTATGATCACTTGAGTGCCGTCGGTTCAGTGAGGAACCTTCAGGACTAAACTCAAGGCTGGATCTACGTGATGACACCTTCCTACTCACACCGTAGATATCCTACATATGTCAGTGCCTCTGGTAACCCGTATACCCTCTTCTATTAGATATATTCTCCTAGATGTGGTTTGGAGATTGGTCCTTAGTGTGTGTGCGGGCCTGGTGTTATCTCCCTCGCACGGTGGGGTGGACCTCTGGGTTCCACATGGTCGGGTGGTAGTGTACTTCTCCATTGAGACTGTTGCGGATTACCCTTCATCACTTGATTGTACGTTTGGATCAGTTTATCACATATGTTGCAGATTTATGTACCCAGTTGTTAGAAGATATTATCTTGTACTTGTAAGAGGTTTCATTTGATTAGTAATGATCCCTACGTGGATCCATGATGTCTTTTGATACATGTAATTGTATTAAATATCACCGCATACCCTACGACATGTGTAGCGGATGTAGGTGATCATGTGTTGTAATGTAATATTGATTTAAGTGATGTATTTAATTCTACTATGTACTTAAAAGTTCTTTAACATTCGATCATGTTAGCGTAGTGTTAGTTAGACAACGTAATTCTATGTCAGGGACCCTTGAGAATGAAAATAAAATGATATGTTTTATTCTGAACTCATGTTTGTTTATCATTGTGTTATTATGTCCAATGTGGTTGTAAACTATAGTAAAAAGAAAAAAAAAAAATTTCGCTTAACTTAGTTTAATTTTAGTGTTTTCTCTTGGGTTCCCTGGCGGGGGCGTTACAATTGGTATCAGAGCGCGAGTTCTACACTGGGAACTCTGGGAATAATATGTGCACCCATTAGGTCTGATTAGGTAAACATGTTAAAACCAAACTTAGACATCAAAACAATTTGTTTGTGGAAATCTTTAACTTTCACAAAAATTTGAACCGAAGTAAAACTAGAACTATGAAACTTTCTTTAACTATGTCATTATGGGATTGCTTTGGTTTCAAATATGACATACTTAATATATATCTATGCTTAAATGTTTTGTCCTAACCTTATGGTTGCAGGAAATATGCCTCCTGTGACTAGAGCCCATGGTAGAGGTAGAGGTAGAGGTAGAGTGGTCACACCCTCTTTCTCAGTTGATCAGGATAGTGCTCAGAGCCATAGTATAAATCAGGGTGATAGCCACCAGGATGGTTCAGAGGATTTAGACACCAGATAGATTTTACAGGCCATTCTTGAGAGGTTACCACCTGTGTAGAATAGAGGTAATCAGGGAGATCAGGCTAGGGAGAGGGAGAGGACTCCCCTTAGACAGGTTGTACCAGTAGGGTATGATGCCATTATGGCAAGTCAGATGAAGGACCTGTTTAGAATGCCTAAACTTCCATTTGATGGCATAGGTACCAGGTTTGAGGCGGACACATGGCTCATTGGTTTAGATAGGTACTTCTCCATGTACTCATTTGCTAGCAATGTAAAAGCTAGATATGCTATCATGAAGTTGACAGATTCAACATCATCATGGTGGAGGACAGAAGAGAGTAAATTGGGAATCACCATAGATACAGTTACATGGGAGTTGTTCCTTGAGAGCTTTAGAGATCGGTTTTTATCATATCAGTGGAAATAGGACCGTGCGGATGAGTATCATTACTTGAGACAGAGGAATATGACCGTACAGGAGTATGAGTGAAAGTTCTTTGAGCTGAAACAGTATGCTGGTTATAGTAGTGAATCACCCCTCATGATTCAACATTTTATTAGGGGGCTTAGTGCCCATATTGGAGGGGAAGTGAAGGTCTTAGAACCCAAGACCCTTAGAGAAGCAGTAACAAAAGCTATAGTCACAAAGAAGAAATTTCAAGGTAAGCAGGGTGGTGGCACATCAGATTTCAGGGGTAAACAGTCACAAGGTAACACTAATTTCAAGAAGCCATCACACTTCTCCAAAGGCAATCAAAATCAAAGTCAACAGAGTTCAAAACCCCCTGATCAGAGTGGTACAACTTCCAATTCCAAAAAGTTTCGTAATAGTCAACGCTTCAAGCGCAACCAGTCTTCTCAGCCCACACAGTCAGTGCAGAGCTCACATCAGGGTAGTAGTAGAGGCAGTTTCCATCAGTCCAGTGCACCTTCAGCAGGAAGGGGTTATGGTAGAGGCATAGGTTGCTTCACATGTGGACAGTTTGGGCACATTGCAGTCAATTGCCCGCAGCGTGGTTCATAGTATTCAGGGCAGAGACCCGCACCATCTGAGCTTACGATTGGGGATTCAGGTAGATCTCATAAAGTGTTTGCAGCAGTAGACCACCGTCAGGCAGAGCACCAGGGAACAGTTATTGAGTCATCAGGTGCTATCCGAGGTATTGATGTTTCTATATTATTTGATTCTGGATCTACAGATTCTTTTATATCTCCATTTGTAGTAGAGAGATGTGGACTAGTGGCAGTAAAGCAAGTCATAGGTTGGCAAGTGGAGCTAGCTTCAGGGGCAAAGGTGATCACAAACACCTTAATCCGGCATTGTTGGGTAGATTTGGGTAGCATTGGCACTTCAGTTGACCTTCATATTATTCCATTGGGGTCATATGATGTTGTTTTAGGCATGGATTGGTTGGAATCCCATGGAGCTACTATTGATTGTAGATAGAAGATCATTAAGTGCAAGGATGATCAGGGTAAAAGCATTGAGCTTAGAGGCATTCAGCATCCTATTTCTCTTCGTATGATTTCTGCCATGCAGTTGAAGCGAAGTATGAGAAAGGGATGCCAAGTGTTTGTAGTGTCCTTGAGGGAGTTTGAGGATGAGGATGGTGAGAAGAAGTCCCTTGATCACCCTGTGTTACAGGAATTCATTGATGTCTTTCCAGATGAGATCCCGGGTATGCCACCAAAGTGGGATATTGATTTTCATATTGATCTTGTTCCAGGAGCAGAGCCTATATCTAGAGCTCCATACAGGATGACTACACAGGAGCTGAATGAGTTGAAGTTGCAGTTGGAAGAATTGTTGGCTAAGGGATGTATCAGGCCTAGTGTTTCACCTTGGGGAGCACCAGTCCTCTTTGTTAAAAAGAAGGACGGTTCATTACGACTATGCATTGATTACAGACAGTTGAACAAAGTCACAGTCAAGAATAGGTATCCCTTGCCACGGATTGATGATCTCTTTGATCAGGTGAAAGGCGCTAGGGTGTTCTCTAAAATAGACCTCAAGTCAGGTTATCATTAGTTGCGCATTAGAGAGGAGGACATCCACAGGATAGCTTTCCGGACACGCTATGGTCACTATGAGTTCATAGTGGTACCATTTGGCTTGACGAATGCTCCATCTGTATTCATGAGTTTGATGAATGGGGTATTTTGTAGGTATCTTGATCACTTCATTGTTGTCTTCTTGGATGATATTTTGGTTTATTCTAAATCCATGGAGGAACACGAAGAGCACCTTCGGTTGGTATTGCAATGCCTTAGAGAGAATCAATTGTATGATAATCCAGCTAAGTGTGAGTTCTTCAAGTCAGAGATTCAGTACTTGGGCCACGTGATCTCGGGTGATGGTATTTCAGTGGATCCCGCAAAGATCCAGGCTATAGTTGATTGGCCGGCACCTACAAATGTGCCAGAGGTTCACAGTTTTATGGGTTTGGCAGGATATTATCGTAAGTTCATAGAGAACTTCTCTAGAGTTGCTTATCCCATCACCTCATTGCAGAGAAAGGGTAAGAAGTTCATTTGGTCTGAGAAGTGTGAAGAGGCATTCAGAACCCTCAAGCATAAGTTGACTAGTACACCTATTCTTTCAGTACCTGATCCCACAGGTGATTTTGTGGTTTGTACAGATGCTTCGTTAGAGGGTATTGGAGCTGTCCTCATGCAGGGAGGACGGGTGATTGCTTATGAGTCTCGCAAACTCAAAGATCATGAGTTGAACTATCCCACACATGATCTTGAGCTAGCAGCGGTAGTCCATGCTTTGGTCCGATGGAGACACTTTTTATTGGGACACCGATTTGAGCTTCATACTGATCATCGCAATCTACAATACATTTTCACTCAGCCTAATCTGAATGCTAGATAGAGGAGATGGATGGAGTTCCTTTGTGAGTATGATTTTGAGGTTAAGTATATCCAGGGGAAGGAGAATGTGGTAGCTGATGCTCTTAGTAGGAAGAGACGAGTTGCAGCTGTGACTACACTTGGTGTTGATTTGAGGAGTAGGATCTTGCAGGCACTTCCTCGAGATACTTTTTATCAGGAGGTGAAGGCAGAGATTGAGTTTGGGAGACCTCTAGTAGGTAGATTTGAGGGGTATGTGTTGGAGTCTGATGGTTTGTTGCGTCATACGAGCCGGATCTATGTACCGTCATTGGATGATCTTCGTTCATTGATCCTATCTGAGGCTCATTGTGCACCTTACTCGGCACATCCTGGTGTCAAGAAGTTGCATGCAGATCTTCGACAGTTATATCATTGGTCAGGAATGAAGAGGGACATTGCTGATTTTGTTACTAGGTGCTTAGAGTGTCAGAGGGTTAAGGCAGAACATCAGCATCCAGCAGGACTGTTACAGTCACACAGTATTCCTTCGTGGAAATGGGATGTTATATCGATGGATTTTATCATGGGTTTGCCTTTGACACCCCGTAGACATGATGCTATCATGGTCACTGTTGATCGATTGACTAAGGTAGCTCATATTTCTCCCATGAGATCCTCTTATACAGCTTCATCAGTAGCTAGAGTCTTTATGCAGGACATAGTGAGATTGCACGGTATCCCTCGAAAGATTATTTCTGATAGGGATCCAGTATTTACTTCTGCATTTTGGACTTCTTTGCAGCATGATTTGGGTGCTCAGTTGAACTTTAACACAGCCTATCACCCTCAGACGGATGGGTAGACTGAGCGTGTGAATCAGGTCCTAGAGGATATGTTGAGGATGTATGTCATGGACAGGCAGACACATTGGGAGGATTATCTCTACCTGGTGGAGTTTGCATATAATAATGGATACCACAGCTCCATTGGCATGTCACCATTTCAGGCATTGTATGGATGTCCTTGTCGTACACCCCTTAGTTGGGATAGATTAGATGACAGGATTCTTTTGGGGCCAGAGATGCTTCGTGATATGGAGCAGCAGGTAGAGCGCATTCGAGAGCATTTGATCACTACACAGGATAGATAGAAGAAATATGCAGATGCTCATAGGACAGATATTCAGTTTTTAGTTGGGGATAAGGTGTTCCTGAGAGTGCGTCCAAGGAAGAGTCCAATCCGTTATGGAAAGGGTTCTAAATTGGCACCTCGATTTGTTGGCCCATTTGAGATTTTGGAGAGGATAGGTCCAGTTGCTTACCGTCTTGCATTGCCACCTAGCCTATCTCGCATACATGATGTATTCCATGTTTCTATTCTTAGAAAGTATATTCCAGATGTGACACATGTTCTTGATTGGAATGCATTACAGGTCGAGGACGAGCAGCTGGCTCTGGAGCCCATGCGCATTTTGGAGCTTCGGGATATCACACTCAGGGGTCATATTATTCCTCAGGCCAGGGTCCAATGGGACCCAAATGATGAGACCACAGCTACTTGGGAGGATGCATCTCGATTGCGGGATGTCTATCCTTATCTGTTTGCAGGCTTCCAGGAGTAAGCCTAGTCCTAGGGGGGGAGGATGTAGTACCCCTCGCATCTTTCTTTTGCTGATACTATGTTTAGTTTGACACTGTTTTATCTTGGTTGATTAGATCAGACATATATTACATGTTATATTTATATTTTGGTGTGTGATTAAACAGTTATAGTTTGGATGTTAATTGTTATGTTTGAACCTGAAATAGAACTTTACGTAATGGTTAAATCTAGTAATGATGGATTTTATATGATGTTTCAAATGCATGTATAAATTGAAGTAATTAGATGATGATTATATTTGGTACTTACCCCATACCCGCATGTGTATGGTATTATGTTTGTTATCATTATGTTTTCTTTTCTGTTGACATGCATGTATGGTAGAGGAGGAGGTGTAGTTACCTGCATTTAGTCGGGTCCACACGTCCTAGCCATCCCTACCATTGTATGATAGTATGTTATATATGCACATGTACATGCAATGGTTTTTATGCAGGTTGCAGGTACCAGGCATCGACTTCCCTGGCTTGACAGGATGAGCGTGCCATTATTATGTCTCAATGGCAGAGAAGGGGAGTTAGCACCTAGGCCAATTCCCTAACCTAACCTAACCATCCTAAAACCATGGATGGGACATAACTTGACTTACCTGAATCGAATTCATTCTGGTAGAACGAATCCGATATATGTTTTCCCGGTTGAGCATGATATTGTCTTAGGTGTTGTTCCATGTCAGTGTCGCATTTTGACCTTGTGGATCTCATGTCTGATCTCTGATAGTTATTGAAATTATGTTGACACATTGGTAAATATTATGTTATTAGTATGATATAACATAATTAGTTATATATGCTTTCTCTAAGTCTCTTATAATAATAATATTATAAATGGTATATATATTAAGTTTATATGTATGACTATATGTTTATATAGATAGAGCTTATTATATAATCTTGAATATTGAGTGTTATAACTTAATGCAAATGATAAATTAAAAATAAAAGAAAAAGAAATTCTATAATTTTAAATTGTCTCATTTTAGGTAGTTGACTTGAATAGTAGGGGGAAAATAATAAAATATTTCTTCCCTACTTTCCAAGCCAATTTAGAGGCAAAGAGAGAGATACTTGCTACCACTTTTGATATGCAAAAATTTAGAGGAGAGAATGGAGAGAGAGATGAAGGGTTGAGGAAGAGAAGAGAGGAAGAATAGAAGACAATTTGGGAGCTGTTTTGGAAGCAGCTGAGAGTTCAAGCTTGTGGATTGGAGAGGTATTCTCGGCTGGACTTCATCAGCTTGCTTGTTGAACCAGGTAGGATTCGAGTTCTTTAATATGTTCTAAATTAGTTTTCTTAATCTTTCTATCAAATGAGAGCATACACTTATTTCCTCAAAAATTTGAAGAGTGAAGCAATAGATCTGTGAGAATTTAGTTTGCAATGTGAAATTTTAACATCATGAATATACAATCCTTCTCAAACTCAGTCTTTAGTGAATCCAATTTTGGAAGAGAAACTTGTTACTCCATAACACCATGAAACTTAGTTGTGTTTTGATCCAATGTTTGCCATTTTAGTTAATTAAAAGATCACATAATTATTCTGAATTGAAGATGTAGTATACCTCCTTAGTAATCAAATGTGGAAATAATCATCATTTGCATGGGTTATCAAAAATAAAACTAAGTCTTTAACAAATAGACATTTCCAGCTTGCTGGAAAATGTATGAGGAAAGAAAAAAAAAGAATTCCCATGCTTTCAAAAAAACACAGACATTATTTTAATTTATTTTTTTGCCACCCTATCTTTTAAACTAATAAACAATTCATATATGGAAGAGCAATTCAAACTATACCTTTTTCCAACTCCTCAAGTGGGACCCACACCTCATGTAAAGGTTAACCCTTTTAGAAACATATTGACCAATAATAAATAAATAAAAGATAATAATAATAATATTTTATTATATCCTAGTGGATTCAAATTTAATTTCCATCACCTCAACACACTCCATCTTCTTTGGTGCGTACCCCAACAGGTAAGGCCTTAAAGGGCTTATTAAACAATGTTTTTTCCTTTCCTTGGGTGATGACATCACCCTCCCCACTTGCACAGTACGCAGGTCTTGGGGGGGATGCAATTTAATTTTGTTTGAAACAAATTTTTGGAAGGAATTAATTTTGGTATGGGCTCAACCTCCAAAACTGGCGCCCACCTCCACTTGGCCATGCCTTGTCCTTAGTCAATGTACTCTCCAATCATATTTAATGTGTTGTGCAAGCCCTTTTTGAACATAGGGTGGTGTGAGCTTGGGGGTAGTGTTTGCTTTTGGTCCTGCATTAATAAATGAGTATTCAAACCCATTGAACCCCATCCCTTAGTAAATTTCTTTGTGTGGAGTGCTTGGGATTTGGTGGGACCCACCCCCAAGTCACTTCCACTCCTTGATTTTCGCAGCCCTTTTGGGGAAATTTTAAAATGTTTTATGTTTCCTTTTATTAATATGGATTTGCATGATGAGGTGGAAGGTAGGTCCTAGGTGCTAGGTGTTAGGGGTGATTAATTATAAATTTGATTAGACATTAATAGAATATGTTTTACTAAGCTCTAAGCATGTTATTTTTAAGTTAAAAGTTGGGCAATATAAATTGGAGATATTACTTAAATTTGAATTTGGAATATTAATTCTATTATGTGAATGATTTTATTAACTATTATTTTTATCTTACTAGTGAATTCATTATGGTTTTTGGTATTTAAATTTAGCCTTGGCAATGGAATGTTAACAATAGATGTTATAGCATTATTACTAGTAAACTTATTGTTTTATCTTTTAATTGTATTTTAGGAGTGCATTTCCGAGATTAGTAATCTTTCCATTAGTTAAGAAACGTTCTCATTTATCAAGCTATAGTAGGCAACATTAGAGTTAACAATATGGTCACTTTATGGTAGACGTGGATATTCAAATTAGTGGGATTAATTAGTGTGAGCAAAATTACTTGTTAATATGATCATTATGTCTTGGTTTCTTTACGGAATGTCAATTTCTTGTTTACGATGTTCTCTTCTATGTATATCATATGTGCATGTTAAATACTCTGTTGATGTATTTGATTTACATATGGGATTAGATAACCGAATAGGGGGTAAAATCCAGAGGTCGGGTATATGTTTCGGTTATCAGTTATCTGTTTGTTGATTGTATTTATGGTGCAATGTGGATTCTATCTTCATTTGCTTGTTTTGGATTAGGGTCAATGTGAGACCTTGATGGGGTGGTCAAACCGATCCCTGTTAGTATTTTCCTCCTGGTGGGTTAAAACTTGATTTAGTGGCCAAGTGAATTTATGTTTTGAAATGAGATTTTCTTTAATTGTTTATTTGGTTATGGGAATTTAATGTGTCATAAGTGGCCACAAACCAGGATGGGTATTGTTGTGGAACTAGGGTAGGTTATCTAGATGTGGTGTAGAAGGTGGCTTGCAATGGATCGCCGAGGCCCGCAAGTGGCTGACGGATCATCCATTGACAAGTTTCTTAATTCCAGTGATAACATTATAAAAATTGATTTAGTCAGGATAACATTAAAAAAAAGATAATTTGAAATACCTCGCCGATGCCTTGAGTGCTAGTTAAGACTAAGGATGGATGCGGGAAGATGCTAGATGCATCATCGATATACTTGTCTTCATGAGAGATATCGATGCCACGTATGATCACTTGAGTGCCGTCGGTTCAGTGAGGAACCTTCAGGACTAAACTCGAGGGTGGATCTACGTGATGACACCTTCCTACTCACACCGTAGATATCCTACGTATGTCAGTGCCTCTGGTAACCCCTATACCCTCTTGTGTTAGATATATTCTCCTAGATGTGGTTTGGAGATTGGTCCTTAGTGTGTGTGTGGGCCTGGTGTTATCTCCCTCGCACGGTGGGGTGGACCTCTGGGTTCCACATGGTCGGGTGGTAGTGTACTTCTCCATTGAGACTGTTGCGGATTACCCTTCGTCACTTGATTGTACGTTTGGATCAGTTTATCACATATGTTGCAGATTTATGTACCCAGTTGTTAGAAGATATTATCTTGTACTTGTAAGAGGTTTCATTTGATTAGTAATGATCCCTACGTGGATCCATGATGTATTTTGATACATGTAATTGTATTAAATATCACCGCATACCCTACGACATGTGTAGCGGATGTAGGTGATCATGTGTTGTAATGTAATATTGATTTAAGTGATGTATTTAATTCTAATATGTACTTAAAAGTTCTTTAACATTCGATCATGTTAGCATAGTGTTAGTTAGACAACGTAATTCCTCGTCAGGGACCCTTGAGAATGAAAATAAAATGATATGTTTTATTCTGAACTCATGTTTGTTTATCATTGTGTTATTATGTCCAATGTGGTTTTAAACTATAGTAAAAAAAAAAAAAAAAAATGTTGCATAACTTAGTTTAATTTTAGTGTTTTCTCTTGGGTTCCCTGGCGGGGGCGTTACAATTGGTATCAGAGTGCGAGTTCTACACTGGGAACTCTGGGAATAATATGTGCACCCATTAGGTCTTATTAGGTAAACATGTTAAAACCAAACTTAGACATCAAAACAATTTGTTTGTGGAAATCTTTAACTTTCACAAAAATTTGAACCGAAGTAAAACTAGAACTATGAAACTTGCTTTAACTATGTCATTATGGGATTGCTTTGGTTTCAAATATGACATACTTAATATATATCTATGCTTAAATTTTTTGTCCTAACCTTATGGTTGCAGGAAATATGCCTCCTGTGACTAGAGCCCGTGGTAGAGGTAGAGGTAGAGGTAGAGTGGTCACACCCTCTTTCTCAGTTGATCAGGATAGTGCTCAGAGCCATAGTAGACCAATAATTTTCTTATCTTTCCTATAATAGTTTAGCCAAGACTTATGAAATTTATCTTGGATTCTTCTTATATTTTTGTTGAGATTTATAATTCCATTTTATTTATTTATTTAATATTATTGTTGAGCTTTGATGGCTAAACTATCTTCTTTCGTAAAGTTGGTCTTGTGTTATGTTGTGTTGTGATTCCTCACTAAGGACACATGAGGTAGACTTGGTGAGTGTATACAAGGAAGTAGACGTAGGGAACCCTTGAGGATGGGGGTATGTGAGGCTATTATGCAGCTAGTATCCACTACCTTCCTATGTGTGGTGTATGTTCCTTGGAGGCTAACCACCTTACACAAACAAGGGATATGACACGTGGACTTGTATGGAGGGTCTTTATGACAAAGGCCTAAGACACCATCAAGCCACTATGTGAGGTTTTGATGATGGATTTTGGATATAGAAGAGACTGGTATTGTATCCCAGAGTGAGAGTTTGTCTAGAGAGGCATATCCACTCCTGATCCTTGTGATGTGTAATCCCAGTGATGTGGATTGATATGATTGTTTATGAGGCATATTTGGATATGCTCAATGTTTTATGTTAAATTGAAATATATCATTACGTTGGATGCAAGTAAAAATTTGATTTATATGTGTTGAAAGAGAAGGAAATTGTATCATTTTGATATATTTTAAGGAAAATTGAGTGGTTCAAGCTATTTACCTTGGTCCTTACTTTCTAAATAAAGGGAAAATTCTATTCGTACTAATGTGTGATCAAGTTCAAGTTATCCTTGGTGGTGGTAGTAAAATTGATTGGGATATATATTTTATGTTTAACCATATTATGAGGATTATTCTCTATGGATTCAAGGATTAGTTCTACATGTGATATCGGTTAAAATGTGTTTAAGATCTAATGCATGGTGTATTTCCATTTCAACATTTCTGACTTCCAGGAGTAAGTCTCATCTTAGGGGGGGATGATGTAGTGCTCCTCTAATTCATATTCGGTAAGGAACTAAAAAGGTAAGTAAACCTTTCATCACTTATAGTAAATTGTTAGTTGATGTTTCTAGGCATAAATATGCATAAACATAAATATATAAATAATATATGTGGTTGTATGACTTTCATAAATATATAGTTTAAAATGTTGTGAATTACAAACAATGTAATTTCATTTATGTAATATTTCACTTTACAAATCTAAAAGAAATATAATAAATATTTTTAAATTAAATATGTTATTGATAAAAAAGATCTCTATTATTTTTCTATGTATTTAAAAATAAATAAATACATATATATATAATTTTAAATAGTTTTTACATATTTTAAATATTTTGATTATAAAATAAAAGCTTTATTTATTTTATTATATTCTTTTATCAAAAAGATTATAAGAACATTATTATACAAATGAATTTTACAATAAAATAAATAAATAAAATAAAGAAAAGGAAAACTAAGCTATCATTATAAAAATAAAAATAAATAAATAACTAGGTTAAGGAATCTTAATCCTTAGTAAAGAATCTTAACTATAACTTAAGATAATCCTACATATGAGGAATTAAATAGATAAGACTAAAAGTATAGTTTGTTAATTAATTTGAAGATCTCTCAATAACCTTTTTGACAAAAAGATTAATCAAATTTATTCATAGGAAGAAATCTGTTGGTTATGGAACCATTTCAGTTTTCTGAAAACAACTATATCAAATGGAAGAAATAAACACAGGAGGGGGAGGTGACATAGAGGACAGGAGACAAGTTTAGAGGAGAGCCATCGATATTATGTGTTAATGAAGTGTAATATTAATATAATTTCAGATTTCATGATGTCTTTTGCTTTATATCTCTTGCTGTTCGAAATCAAGAATCTCTTATTAACGTTTAGTAGAAATTGATTGGAGAACTCATCATAAATGGAGTACTGTCATATGTTTTGGTTTCCTTTATAAAGAAAGGAAACCGATAGGTTGAAATGCACTACAAGTGAATGGAATTTCAGATATTGATAAGCATATGGATTTTTTTCACATGAGTAAATTTAGAATTTGGGTTGTGACTGTGATGTGAGGATTGAATAAAACTTTTGCCTCTAATCTGTTGTTTTATGACAGTCAATTTCAGTCTCGGTATAGAGACCGTAACTTTAAATTTAACCGTTGGATCTTCACAATTTTGAAATATGTTTGACAAAACCTAGTTTGGAATAAATTCACCGGAGCGATCAGGAAAATATAGTCTGTTCGGAAAGTTATAAAGGACTGAGTACGACTCTATACAGAATGAATGTTACAGATTTCCAGCAGAGCTATTTGCATTCAGTACCGTGGGATGATCGGGTAAAGCTTGGCATGAAGGTAAGATTGGATCCAATTAGTAATATTAACTATTTATGTAATGTTCCATTTATTTCAATTATAGATAAGAACTATAGGATACTAGTTTTCCAATTCAGGTATAATATTATCGGATAAAATAAATAGATATTCAAATATTATTAGTTGTAAAAATCAATTCTTTTAGGTGTAAAAGATAGGCTATTGACATTCTTTCATATTCTTTTTTTAGATACATTATTATTATTTACAATAAATAGAAGTAGTTATTATTGTAATATATAATTAGAAACAAGAAATGTGTGATTACTCTTCGAATGTTAATTGTTAAAAATAAAATAAAATAAATACAATTAGATATATAAGTAAATCTCCTAAGTTGTTGACAAATTTGTATAATTATTAAGGATATAGTGGACGCTAGAAGGTTAGATGTATGTCTAGAGATACATGTGTGTGTGTGTGTGTGTGTGTGTGTGTGTGTGTGTGTGTGTGTAAGAGTTTGTGTAATGGTCTCCAATGGACAACCCTTTATGATTAGGAACTAGAATTGAAGGTGTTTGTTACTAGATGACATAGAATTACATAAAGATGCACATAAGTATTACGGAATTTAAATAAGTTGTATGTATGTACTCATCTATATATATATATATATATATATATATATATATATATATATATATATATATATATATATATATATATATATATATATATATATATATATATATATATATATATATATATATATATATATATATATTATTCTCTCTAGATGTGAGACTATATTATCTTGTATATTAATTTTACTGTTGTAAATATTGATTTCTTGGGTTTCATTTAGCGGTTACTTATATTATTTGTAATAATATATGAGGTTAGCATAGTTTGAGATCAACCCCCTTATATGCTCCTATCTTTCTCTTGGTCATTTTGTATATTCTTGAATACTTTTGTAGATTTTATACATGTGCATACACTTATTGGATTGTGTTCACTTGTACCCTTATTCGTATTACACATTTTTGGTAGTTGATATAAGTTTGTTCTAATAATTATATGCATGTTGTGTCTTATTGTAGTTTCTTATTGTTATGGTTGCACACTTGTAAATATGTCCTTTGTAATATTAATAATTCTTATTTTAATTATGGATAACTTCTTAATCATTTGATTTGATTTCATCGTAACTAAGTTTACCATTAGAGATAGAAGAGGTTTTAAGCCTATGTCATGATTTCATGAGATTACATAGGTATATTTTTCTATGATGATGCTATTAGTGATTATAAAATACATGACAATATCTTACTGGGATATATGTATTTCACTCCTATGTTTGCTTGGAAGCAACTTTAGTAAATACTATGATTAAGGAGGTTTCATGAATACTATATCAGTGTGAGTTAAACTATGTTTTTAAGTTATGAAATTTGTATGAAGTTTTCAACTTTAAGTCTAGGAATTTCCCCTTGTTCCACGTAAGTGGGTGGCAACCGAAGGGAAAATTGTCTGGGGGACAAGACCCTAGAAAGGGTTGCGTACCCGCTTTCTTGATTTTACAAATAGATAGTCTAGAATGGGGAGAGTCGAACTACGAAGTCTCTAAGCATGAACGTAGGCAAGGCCATCGATGATGAGCCCCCGAGGCTTAGGTCCAGTCCCTTAGGGTTTGTCTTTAAGTTTATAATGCAATGATTTCACTCCTTAATAATGATTCTCATAGCTAAGTTATCAATAAAACATTTATTTGTAATATAATATATCTAATGTTTACATCTAGTTGTTTAGACATATGTGTAGTTACAGGTGTTGGACATGGTGGTCATCATGTAAAAGAAAGTTAGCAATATTCAGGTATGCAAGAATAATAATTTGTTAATTGAGCAAGACAAGTAGTATAATATCTTTATTCTCTTGACCTTTAGTAACATTAAATAAATCAAATTAGATTATGTTCCGCTACTTTATTGAAAAAAAGTATTATATATTGTGTATGACTTAATGAGTATAATGTCCTTGAGCCAAGGGTTCCTTGGTGGGGCATTACAAACCCTGTATTTTGCTTCACTCCTTTCGCCATTTGACATACTTTGCAACTCTATGCAAACTTCTTCACATCTTGCTGCAGTTGTGGCCAATAATAATTTTCACCAACCAAAGCAAAGGTTTTATCACGACCAAAATGTCCAGCCAATCCTCCACTATGCTTCTCCTTGATGAGATTCTCCCTCATAGAACTTTGTGGAATGCACAACTGACTCCCTCTGAATAGCATATCATCTTGGATGATAAAATCTAGCCATTTCATCCTAGCTAGAGTAGCAGGTTCTGTACAAGCTTTCTAAGCTTCACCAAAATCAGGATCCTCTGGATACAAATTCTTGAGTTCCTTGAACCCAACCACCTCAATCTACATCTCTGTCAGCAATAGTTGCCTTTTGCTAAGAGCATCTACAACCTTGTTAGACTTTCCACTCTTGTGTTTCAAAACAAATGTATAACTCTGCAAAAAATCAACCCATTTCAAATGCCTCTGATTCAACTTTCCTTGACTATTCAAATATTGCAAAGCTTGATGATCAGTATACAAAACAAACTCCTTATGAAGCAAATAATGTCTCCACTTTTTCAATGCCTAAACTATAGCATAAAATTCCTGATCATAAACATAATATTTTCTCTTGGCATCATTTAACTTCTCACTTAAATAAGCAACAGGTTTAACTTCTTGGCTCATAATAGCTCCTATTGCAGTACCACTAGCATCACAATCTACTTGAAACACCTTATTAAAATTTGGAAGTGCTAAAATAGGTTGTTCTGTAGCTTTTTGTTTCAACAATTGAAAACTCTTTTCTACCCCATTAGTCCACTTAAACTCTTTTCTATCCCCTCTCATTGTTTCAGTCAAGGGTCCACAAATACTGCTAAAATTTTTGATAAACTTTTTGTAAAGCCTACCCAAACCGTGAAAAGATCTTACCTCAGTAGCACTCCTTGGAGTAGGCCATTCAAGGATAGCCTCTACCTTCTCTGAGTCCATTTTTAGACCTTCTGCTGAAACTAAAAATCTCAAATACACTAACTCTTTCTTCACAAAAATGCACTTCTTCAAGTTAATCAACAATTTCTCATCTCTCAACTTCTCAAACGCCATACGAATATGCATCATATGTTCCTCCAATGTCTTGCTAAAAATCAAAATATCATCTGGGTAAACAATGACAAACTTACTCAAAAATTCTTTGAGAACCTCGTTCATGAGCCACATGAAAGTGCTCGGTGCATTGGTTAGCCCAAAAGGCATGACTAACCACTCATACAGTCCTTCCTTTGTCTTGAAGGCAATTTTCCATTCATCTCCTTCGCTGATCCGAATTTGGTGATATCCACTCTTCAGATCTATCTTTGAGAAATACACAGCTCCACTCAAACAATCCATAATATCATCCATTCGTGGCAATGGAAACCTATACTTGATTGTGATCTTGTTTATTGCTCTAGAATCTGTACACATCCTCCACTCTCCATTCTTCTTTGGTGCTAATACCGCTGGTACAGCACAAGGACTCAGACTCTCTCGAATCAACCCCTTCTACAATAACTCATGTACTTGTCTGTTCAAATCTTCACTTTCTACTGGTGTCATTCTGTGTGCTATCTTGTTTGGTAAACTGGCTCCTAGAATCAAATCCATCTGATGACTGATCTTCGTTACCGGTAGTAATCCATCAGGTACATTATTAGATACAATATCCTGAAACTCATTCAACAAATTTGCAACCTCTATAGGTACATCCTCTACTTCTTCTTTACCAACTTTTGGAATTAAAGCAAAACACATATGCTCATGCCTCATACCATCTAGGAATTTTTTTCCATCAAAAAATATTATTCTTGCATTATCACATACCTTTTCTTCAGTCTCCTTCAATGGCTTTAGCTTATGTCGCACTCCATCCTTTGTTAGGGAATAGGTATTTGCACGACCATCATGTACAACACATCTGTCAAACTACCACAGTCTACCCAACAACATATGATATGCATCCATAGATATTATATCACATAGTACCTCATCTTGGTACCCGCCGATCTTGAACTTTACCAGGCACTGTTCACTGACCATGACCTTGTGGTCATCCTGCACCCAGGCAATCTGATATGGATGTGGGTGTTTCTATATCTTGAGCTTCAACTTTGTCACCATCTCTTTTGACACTAAATTGTCAGTGCTTGCACTATCGATAATCACATCATAGCATTTACCCTCACACATGCATCTAGTGTGAAACAAGCTCCTCCTTTGTTCAAGTTCATTCTCACCACTCAGGAAGACTCTTTTGTTAATTAGCATTTCTCCTCTTTCAGTATCTTTAGAATTTGATGATCTAGCATCTTCATCTACATGTGCAACTCTAGCCTGGCCTTCATTTCTCCTATCTATTCTACCTTTTCTCTGAGGACATTCAAATGCCCTATGACCTTCTTCTCCGTAGTGAAAACATGTTCCACGGAAGCCTCCTCTTCCTCTTCCCCTCTGATCTCTATTATTCTGATCTTGGAAATGATTGGAATTGTTTCCTCTCTGATTCTGGCTACTACTAGCCTCATCCTTATTTTTTAGATCTTCATTTCGGCCACCATATGACCGTCCACCAGATCTTCCACAATGACCTCTTCCATTTTGTCTGCTCTCAAACTTCTTGTTCAGCTTTTCCTCTACTTTTAGGGCAAACTGGTATGCCTCCTCAATACTGTTCATTCAAACCAGATTCAACTCTTCTTGAATGCTTGGCCTTAACCCATTAAGGTATCAGGCAACTTTCTCCTTATCAGCTTCTGCATGGCCTGTTCTGATGAGGAGTCGATAGAACTCCTCTGTATACTCTTGAACAGATCTTCCTGCTTATTTCAAACTTTTTATTTTCTTTAGTAGGTCAAGCTCATAATCAACAAGAATGAACTATCACTTCAATTTATCCACCATCTGATCCCATCTTGTGATTTTATCTTTCCCTCTTCTATTTCACTCCAATTGAATTTCTTGCCACTAGATCTTCGCATGACCTTTCAGTCTGGCCTTCACAAATTTGACCCTATCAGGATTCTCAACATCTTCATACTCAAAATATTCCTCACATTCATTGATCCAGTCGATCAATTCCTCTGGGTTAAGATTTATAGAAAATGTAGGAACCTCAATCTTAGGTCTTTTCCCAATCTTGGAAATCGCCTGAAAAAGTCTTTCTTCCTCTTGATTCACAACTTTAGCTTCTCCTTCTTGATATTCTTCTTTGGCTTCATCCTCGCTTTCATCTCTGACATTAAGATTCATTCCTCTGCAAATCTCTTCTTGCAATGCTCGCACTTGTCTCTGCAACTCTCTAACCTCAGGTGTCACAACACCAGCTCTTCCACCACGTTCTCTTCGTGGAGGCATTTTCACAATGCGTGCTGAAACCCTAGCCACGGTCCTGGTGCAAACTACCTCACAGTTGGCGATCTGTTTACACACTCAAGAACTCCTGCTCTGATACCACTTGATGAAGGGTGCTCCCCTTAATACCACAAACACATAACAGAAATAGAGAAACAACAACAATAATATGCAAGAACAGAAAATTGGCTTCTTATTATCTCCACAAATGTGGAATTACAAACTTTCAGAATTACAATATGCAAAGCCACATGGGCATTCCCTTACAATATTTTGTAGGACAAAGCCTCGAATCAATACCCAGATCTACTACCCAGAACTGCCCTAGACAAGACTACGGGCCTTCTTTATATAGGCAATTTCCACCGCCTAAGAAGTTTCTAGCAATTTAGCCCTTAGGGCCAACCAAACTTAGAAATATTTTATTTTACAATTTATTACATCAAATTCGGCTCAAAATGAGTTTTGAAACCCAAACAAAAATTTTGAAGAAAAATTATTTTCTGCCATTTCAGGTGACCCAACTTCCGAAGACCATAAGTCATCGCCTGTTGACCCGATTGGCTATTATAACCCCATTCTGGAAAGGCCACGAAGCACTCTACAGGCTTGACCCACTCAAAATACCCATCACACATATTTTCAACCTCATCCGGGGCCTCTAAAGCCTTCAAAACTGAGTTGGAAGTTTCTGTACCCTGCTGCCCATACCGAAAATCTTCAATATCTTCAAAACTACACCTGATCTAGCCATGAAACTTTGCTGGCAGACTGATATGACTGAGATGAACCTCCATATGTAAAATCAGATATTTCAAGATCATAAGACCAACTTACTAAAAATAGCAAGTTTCCATAAATAGCAACTTTGCACAAGATAGCCCTTATTGAATACAAAAATAGAAATATTTTTGGGTGATGCAAGATTGCTCTTACACCCAGGATGCTCCTGCATCACATCTCAACCTTCACAATACATATTGCAACAAGGAAAACATTTCTTCTTATATACCAAACTCAAATAATTACAAATGAGTCGGTCCTCAATTACAAAATAATAATTTTATACACGCTAGACACAAAATTCACATAAAATTGTTGGCTTCTAGATACTCTAACTTTCTCCAAACATATCTTCAAAGTTTGTGCTTTGAACCACATCATCATTAATGAGTCTCCAACATCCCTTTAATTGTGCAAAATTAGATTCCATCCCAACTAAGAGATATCCTCTAATTTCTAAAAATCACTTCACAGAAACACTATCTAAACACTGCTTTCACCAAAATGCTCATAACTCTCATGAATGAATGAATTTCTTTTTGTGTTGTTAATTATAGGTTAATAGCACACCAAAGAACATACCATCAATTGTACAAAATCTAATCTACAATACAACATGTGTGCAAAACAAAATTGTACCTTCTTTCCTGCTGATATCCAAAATATCACTATGTTGACATCAATGATAATCCAAGTCATGAATGCAACAACTGCTACAGAATGACTACCAAAATACTTTGCATTCATTCCTAACAAATTTTTTCTGGGGAAATGCCAAATCTCATTGTTTGGGCTTCTCTCCAATAGTACATCACATCAAATTACCCAAACTACGATTGCCAAGTTCTGTTTGTCCATTAGTTTGTGGATGATAAGCACTACTGAATTATAACTTTGTCCTCATCTTCTTCCATAAGGTCCTCCAGAAATGACTCAAGAACTTAGTATCTTGATCAGAGGTGATCATTTTTGGAACCCCATGCAATCTAACTATGTCAGAAAAGAATAACTTGGCCACCCTTGTGGCATCACTAGTTTTCTTACAAGCAATGAAATGAGCCAATTTTGAGAGTTTTTGTCCACAACTACAAAGATAGAGTCATTACCTTGCTATGCATGTGGTAGTCCCAATAAAAAATCCATACTCAGGTCTATCCATGGTCCTACTAGTACTAGTAATGGCATGTACAATCTGGTGTTCTGGGAGTTCCCTTTGGCTACTTGACAAATTTGACACCTTTCCACAAACTTGGTGATATCTCACTTCATCTTTGGCCAGTAGTACTTATGTGCTACCAAAGCTATTGTTTTATCCTTTCCAAAATGCCAAGCCATACCACTACTATGAAATTCTCTAATAATATTTTCCTGTATTGAGCCTACAAGAACACACAACTACTTCCCCTTGAATAAATATCCATCTTGCATAAGATACTCACCTTGAATAGTGTATGTGTGCCTAGGTACTGGATTCTTCAATTGATCAACAACCTCCCAAAAGTCACTATCAAATTCATAAAAGTCTTTGATTGCATCAAAGCCAACCACTTATGTTTCCATGATGGTTAGAAGAACAACTCTCCTGCTCAAGGCATCTGTAACTTGATTATGTCTCCCTGATTTATGCTTCAAAACAAAAGTAAACCCCTATAGGAAAGAGACCCATTTTGCATGTCTAGTGTTCAATTTCTTTTGTGTGTTCAAGCATTTCAAACCATTATGGTCTATAAACAACACAAATTCTTTGGCTATGAGATAATGTTTCCAGGGTCTCAAAGCTTGCACAATTGCATGGAATTCTATATCATATGTAGAATATTTCTCTCACACATCATTCAATTTTTCACTAAAAAAAGGTAATGGGCCTACCTTCTTGACTAAGTACAATACCAATTCCCACATGTGAAGCATCATAGTCCACTTCAAACACTTTATCAAAATCTGGTAGGGCTAGTATTGGAGCTTTAGTGACCTTCTTCTTTAGGTATTGGAAACTCTCTTTAGCCTCTTTGGTCCATGAAAACTCCCGACCCTTAGTGCAGTCTGTCTCAGGTGCTACAATGCTGCTAAAATTACGAATGAAATTTCTATAGAAAGTAGCCAAGCTATGAAAACTTCTCACCTTAGTGATACTACATGGACTACACCATTCAAGAATGGCTTGAACTTTCTCCAGATCCATCTTGACACCATCTGCAAAAATGACAAACCCCAGAAAAACCAAGCTTTCTTGCATGAACCTACACTTCTTCAAATTAGCATAGAGTTTCTCTCTTCTCAATACCCCCAATATGATCCTTAGGTGTTAGAGATGTTCTTCCCTTCCCTTACTAAATATCAGTATATCATCAAAATAAACTACTACAAACTTACTAATGTAGGAATGCAACACAATCTTCATTAGTCTCATAAAAGTACTAGGTGCATTTTATAAACCAAAAGGCATGACCTTCCATTCATACAAACCATCCCTAGTTTTGAAAGAACTTTTCCACTCATCCCCATCTCGGATGCAGATCTAGTGATACCCACTTTGGAGACCAATCTTAGAGAAATACGTTTCTACAACAAGAACATCCATCATGTCATACAAACATGGGATAGGAAAATGATACCTGATGGTTATCCTATTGATGGCTCGACTATCTATGCACATCCTCCATGTTCCATCTTTCTTTGGGGTTAATAATGTTTTGAAAACATAGGGGCTCATGCTTTCCTCTACTAAACCTTTTTGTATGAGCTCAATCACCTATTTGTCCAATTTTGTGTGTTGTGTCAGACTCATTCTATATGCCGCTTGATTGGGAAGACTTGCTCCTATAATAAGATCAATACGATGTTAGATATCTCATTTTGGGGGAAGTCCATCAGGTAGCTCATTTGGAATAACATTTTAATATTCTTCCAACATCGTAGCTGCTTCTGGTGTTATAGTCGAGTCTTCCTCTTTCCCCTTTTGCACTAGCAATGCATAACAACACCCTGTTACTTTTATCTCCTTGACAAGTTCCTTTCCAAATAGCATACTTTTAGTTTTCCATCACCCCTTAGAGGTAACAAGATTACCTTAGATCTATCCTTCCAGAAGGTGTAAGTATTCTTTTCCCCATTATGAATAACCTTTCTATCATATTTCCATGGACGACCTAAGAGGACATGGCATGCGTCCATCAGAATCACATCACATCATAGCTCATCCTTGTAGACCTTTCCTATGGAAAATTTAACAAGGCACTTCTTATCTACTATGACTTCATTTCCCTTTTTGAACCATGCAATCTGATAGGGATAAGGGTGCTTTTCACACTGGAGATTTAGTTTCTCCACCATTTCTTTAGAACCCATATTCTCACAATTGCCTCCATCAATAATTACTTGACATACTTTCCTCCTAAGGTACAACTTGTCCAAAATATGTTGGTTCTGAGCCATTAATCATCAATGAATTTATCCTCTACATCCTCCTTGGCTAGAATAATCATTTTCCTCCTCATCATGAGACTTTTTCCAATATTTGGAGACACTTCTTGTTCAGATCCTTCATTGTCAGCCTGGGCTAGGTTCACTCTGGATGGCCCTCCTTGATTTCTATCTTCCATGTTAAAATTGGAACACTCAATGGCCCTATGTCCTTCTTCTCCACACCTAAAATAGGTGAAAGGCCTTCTCTGGTTTCCCCATCCTCTTCTGCTTCCGTAGCTTTGACCTCTCTAAAACCCCCTTCCTCATTCTTGATTTGGAGGATCTTGCCTAGTGTCTATATTTTTTTCAAATCCTTGAAAAGACTCTCCCCCACCATTATTAGAACCTCCCCAAAATGGAGTTGAGGTACCCCTTCGACCACCTCTATTCCTTTGGATATATTGCCTATTCTTCTTTTCTTCAGCCTTTAGAGCTAATTGATAGGCTTCCTCTATACTATTAACATGACGAATGCTCAATTCATCTTGGATGGAGACTTTTAGGCCATTCATATATCTAGTAGCCATTTGCTCATTATTTTCTTGATTCCCTATGCACATGGATAGCTTGTAGAATTCATTTGTATAGTCTTGCAGTGAAGACAAGTTTTTCTTCAAATTTTGGAACCTGCAAAAGAGGGTTTGTGAATAATCCATGGGTAAGAATTTTTCTTTGAGATTTTTCTCCATCTTGCTCCATGTCTTAATCTTTTCATTTTCCTTTCTCATTCATTCCTTTTAGAGGTGATCCCACCATATCATTGCATGTCCTTTTAATTTTGTGCATGCAAACTTCATCTTCTTTTCTTCTGTCATAGGCTTCCATTTGAAAAATTTCCCCATCTCGTTTAGCCGGTCTATTAGTTCTTTTGGCTTAAGACTACCAACATAGTCTGAAAGATCAATTTTTATTGCTTCACTTCTTCCTTCTAGAGCCCTAAGAACTTTATCTTCATAGCTCATTTCTTCCAGCCTTTCTTCTATATTTTCTTCATTTTGATCAAGACCTCTTTCATTTCCCTCTTCATCAGATTCATTCCCTCTTTTTATTCCTTGATTATCTAGTCTCTCATTAAGTCATTCAATTTTCCTCTACATATCCAACATCAATCATGCATCGACGTGACACCTCCTCTTCCTCTTCCTCTTCCTCTCCTAGCCATCTTCCTGCTTTGATACCAAATGATGTAGCCCAAAACCCTTCAAAGCAATAACTCAGAAAAAATACACAACACAAAAGTTTTAGAATGCTAGTTTCTTCATTAAACTTCTCCAACTCTACTCTGCCTCTACAATGCAAGAAAAAAAACTACTTATTACAATTTTGAAAATTACCATATTTGGTAGATTTTCAAGAAAATTTTTTTTTCCATTTTTTGTAATTTTCAAAACCCATCCTACAGATCCTGATGTTTCCCAAGAAAAGTGCCAAACTAAGGCAAGATGAATTGCCAACTAACCTATGAGATCAAGAATATGATTTCAAATTTATTACAAAAACAACTTTCTAAAAAATTGGAAAAAAACACTGAAATCCAATTTCAGAGGCCAAGATGATATTTCAGGATCCAGAAAAAATGTAAAAATGGCCACCAATCAATCTGAGCTCATTGGCAATCCAAATAGCTCCTCATGCAACTGCCTATAAAATTTCAGCCAAAACCCACATTTGAGTCAAAATTTATGACCCTCGAAAGTAAATCTCGACCAAAACCCACGTCTGAGTCAACAACCTTGATCCTTAGATGCTCTTGCATCAAGTGCTCTCCTTACCATCAAGTTCTTTTCCTTCTCAGGTTCATTTGGTTATTCTTCTTGCACCAAAGCATTTGTATTATTACTGACCTTCTTACTTGCATGTGTATACTCAAATGATCTATGTCCTTCTCCACAATTGTAACAAGTTCCTCATAAACAACCTCTGTTATATCCACCTTGGTAGTTACTGCCTCTATCTCTAGATGAACTTTCACCTTTCCAGTCGGTCTTGCCTTTATCCAAATTTGTCTTTTCATGTTCAGATCTATCATTTTTACCATAAGATCTACCTCTTCCTCTAGGGAATCTACCACCTCTACCTCTTTGTCTTTTATCATGTCTCTTGTTCAATTTCTCCTTAGCTTTCAATGCAAATTGGTAAGCCTCTTTGATGTTCTCCAATTTAACAAAATAGATTTCTTCTTGGATGGAAACTCTTAATCCATTTAGGTATCTAGAAATTCTTTCCACAACATCTTCATCATGTCCAAATCCGATATCTAATCTATATAGTTCCTCAGTATATTCTTTTACTGAGCTATCTTTCTGCCTCAAACTTTGCATTCACCTAACTAGGTTAATCTTATAGTCACAACGTAAAAACTTTCCTTTCAAATTATTCACCATTTTATTCCATACCTTAATTTTGTCTGTACCTTTCCTCTTTCTATCCAACTGCAGATGTTCCCACCACAAGGATGCATGACTTTTCACCTTTGTTCTTTCAATTTTCACCTTCTTTTCCTGAGGTACATTTTCATACTCAAAGTACTTTTCCATCTTCATGATCCAGTCCATCAATTCATCTGAATCAAGCTTTCCACTATATGCAGGAGGATTAAATTTTGGTGTAGACTTCAGATTTGTCAAAGCCTTCAACAATATTTCCTCACCCCGATCCATCATAGGTACAGGTTCTACATCACCTTGTTCTTCCTCAATTTCACCATCACTAATATATTCAAAATGTCTTCCTCTTCACTGGTCTATTTCAACAGCTTCTAATCTAGTAGTAAGTTGTCTTAACATGTCTGCAAATCTTGGATCTGCATCTTGCCTCTCATGAACCATCTTGAAACCCTCTACAATTGTAGGTCAGATCACAATCTTCTACCCCACAACAAATCAACTAGGGTTTGACAAGAAGGAACCCTCAAACCTAGATCTAGATCTCACCTTTCTCTGATACCACCTGACGCAAGGAGGGACAAGGATAGGGGCCAAAAGCACACCCTAACTAGATTCACCCTATAGAGATCATACATAGAAGAAAAAAACACATAAGTGAGAGAGAGAGAATGCAATTAACTTTCATATATTAACCTTAATTTGATTCATACATGTCTTCCTGTAAGGCCTTCCTGATTAAGGCAAGATATTACAATCAATAATAGAAGTCCTCCAACATGCGAGGAACTAAAACAATCTTCTATTTCCTAGCTTCTATCTCTGATGTCCTAAAAAAATGATCGCCAAAACTACAAACAAAGATGACATTATATACAAGAGGCTACTAAACAAGTCATCCCTTAGATCTACTATCAATGGAAGGAATGACCAGATCTAGGTTCACACACTTTCGAATGATAGGTACCAGCATTAAATCCATGACCATAATTAATTGCTAGAGTCGGCCTCAATGGGAAATCAAAACAAACTACTCGATAAGCAAGGATAGCTAAGGATGAGACAAGCATCACAGAGTGCCAGGGAAATTCACCGAGAGCCATATAGATAACTGACAAACACCAGTAAACAAAGGAAACTAAGAAACACTGAACCAACTTAGTCGAAGAAGGAATCGAGCAACACAGGAACAACACAAATATATTTTTGGTGACACAAGATTCCCAAGGATCTGAGATGCTCCTCCATCAACATACCAAGCTCATCCTAATTATTGAATCTCAAACCATTCACATATCGAGTTACCTTTTCCTTACCAAGTTCTCTGTGTCCAGATCGAATAGTCAACTTATAGAACTCCTAGGTATAGTCTTTAATAGTCAAATCTTTCTTCTTTAGATTCTACAACTTCTTAAATAAGTCAAGATCATAGTCAGTAGGTATGAACTTAGCTTTCAACTTAGTCACCATCAACGTCCACCGATTGATCTTCATTTCACCTTCATCTTCTCTATCTCTTTGCAATTCTTATCACTAAAGAGCACCATGCCCTTTCAACTTAGTCTGTGCCAATTTTACTCTAAGAGGATCTTCAATTTCTTCAAGCTCAAATAAATATTCTAACTCACCAATCCAATCAATCAAATCCTTGGGTCTCAAAGTACCAGAGAAAGTAGAATCTTCCATTCGATAACTAGTACTTAACTGAGCTCCAAATCTATGCAACTGACCAGTTCTATCTTCACCATATCTATCCCTCTGGTCATCTCCACTAGATCTAGCAACTTCAAAGTTTTCAGAAACTTCCTCATAACCATCCTCAATACCAAGATTCTAAGGTACACCAGCCATACCCCTCATGATCTCAGTGATCATGTCATTCTTCATCAATTCCATTTTAGATCTAAAATCAGATTTTAGCTTCTCTATAATCCTAGAATCCACAATATCATAGAGATCTGCAATCACCCTAGGGTCCAATCTTCTCAGAGGCATCCTCAAAGATTAAAAAAACCTTATGCAAAAATCCCTACACTGACCACGTTGTGACAACCTCCAAGTTGTATGCAAGTCAGATCAACCTGCCACCTTGCACGAACAACCAGGCCATGATTTCACAAGCTCACTTACACAGGTCTACAGCTTAGATCATACTTCATCTCTTTGCCAACTCTCTCCTAACAAGATTGACTTTTCTCTAATACCACCTGATGCAATACAAGTAAGGAGGATCCAATTAAGGATAGTCCAAACATGCAACAAACACCAATAATGCAGAATAACACAACAAGACAATGTTTCCAACTGAATTTTCATTAACATGCCCGACTGTAAGGCCTTTTGGGTGAGGTCCAAATATAATCAAAAGTATTTCTATAATGTTTCATCTAGTCTACCTCTGAAACAAATCAACAACTAATGAAAACCCTAAGGCAGATCTGAACTTAAGCTCACAAGCCTCCAAGTAATCTCCTTGTCTCCAAGCTTGCAAACCACAAGCTCTGCTATTACAACTATTAGATAAACATCTCATCTTCAAGATCTCGTAGGATCCAAATCTATCCTTATATCTCCATTCACTAGTAATCTCTCCTTAAACAACTACCCAAACACTCCTTAAATACATTTCCTCAACCACAAGTCGGCTTCTATTATAAATAAATATTAAATGCAACAACAGTCGGCTCACAAATAGCCTTACAAACAATTTATTCTCTATGTCGGCCTCTAGATCTACATAGGAGAATACAAGAAAAGCTACAAATAATAAATGCACCAAGTCGACCAATCAAACTACAAGAACTCAGGACAGTGAGATAGAACTACCGAGCACCAGTAAAACAACCAAGCATGCTAGACATCACCGAGCAAGCATGTCAACCAAACACCACAAGCATCGTTGAGCACAAGATCCACTGAGTGCCAGAGGTTTTACCGAGTTCCTTCAGCGACCGAGCTTCCTTCAATAGCCAAGACCATTGGTTAACACATAACCAATTCAACACACCACCATGTAGATTTACCGAGTACCCTAGAATGGCAGTGCATCAATAATAGGTATCCTCGATTCAAACCTATCCTAATCTTCAATATCCAATATTGGATATTTAGGAAGCAACTTGTTTCCCAATGTAAACCTCTCATAGTGCCTAGGATTGGGGATTGTTAGGTCCTCATAAATATTTGATTAAAAACCTTTTTAGGTATACCAAAATATCCCCTTTGAAAATGCTTTTTCATATTTTCTTCACAATCTTCCCGTCCTTTTCAAAAAATATGGCAACCACCAAGAGCAAGGAGGCTATGTCTGAATTTACCCTAGTGCGATGCTCATTTAAAATATTGTGATCACCAAAGATTTACATTATACCCCTAATGACCACGACATTGGAGAATTTGACAATACCTAGGATATCCATGGTAAGTCATTAATTATTCTTTAATAAAGATTCTTAAATATATGAATATACAAATTTCATCATTTAAATTCCAATGCAAAAAAAAAAGATGACCTGTACATTGAAATTCAAAATACATTGAACATAAACAGTTTTGAGCACAAGGTCTACACATTGAAATTTTAGCTCAAAGTACATTGAACATCCCAAATTCCAGGTGTCCAAGGATGTGTCAAAGTAATCAGCCGGTGACATCAATTTCGCCACATCTTATGGGAATAACAGAATATTTTTTCGGAGGTAACAGATAATTGTGTTGATATTTTGAGTCAGATTTTCCTCCAAAATGTAATTTGAAACATTCCTGCTAAAAATTAGGATGCCATTAGGTAGAAAACTATAGCTAATCAAGTTTACAGACAGTTTCTTTACAACTGTAACATTTGGCTTCGAGAAGTTGTACTTCAGTTCACCGAGTTTTTTCCTTTCTAGAAGGGAAGAGCATACTAATAGTGTAGGTCCCATGGAGTTTGTCAAAGACTATACTATAAATGATTACACCCGTCTTCTCAAATTCAATTACCTTAACAAATGGGTAAAGGAAATGTTGTATCGTGTGCCGCTTGTAGATATAACCGCAAGAAATGTTCGCAAGAATGTATTTTGTCTCCACATTTTCCTCCCGATGATCCAGAGAAATTCTCAATGGTGCAGCGAGTGTATGGAACCAGCAACATAATCAAACTGCTACAAGTAATTCTAAACCATGGCCCGTCTTTTTCATCTTTTGAAATGGCTTTTAATTTTGCAAATGTATGTAATTAGCTTTGAATCTCATTTTCTTTTCCCTAAATAGTTTTACCCAAAGTTCACATATTATGGGCGATTTATAAATGTTTATTAGCAGCTTTCAGAAGCCCAGTTAATGGATATTTCAATTAGAGCCGCTAAACTTCTTTTAGCTGAGTCTTGCTGTTGGGTTCCTTATTCAACTAGTTTGCTTCATCCTTACTGATTCTGGTATTATAGACTGTATATTTCTTCCCTCTATAAGCATTTAGGATGTTATCTCTGCAACTTTAGTTAGTCTTTTGGCACCTTATTATCAATATTACACTGCGCTTCCACGTCGAAAGAAAATTGAAACTTTGCATACTTTTATCGGCAATGAAATTCTCAAAAATCTCTGGTTTACCCATCTGCCATGTTAAACATCTGTCGGTTAAATTGCATTTTCCACGATACATCTTTTTAGATTATTACTATAGTATCGTAAGTTATTTTCAAGATTGAATATCGTTATTTGTATTGCCAATATAACCATTTACATATTTTTCAGCAAATAGAGTGATGAATATTGCATGTCTTGCACTTATACTGTTTAGTATGAGATTACGTTTGATTAGTTTATCATTAAGCAATGTCTTTTTTTATAAGAGACATAATCTAACATTGAATTTTATATAACTTGAATTAAAACTAATTTATATGTTCACATATTAAGGAGTTAATCCTAATTATTCATTTAAGTTCTAAACATGTGGCTGATAAATTTATCTAGGTCAATTCAATGAGTGCAAATTGGATCCTTGAACTTCTAAAATTCAAATTTAAATTAAGGTCAAAGAGAAATTCCTTCTATGAACTAATTAAAACATTCTAAAATCTTTTTAAAATTGTCTTATTTTTAAGAAGATACTCTAATTCATTTTTTCTTGCTTGAACATTGAGGAGCATGCAGAATTTTTTGTACTCACATAACATCTACAATCATCTTCATTGCTAAACATTTATATTTTCTAATAAAAAATATACTCTAAAATTGACCTTCAAATTTAACTTTAATATTTTTCTTATAAAATATTGTGTTTAAGGCATGTAATACGTGAACAAAGTAGAGTAAAAGGGCATTTCCAAGGGTGAGAAGAAACTAAGATGCATGGCATGGTCATATCCATGAAAACAAAAACATAATAAAAAATATACTCAAAGAAAACTATAACTATAGAATTAAAAATACAGATGATATGAATATTTTTTTAAAAACCTTCTAATGGTAACTAAAGTGTCGCATACAACTTCTTAATTTATTCACATTTGTAGGACAAGAAAACTCCTTGTATTCTACATCTTTTTTGGATGAATGTACACTTTGTATTTCTTAAGATCATAATCATTTGACCTATGCAACAATTTTTAGTTAGAATAAGACAACTTTGAACTTGTCTTCGAGATTTTGTTGTATCAAACATGAAAATATCCTTAAAATAAGATGAATTTAAACTTGTCTTCTTACTCTTCAGATATATTTATTCTGACAAAATGGATTAGGTGGATTGGCTATAGGAAGATGATAGAAAGATGAAGCTTTTCATAATATAGTTAAGGATAGAAGACATGAGAGGTCAATTAATTCTCTTGTTTCCTCATAGGGGGTTATTCTATCCCCCCATAGGGATATTACTTAGGAAGCAACTAAATTCTTTATGGATATTTTTATTGAGGATTTTGCACTTGTAAATGAAGAGGAAGGGCTTTTGTTGGGTTGTATTCCTTCTATAGTTATCAGTGAGATGAATGAGGATCTCATTAAACCTCTATCACAAAATAAAGGTTTAGATGTGGTATTTTGCATGTAGTATAGAGATGTAGGGGTATATGATTTCCCTATCTAGAATTTTATCAAGATTCTTAAAAAAAAAGAAAAAAAAGCATGATCCCTTTGTGGTAGTATGTAAGAGTATTTCAAGAACAAAAAATGCTCAAATCTCTAAATGCTACATGTCTCACATACTTTTTCAAAAATAGGAAGGAGAAAATTATGTTGATTCCTTTAGACATATAGCTCTTTGTAATATGGTTTATAAAATTATCACAAAAATAAGAAAAAATAAGTATAAGCCATAGAAAAATAAAATAGTTTTGAAGAGTGAATGGGTTTTGTTGGTAAATATATAATTATTAGATGGGATTATTGCTGAAAATAATTAAAATATGCCGGTCTTGTTGTCATTGATGTTAAAATCCTTGTTTGGGTTGTATGTCTATATCAGTTGGTTGTTGATTGATTGTGTATGGTTGGGTTTTTTGTAAATCAGATTCATTCTATGCATTTTATTTTTGGTAACGAGTTAACATGATGGATGTCGTTGATTTGATTATTGAAAACTATCTTTCTGGTGCATCTATGATATTCAAGAAATGGATAAATATGAAGTTTGGTTGCATATAAGTGGTTGTTGCATCTCTAAGTTCTTCCAGGTGACCCCACTACTTGGAATTTCACACATTATATTTGATAGCTTTGGTATATCAATCATATTCAGTTTATAGATAGGTTTTATCTTATATTATCCACTAGTTAGTTCTAATTTTTTATAGACCAAGTCATGGACTTGGTTGTGGCCTTCCATCAGTTTGAAAATATACTTTCCTTTTCATAATTACACCATGAAATGTACATATCTTATATGTGACCTATCTTTAGGTCCTATCATAATATGATATGGAGATTTCATATGTATGACCTATCTTCAGGTCCTATCCTAGATTGTTAATATATATTTTATTATCTTTTAAATAAAAGATTACATGTTTTATGGCTAGGCCACAATATCTATTTGTATTATTGGATGTATATATAGAAGAAATCATTTTGTATCGAATGAGAGGTGAGAAAGAATATGAAAAAAGTGATGTGTTGCAAGTATAATTTGATGAAGTGAATACCTAGCAATAAAGTGTGTAAGAAGAAGTAAGATGTATGAAAGGTTGGTGTGATATCAAAGAGAAGACTTACACATAGAGTTACAAAATATTGGAATGTACTAGTAGTAAATTTGTGATCATATCTACTAGTAATGGTGGTTTCTATGCTATTAAGTGAAACAATTTCATGTATATACAGATGCAACATCATTAGTTGTATAAGAAATCTTTTATAATAAATATTTTTGCATGAAGGAAGTTAACCCAAGAAAGAGTGAGCCTATAGGAAGTGAGAAAATTGACCATCATTTCTTGTTAAAACCACCTTAACCAGGCTTACTTTTGGGAAAAATTTCTTCTCCATCCAGTTTCTCACGTGTTCGGTTTCCAGAATATATCTAGTTACATTGTGTTTACTATTATTGATCTTTGAAGATTTTATCAACCTTGATTTTCTATATGGTTAATGTTGGTATCAATTAAAAAAGGTTTGTGACAAGTATTTTGAATAATAGATTCAACCCCCCTCTCAATTATCTGCCATATTCAAATATTTGTATTAGAGCTTGTTCCCTTGTAGATAAAGCTTAACTCCTTGAGGAAGATTGATGCAGGAGCATCCTAGGTGTAAGAGCAATCTTGCATCACCAAAAAACATTTTTTTTTTTTTTTTTTTTTCAATAAGGGCTATTTTGTGCAGAGCTACTATTTATGGAAAGTTACTATTTTTGGTAATTTTTGCATATGCTCAGAATGATCTGATTTCTTTCTTGGAGGTTCATTTTGGTCACATAAGTCTGCCAGTAAAGTTTCATTGCCAAATCAAGTGTATATTGGAAGATATTGAAGATTTTCGGTATTGGCAGCAGGGGACAGAAACTTTGAACTCAGTTTTGAAGGCTTTAGAGGCCCCAGATGAGGTCAAAAATTTGGGTGACGGGCACTTGCACTAGTCAATCCTGTAGAGCACTTCGTGGCATTTCCGAAATGGGGTTATAATAGTCGATCGTGTCAACTGGTGATGACTTATGGTCTTCGGAAGTTGGGCCACCTGAAATGGTAGAAAATAATTTTCTTCAAAATTTTTGTTCGGGTTTCAAAGGTTATCTTGAGCCGACTATGATGTAATGAAATGTAAAATAAAAATAATTTTAAGTTTGGTCGGCCTTATTGGCTAAAATTTTGGAACCTTCCCAGGCGGTGGATAATTGCCTATATAAGGAAGGCTGTATTATTATCTTAGGTAGTTCAGAATAGTTCTAGGTAGTAGATCTAGGTATTGATTCAAGGCTTTGTCCTACAAAATATTGTAAGGGAATGCCCATGTGGCTTTGCATATTGTAATTCTGAAAGTTTGTAATTCCACATTTGTGGAGATACTAAGAAGCCAATTTTTTGTTCTTGCATATTGTTGTTGTTTCTCTATTTCTATTATGTGTTTGTGGTATTAAGGGGAGCACCCTTCATCAAGTGGTATCAGAGCAGGAGTTCTTGAGTGTGTAAACAGATCACCGACTGTGAGGCAGTTTGCACCAAGACCGTGGCTAGGGTTTCAGCGCGCATCGCGAAAATGCCTCCACGAAGGGAACGTGGTGGAAGAGCTGGTATTGTAACACCTAAGGTTAGAGAGCTGCAGAGACAAGTGCGAGCATTGCAAGAAGAGATTCATAGAGGAATGAATCTTAATGTCAGAGATGAAAGCGAGGATGAAGCCGAAGAAAAATATCAAGAAGGAGAAGCTGAAATTGTGAACCAAGAGGAAGAAAGACTTTTTTGGGCGATTTCCAAGATTGGGAAAAGACCTAAGATTGAGGTTCTTACATTTTCTGGAAATCTTAACCCAGAGGAATTGATCGACTGGATCAATGAATGTGAAGAATATTTTGAGTATGAAGATGTTGAGGATCCTGATAGGGTCAAATTTGTGAAGGCCAGACTGAAAGGTCATGCGAAGATATGGTGGCAAGAGATTCAGTTGGAGTGAAATAGAAGGGGAAAGGAGAAAATCATGAGATGGGATCGGATGGTGGATAAATTGAAGCGATAGTTCATTCCTGTTGATTATGAGCTTGACCTACTGAAGAAAATGGAGAGTTTGAAGCAAGCAGGAAGATCTGTTCAGGAGTATACAGAGGAGTTCTATCGACTTCTCATCAGAACAGGCCATGCAGAAGCTGATAAGGAGAAAGTTGCCCGATACCTTAATGGGTTAAGGCCAAGCATTCAGGAGGAGCTGAATCTGGTTCGAATGAACAGTATTGAAGAGGCATACCAGTTTGCCCTAAAAGTAGAGGAAAAGTTAAACAAGAAGTTTGAGAGCAGACAAAACGGAAGAGGTCACGGTGGATGATCTGGTGGATGGTCATATGGTGGCCGAATTGAAGATCCGAAAAAGAAGGATGAGGCTAGTAGTAGTCAAAATCAGTGAGGAAATAATTCAATCGCTTCCAGGATCAGAATAATAGAGATCAGAGAGGAAGAGGAAGAGGACAAGGATTTGGAAGAGGTGGCTTCCGTGGAACATGTTTTCACTGCGGGGAAGAAGGTCATAGGGCATTTGAATGTCCTTAGCACCAAGGCAGAACAAACAGGAGAAATAAAGGCCAAGCCAGAGTTGCACATGTAGATGAAGATGCCAGATCATCAAATTCTGAAGATGCTGAAAGAGGAGAAACATTGATTAACAGAAGAGTCCTGTTGAGTGGTGAGAATGAACCTGAGCAAAGGAAGAGCCTGTTTCGCACCAGGTGCAAGTGTGAAGGTAAATATTGTGATGTGATTATTGATAGTGGAAGCACTGACAATTTGGTGTCAGAAGAGATGGTGACAAAGTTGAAGCTCAAGAGATAGAAGCACCCACATCCATATCAGATTGCTTGGGTACAGGATGACCACAAGGTCATGGTCAATGAACAATGCCTAGTGAAGTTCAAGATTGGCAGATACCAAGATGAGGTATTGTGTGATATCATATCTATGGATGCATGTCATATGTTGTTGGGTAGACCATGACAGTTTGACAGATGTGCTGTACATGATGGTCGTGCGAATACCTATTCCCTGACAAAGGATGGAGTGCGACATAAGCTAAAACTATTGAAGGAGACTGAAGAAAAGGTATGTGGTAATGCAAGGATAACTTTTGTTGATGGAAGAAATTTCTTAGATGGTATGAGGCATGAGCATGTATGTTTTGCTTTAATTCCAAAAGTTGGTAAAGAGGAAGTAGAAGATGTTCCTGTAGAAGTTGCAGATTTGTTGAATGAGTTGCAAGATATTGTATCTGATAACGTGCCTGATGGATTACCACCAGTCAGGAAGATCAGTCATCAGATGGATTTGATCCCAGGAGTGAGTTTTCTGAACAAGGCAGCACACAGAATGACACCTGCAAAAAGTGAGGAGTTGAACAGACAAGTACATGAATTGTTACAGAAAGGACTGATCCGTGAGAGTCTGAGTCCCTATGCTGTACCAGCAGTATTAGCACCAAAGAAGAATGGAGAATGGAGGATGTGTACAGATTCCAGAGCAATAAACAAGATCACAATCAAGTATAGGTTTCCATTGCCACGAATGGATGATATTATAGACTGTTTGAGTGGAGCTGTGTATTTCTCAAAGATAGATCTGAAGAGTGGATATCACTAGATTCAGATTAGAGAAGGAGATGAATGGAAGACTGCCTTCAAGACAAAGGAAGGACTGTATGAGTGGTTAGTCATGCCTTTTGGGCTAACCAATGCACTGAGCACTTTCATGCGGCTCATGAACGAGGTTCTGAAAGAATTTCTAGGTAAGTTTGTCATTTTTTACCTAGATGATATTTTGATCTTTAGTAAGACATTGGAGGAGCATACGATGCATATTCGTACGGTATTTGAGAAGCTGAGAGAAGAGAAATTGTTGATTAATTTGAAGAAGTGCAGTTTTGTGAAGAAAGAGTTAGTGTATTTGGGATTTGTAGTTTCAGGAGAAGGTCTAAAAATGGACCCAGAGAAGGTATAGGCTATCCTTGAATGGCCTACTCCAAAGAGTGCTACTGAGGTAAGATCTTTTCATGGTCTAGCTAGCTTTTACAGAAAGTTTATCAGAAACTTTAGCAGTATTTGTGGACCCTTGACTGAAACAATGAGAGGGGATAGAAAAGAGTTTAAGTGGACTCATGGGGTAGAAAAGAGTTTTCAACTGTTGAAAAAAAAAATTACAAAACAACCTATTTTAGCACTTTCAGATTTTAATAAGGTGTTTCAAGTAGATTGTGATGCTAGTGGTACTACAATAGGAGCTGTTATGAGCCAAGAAGGTAAACTGTTGCTTATTTCAGTGAGAAGTTAAATGATGCCAAGAGGAAATATTCTGTTTATGATCAGAAATTTTATGCTATAGTTCAGGCATTAAAGAAGTGGAGACATTATCTACTTCCTAAGGAGTTTATTTTGTATACTAATCATCAAGCTTTGTAATATTTGAATATTCAAGGAAAGTTGAATCAGAGGTATTTGAAATGGGTTAAGTTTTTGCAGAGTTATACATTTGTTTTGAAACACAAGAGTGAAAAGTCTAATAGGGTTGCAGATGCTCTTAGCAGAAGGCAACTATTGCTAACAGAAATGCAAATTGAAGTGGTTGGGTTCAAGGAACTCAAGAATTTATATCCAGAGGATCCTAATTTTGGTGAAGTTTGGAAAGCTTGTACAGAACCTGTTACTCTAGACAGGACGAAATGGTTGGATTTCATTATCCAGGATGATATGCTATTCAGAGGGAGTCAGTTGTGCATTCCACGAAGTTCTATGAGGGAGAATCTCATCAAGGAGAAGCATAGTGGAGGATTGGCTGGACATTTTGGTCGTGATAAAACCCTTGGTTTGGTTAGTAAGAATTATTATTGGCCATAGTTGCAGCAAGATGTGAAGAAGTTTGTACAGAGTTGCAGAGTATGTCAGATGGCAAAAGGAGTGAAGCAGAATATAAGGTTGTATCAGCCATTGCCTATACCAGAGAAGCCTTGGGAGGATATCAGTATAGACTTTGTTCTTGGTTTACCGAGGACACAGCGGGGACATGATTTAATTTTTGTCGTAGTTGACAGATTTTCAAAGATGGCACATTTCATTCCCTACAAGCAGACTAATAATGCTGGTCATGTAGCAGAATTGTTTTTTAGAGAAGTAGTGAGACTTCATGGTTTGCCAAATACCATAGTTTCAGATCGGGACACTAAGTTTGTTGGATATTTCTGGCGTACATTATGGAAGAAGTTGAAGACAGATTTGAAGTTCAGTTCATCACATCATCCCCAGACTGATGGACAGACAGAGGTGGTGAATAGGAGTTTGAGAAATCTGCTGAAATGCTTGGTTGGAGATAAGCCAACAGGATGGGATTTGATTTTACCATAGGCAGAATTTGCATACAATAATTCTATCAATAGGAGCATTGGTAAATCATCATTCCAGATTATATATGGAAGTAGTCCAAGAAATGCATCTAAG
>BSBK01007254.1:225000-226664 GCA_027943335.1 Chamaecyparis obtusa | reverse complement strand
ATTAATTAATTAAAGAAGTCCTTTATAAATTATATAATTTTTGGGACCACCTAATTAATTAATTTAAACAATTCACTCTTCATTAATTTGGAGACATTACAATACTCGCTTCCTATAGATTGCTTTCCCTCAAGAAATCTATCATCAAGCTATTTGCCATCTGTGAATCTCTAGAATCCAAACCTAGAAAGGTGTTGATAGTTGTATCTACTCAGATCTTGATGTTGCATCATGATAGCATATTCTCCCTACTTAAACCCTCTAGATCCAACATTGTGCAAATCTCTAGTAATCCTCCACTACTCATCTCAGATATAAACAACAAACTATCCACAATTGCCAAGAAAATGCTCATGATCCCTTGAAGTGTCTTTGTCATCTTCAACAAGTGTTGTTCCTTGATGCTTAGAATCATATGATACTAGGTTTTTCTCGATCTATATCACCAACATGCATTATTTTATTCAATTAATTGTAGAGCTTTCTCATTCAAAGGATCACTAGTAGAGTCTACATCTCCATAAAGTTGATAAGCCTTGATAATGGCTTGGAAATTTGTTCAAGAATCTTCTTCATCCTTGTGATTTTCTTGAAGATTTAGGTGCTCTCCATTTGAAGTGACAATTGATGATTCTTTCTTATCCAACTCCTCCCATATCTAAGAGAAGCTAAGAGCATGCCTTCATCTCCCTAGCGCACATGGTGTTACATGTAGTTCATTTTTTATCTTCCATATCAAAATATTGTTGTAGATTTGATTACTCTCAGAGGATGGATACCTCATTCATAGGCCTATGTAGTCCTTGAGAGATATGATCATCTTCCATCCAACATCAACCCAACCTTGCTTGAATTTCTTGAGTGACTCAACTAAAGGGGGTGTTTTCATTTCTTATTACTCGATCTTGGGAAGAAAGGTTGATATTATCATCCCCATGTTGATCTATTATGAATCTCCCTTCATTCTTTATTTATTCAAGTGATTAAGTATCTCCTCCATCTACTAGTACCCTATGGCAAGGGTTTTTATAAGATATTATTGAATTCTTATCAACTCCCTCAACATGGTTGTCATATCTAGATGTGCATTTCTCATTCCATCACTGGGTACCATGATTCTCCCAATAGGCTAGTAGGATCACCAACTCTAATACCACTATGATGTACCAAATTATGGAAGTCACCCAATGAAAAGTCATATAAGGGAAAGTACTTGATGACAATGTACACGAAGGAAAATACTTGATGGAAATGTACCTGAGGGAAAGTACCTAAGGGGAAATACCTAAAGATAATGTACCCCAGGGGAAGTACCCAAAGGAAAATACCCAAGGGCAATGTACCTGAGGGGAAATTACCTAAGGGGAAATATCTAAGGGTGAATACTCGAGTGAAAGTACCCAAGGGGAAATCCTTTGACACATTCAACCCTCAATTGTCGGTTGCCTTTGGCACTCAGTATGCTTGGGCTCCAATGATAATTTACCACTTGTATGGCCAAGTACCCATATGTAATTATGCTTCACCATATGATAAGTAGGTGTCACCCGTACAACTAGATACTCCTATAGGGATTGAGACTTCACCCTATAGAGTATGTTTTTCCAGTCTACAAAAGTAAACATGCACACTTCCAAATAATATTACATCAGATTTGTCTTAAA
>BSBK01007254.1:0-220000 GCA_027943335.1 Chamaecyparis obtusa | reverse complement strand
TTGAGAATTTGAAGATGATGTAAATTGATCAAATGTGTGAAATAGGATGAATTTTATGCCTATAATTTTTAAAAATTAATATGATTTTTTAATGTTTTAGGTCTATTTTTCACTTCCTAAAAAATACTACAAATTAGGGACTTTACTGGGTGTGTGTAGGATCATGGTATGCCAAAAAGTGGCAATGTGAAAAAGAACTCTTGATTGATAGACTCTTTGAAAAACAACTATAACTTTCAAATAGTATAACATTTTTTAAATCTGAAATATACTTCACATTCATGTTTCACCTAATACAATAATAATAAAGAATTCTTTCAATTTGATGAAGTTTAGATTAAATTAAGGTGGTCAGACATGAGAGTTCTTATATTCTAGAAAATTTGTAGTAGAAAAATCATAATTAAGTATTTACTATGAAATAAAATACAAAAAAATATACATCACATCCATACATGAGTCTACTAGATTTATCTAACATCTTATAAAAAATATTATCATTTGATTTTGTTTAATGTGGTTAGACATACACCTACTTGTTATCTTTCTAGTCCTGATTGATAGACTTATTGAAAAATAGTTATAACTTTCAAACTGTATAACATTTTTGAAATCCAAAACATGTGTCACATTCTATGATTTTCCTACTACAAGAAAAATTAAAAAAAATTTCAATTTGATAAAGTTTAGACCAAGTTAACATGGTCAGACATGAGAATTTTTGTATTCTGAAAAAGTTGTAGCAGAAAAATCATAATTAATTATTTACTTGGAAAAAAATACAAAAAAAAAATGTGTCACATCCGTACATGATTCTACTACTTATATCTAGAATCTTGTAAAAAAAAATTATCATTTGATTTTGTTTAAGTTGGTCAAACATACACCTACTTATTTTTCTCCTAAAATTTTCGTACTACTACATTGAAATTTGAAAATTTCAACATATAGAACAATTATTTTTCAAAAAAGGCCTAGCAACTTAGAAACTATATTCAATTTTCTACAGATTTTCTTCTTACATATTTTTGATATAATATTTATAACTTGTTCAAATTTTTATGTCAACTTGCCTAAACCTGATTTTCTAAATTTTCATTGCCACTTAAGGGCCTAGTTTGGCATACCATGATCCTGCACATACCCTACTTCCTATCAAATCATTATAAGTAAAGCACTATTTTTTCTAGTAATTTCATAATATATTTTAGACAACATGTATATCTAGTGCTGGAAAAAAGAAAGAAGTGTTTTTGATCTATAGTTTTCCCATTATAAGTATTCAAAGACGAACTTACCTGAAATCAATAGTTTTTGCCTCCCGCCACTTTTTCCCTATCAAAACTATACCAAAAACCAAATAAATTACATATTTTTTAAGAGGACTTTCTTCTCTAGTGTTGTATTTGATTTTTAAAATTTTTTGAATTGATTTAGCGTTTTTCTACATTTTTCCAAATCAATGAGTTCTCAAAGCTTAATATACCTACATGTAGTTTTTAGCAAATTTGTTTAATGTTTTGTAGTTGAAACAATATAAAATTTATATGTTTAGAATCATAGTTCTAAGATCTAAAAATGGTTACTTTTAGTTTTTTAACATTTTCTATTTTCAAAAGAGAAAGGAACAACAGAAGTGAAAACTTCTAGATTTTTTGTGATTTTGGAGGTTTGGCTGCTAACATGGCATGCCACCTAGGTAGACTCGGCTAAGTCCCACTGGGTTGAGTACCCTTATCCCCTTAATGTGCAGATGAGGGGATTTGGGCTCTTTTTTGGTATGTATAATAGCATTGGGACTCAACTAAGTACCACTTAACCTAGTCAATGAAGCCATGTAGGCATCATTCAATGTCGTGTGACACCGATGTGTACTTGGTCATGTACGGCTCAACCAATTCCAACTAGGATGAGTTTTTGAAGTTATCTTAGGGCCCTGTTTGTTTGTTGGAATTGGGTAGAATTGGTGACAGGACTTCTTGATTTTCAACAAATTCACCATTTGGGATAGTAAAATGCAATTCGAGGTTTAGGGTTCAAAATTGGGGTTTGGCCCTAAAATGGGTGGCACCATCTTCCCACCCAATAGGTGGAATTTAAAATCATATTCTAGTTTCAAGTTATTGTGAACCCCATTTAATTGTACCATCAGGTCCATGAATCGTCGGGTCCATTACTATCTGCTTAACCACATCTTTTGGCAATTGTTTATAGAGGCTTTCCAATTATGCTTCCATTTGCTTGGATCACTTTCATTCTGCAGCTACCCTGCTAAAACTTTCAAAGCCAAAGAGAAACCCCACACAATTTAATGAACTCTTCCCCATACTTTGCAAAACATGGACTAGTTTGTTGTGATGGAAAGCGTGACAAAAAGAATAGTTTGTGGGCATCTTTTGCTTCCAGTGGTTTGACATTGTATATTTTTACTCCATGCCTCTCAAGAAAATTTTGGTCTCTAGATATTACCAAAACTAGATTGCCATTTCCCAAAACATCCTTTACGAATAACAAATTGTCTATTTATTCTGTGTTGTCTACATCATTGAGCACAATCAGAACACTCTTCATGGAGATATAACAAACCTGTAGCCACATCTCTGATGACTTTGTACCTCTGATCCCAGTTTAGCATCTTCTTTGGCTTTCCAAATATCATCTTGTTCAGGCTCCCATTTGGCATGTAGTCATAAACTATGAATAGCTACTTTTTTTGCCTATAGAAGCCTCTAATCTGCACAAGATTTTGATGTTGAAGGTGACCAAGACTAGAGATTTTTGCTATGAATAGTGATTGACTTCTAGTTCCAATTTCCAATTTAAAAAATGGCAACCAAACACAGAAGATGGATTGTCTTAGCCATCTTCCAAATCAACCAAATGGTCCAAACTATCTTCCGAATATACAAAACTGGAATTTCAAAACCTGATTTTGAGATAATCAGGTTTTGAATCAAATTCCAATTTTGCAAACAAACGGGGCCTAAAAGGTGAAAAAGTATTGTGCATTTACCCTGATGTGACTGATAGTTTCTTTGACCAATCAGTTGAAGAAGGAGAGGAAACTCTCTTTATGGATATTATAACTCCTAATACAAAATGCAAAATATTAGTTCAGATTTTTTAGAATATGAAATTGATTTTGAAGGAGAGATGAAAGAAAATCTTAAGGAAATAAAGAAATTAAAGAAGGAAATTTTTATTCAAAAGGATAACAATCAGAAAGATGTTGAACTTATTTTTAGTCTTAAATTTCAAATTGAGGAAAACAAGAGAATTCTTGAGGTTAGTCAAGAAAAAATAAATTGTAACTTGAGGAGTGTTTCTTATTAGAAGAAAAATGTTGATCTACAAAAAATATTTATCTTATGGAACAAAAATGACAAGTCATCTGACAAGAAAATAATCTCTGAAGGGAAATCCTCAAAGAATGATGAAAACGCTAAATCTATTAACAAGGAAAGTAATTCTTTAAGATCTAATTCTCATTTCTTTGGTTACTATTTTTATTGTAATTGATTTGGAAATAGAGAAAATGAAAGTAGAATGATACCTAAAAGGAATGCTATTCTTCTAAATTGCAATCTTTATAAATTTTTAAATAAACTTAAATGCTATAAATGTGGAGAAAAAGGTCATATAACAACCTTCTATAAGATTGTATTCTCAAAATAATCTAACAAGTTAGATGAGAATAACAAATTCAAATTGATTTGGAAACCAAAGAAGATAGATATGGTAGAAAATAGGTAGCAAGAAATTGAGAGGGGGGCAGGGGGTTTGAATCAGTTGCTTAAACTTTAAAACCCTTAAACCCTTCAAGTATAAAACCCTTAATCACATAAACTATTATTATTGATTTATAGAATGTAAAGTATGTAAAAAAAATAATAAAACATAACAAAAATATTTTTATCATGGAAACCCAAACTAGGTTGAAAAACACGATGGGGATGATACCCACAATAAGAATGATACCTTGTTAGAAGTATAACTTATAACAATATGAGGAATGCACTTGCATTCAGGCATACTGCCTAGAGTTCACTACTTAATTCACCTTGATAACCTACCCTAAGGAAGTCACACAAACTTACAATTACAATTTAGAAGTCTCACTCACTTAGAAACACTTTTTAGACAATAACCTAATAATTCATGAACTAGATAGTAGTATCTCACTATAACTTAGTCAGTTCCTTTTTACTACAGTCATAATCCTTGCCACAATTCTTTATGCCACACTACAGACAAGAAATTCAGCCTCAATATATCTGTAAAAATCCCTCGCTAACATACACTTGATTTTACAATCTCAAAAACACGTGTGCATACACATGACACATCAATAAAATCCTTTCACCATATTTATCAAGAAATAGGTTGAAAAAACCTAATCCCCAATCATCCATTTCTCAACACAAAAATAAACTATTAGGATCTTTGTGCACTTTCCAAACGTCCCCTTGATCTATCAATAACATCTTGACATCATGATCATAACCCTAAAACATTTTATTGATCTCTTATAAACCATTTTATAATCTTTCCTTAACATGTCAGCTAAGATAAAAAAAAAACATACCTTAGAATCATTAAACTTGGCCACCTTGATCAATGTAAACTACCAATTCATTTGGTAAACATGAAAACAAATATATAGGAACCGCTCCTATGGATAATGGTAAACATGAAAACAAATATATAGGAATTGCTGATAGAATTTATTTTAGCATAATAATTCTTCTTGCCTAAGAGAACCATTTAATTTTTCAAGACTTCAATCTTCTATCTATATTTTCATTGATTGGATCCCAAGCTTTAGTAGTTATCAATCCTTTGTCTATAGGTAGGCATGAATAAGAGCATGAAATCTTTCCTTCTTTAAATCAAAAGGAATCTAATATTTCTCTTTTAGTCAAGGGTGATACAAAGAAAACTATTTATGATTTATCCTGATTAACTACTTGCCCCAAGACTATAGAATATTCCTTAAGAATTCTTTTAAATCATATTGCCTCCTACTTCCTACCTTCCCTAAAAACATAATTTCATTAGAAAATTGTTGATGGGATTGTACGGAGCTTGAACTACTTTTATACCCTTCATTTGGCTCTCTACCTAAGCTCTACCAATGGTCCTTCAAGGAGCCTAAACCATTATGATAAATAGGAAAGGAGAGACTGGGACACCTTGTCTCAAACCTCTAGAAGATTCAAAAAATTACCATTTGGGGAACCATTAATTAAGACTAAAAATTTGATAGTTGAAATGTAATACAAAAGAGTTAAGATTAATTGATTCTTTGCAAAAACCAAAATCTTGATGAACTAAAACTAATTGAATACCTGAATGACTTGAAGATCAGTGATTAGAGATCACCAAAAACTGAAATGATATGTAAGATAATTAAATCAGTTATTTTTTTGTCATTGATGTCAACTCATTTTGACAGTACTTATCATGATAGTTGAAAACATCTAAACATTTGTAAAGAGGAGAGAAAAGATGAAGAACTGAGATATCTATATGGAGGAAGATGGATATGACAAATGAGGATAAGGAATATCCTTGGTAACTTATTGATGAGTCTATGACTTCATATGGTTGACTTGATTATGTTGCATTAATCTATTATGAAGTTGGAAGAAATACTTAACAAAGCAGTGTGGTCGGTAAATGAAGTGCTTCAGTATACACCAAGCCAATGTAGTGTATACCGAGCAACAATATTAACTGAGCTTGTGCTTGCCAACACATTTCTTCATTAATCAAGTATGGATGAAAGCATTTAATACTTAATTTTAGCCGATAGAAATTGATGAGTTGTAAAGTTTTATGATTTCGAGATTGAGGATAAAGTTTGTTACAAGATCCATGGCTGAAAAAATTTAGAGAATATCTAAGGGATGAAATTGAAATGTGTTACTGACACAACCGCCAAAGAAAGTTTAAGAGGCAAAATCAATGAAGGAGATTAAGTGCGAAAATCTGATGGTTGATATGAAAATGGTTTATCTGTCTATATAAGAGATATGAGTTTCTTTGTTGAAACATGCCGGAAGATAGAAGACTGTAGAGATTTTGCGTGAATACAATTTCATGCATACTTGATTAGACTAGTTGAAGAAGAACCAAACTGCAGAATAGTACCGAGAGTCAGAGAGCTATTACCAAGTGAAAGTAAGTTGAGGAAGTGAATTGATATATTGATCAGAGGATTTTTATGGGCTTAGAATAGATCTAAACATCTACAATTTGAGTTGTATTGTAATCAAATCAATTACTATTTCAGTTTAACCATTGATATAGAAAAATCTATTAACCAAGTGGACTTAACCATCTTATGATATACCCCATGCCATTCAATGAACGTACATTATTATCCTATTGACCCCATATTGAATGTTGGTTGAACAATAACCGATAGTCTTAAATCCTCTAACAAGATAACACCTAACAGTGTGTTTGTAACCTTTTATAGGGTTGGCTCTTCACTGAGCTCACTTCAAAAGAGTGAAAATTATTTTGGATTACCAGTCTCAGGTGGTTTTTCCCTTAACAGGATTTCCACGTTAAATCTTTTTGTTATGTGTTTTTGTGATGATTGAGTCATTGTCATGCTTTATTTATTGCATATTTGATTTGGTTAGTAATCATTGTGAGTAATTAACTAGTAATTGGTAAAGACATAGACAATTTAGTATTTTATGTTACCGAGCTATAGAAATTGGTTGGATTTGTTTAAAGGGATACATTTTATAATTGGGACTATTGGATAACTGATCTAACTGACTCATGCCCCCTCTTAGTTATTCTAACAATTGGTATTAGAGCATTGGTTGCTTGGAACATAGTTTTAAGGACTTCAATAGAAAGATCACTAAATGTATCAGAGGGGGGTGTCAAAGATGAACAAGGACAATTTTACCATATGGAAAAGTCAAATGAAACTTCACATATCCAGAATTAGATATTTTGCCTTACATCTACTTGAGAATGGCTACTTACAACCACCAACTGGACCTTTGACTCTTGATCAACTGAAGGATCAACATGAATGCAACATGACTATGATAGAGATTGTTGTTGCTCTATTAGATGTTGAATTTGAGGATGTCAAATATTGTATTACTTCAAAGGAAATGTGGGACAAACTAGCTCAAGTCTATGGTGGTGATGTTAATGTTAAGAGAGTCCAAGCTGAAAGCCTAAGAGGTAGGTTTGATGATATGAAAATGAAAGGAGAGAATATAGTATAGTATACAAACCGAATAAAGGAGGTAGTCAATGCTATCAGAGGATCTAGTGGTATTATTGATGAAGATACAGTGGTAAGAAAAATTCTAAGCACCTTGCTGCCTACTTATGTAATCAAAATATCATCTATACAAGAAATAAGGTCTACACCTAGCAACACTCTTACTCTTGATAGTCTGATTGGTAAGCTAACAAATTTTGAGTTGAATAATTTTGATAATAGTATTGTATTGTATGTTGAGTCTTCTTTCATGTCTTCCCTGAAGATCGGTAAGTCTAGCAGTAAAAATAATAGGGATGACAATGACAGTAACACTGATGATGAGCTTGATGAACTTGAAACTCTTAGGGCCTAGAGGTTACCTAAAGGTAAAGGTAAATACAAGGGAAAATTCCCTTTAGCATGTTTTAACTGCAAAGAAGTTGGTCATATTGCTGCTAGATGTCCAAATACGAAAGAAGGTGATAGAAACAAAGATCAATCTGGTGAAGGAAGCTATGAGAGGAGAAACAACGAAAGTTATTGACACTACAATAGAGATAATCGAGACAACAATGATAAGGGAAAAAAGGTATGTTACATTGCTGAAGAGAATGATACTGATACTAACACAGATGATGATGTTGAAGTAGTATTTGTTATGATGAAGGATGATTCTGAGGTAGAAGAAAGGTATGTAGATACAACACTCATTTCTAAAGTTAATAAAAATGATACATGGATAATTGGTTGTGGTTGTACACATCACATGACTAGTGATGAAGAAAATTTTGATCATCTTGAGCAATATAATGGAGGTTCTGTAAAAATGGGTAATGATACACCATGTATGGCTAGAGGAAAATGATCTTTAATAATAAATGATAGAATCAAATGTGATAATTCTTATTGGGTAGAAGGAATAAATTACAACTTGCTAAGTGTGGCACAACTTAACAACTTAGGTCATCAAGTAGCTTTTGAGAGCAAGAAGGTAAAGATATTTGATGATGGAGGAAAAATTGTTGGAACAAGAGCACAATCCAAAGGTAACTTGTTTTATCTTGACAATGCTGAGTCTTCCTATTTACTGATGAAAAATGAGGATGCATGGTTATGGCATAAAATGTTATGTCATGTAAATTTTGATAACATGATTAAGATCAGTATAAAGAAAAAGGTTAGAGCTCTGCCTAGCCTAGAAAAGCCTGATCATGTTATGTGTCATGAATGTCAAAAGGGAAAAATGACAAAATCTAGTTTTAAGAGTAAATACTATTCAACAAAGAGAATCTTGGAGTTAGTTCACACCAACCTATGTGGTCCCATGAGAACTCAAAGCTACTATGGAGATAGATATTTCATTCTGTTTGTTGATGATTACACTAGATTGATGATTGTAATGTTTTTAAAGGAGAAATCTAAGGCATTTAAGATGTTTAAATGGTACAAAGCAAAAGTAGAAAAATAAACCAAGAAGGAACTCAAATGATTGAGATATGATAGAGATGGTGAGTTTATTTCTGATGAATTCACTAACTATTGTAATGAGCATGGCATAAAAAGACAGGTTTCTGCTCCAAGAACACCTCAACAAAATGGAATTACTGAAAGGAGAAATAGATCAATTGTTTATTGTGCAAGGACACTGATGATAGAAAAAAATGTTTCTCAAACATACTGGAGAGAGGCAGTTAGCACAACTTTATATGTTCTAAACTGAGTAAAATTGAAGAAAGACACAAACAAAACACCCTACGAATTATGGTTTGGTCAGAAACTGACTGTAAGTTACTTCAAAATTTTTGGTAGAAAATATTTTATTTTGAAAGATGATAGGAATCAGAAATTTGATTCTAAAGGGGATGAGGGAATATTTCTTGGATATTCTAGACTAAAAGGAGAGCTTACAAGTGACTGAATAAGGTTACTAATAAGATGATTGAAAGTGCTAATGTCAAAGTTGATGAATTTGATGATAAAAATGGTGAAGAAAGCACTAAGGAGATGAAAGACAATGGTAGATTCACTTATATTGAACATTGAGAGTACCTACTGAAGCCATAGGCTGAGTCGACTAAGCATCAGGAAAAGAACACTGAGTAACAACAAACGGAAACCGAGGATCAGGAAGAAGCTACCAAGCAAGGAAATGAACCTCAACAGGATGAACAATAAAGATGAGATCAAGTGCTGGAAAGATTTTTCAGAAGACATCACCCTGAGAACCAAATCATTAGAGACAAGCAAGCTGGCATGCTAACAAGAAGTAAGTTAAGACAAGGTACATGCTTAGTTTGTGAGTTTGAATTGAAAAATGTTAAGGTTTCACTAGAGAATGATGAATGGATAAAAGAAATGAATGAATAGATAGAAAAAATTGAGAAAAACAAGACATGGACTTTAGTACCTAGGCCAAAAGATAAAAATGTTATCAGTACTAAATGGATTCTCAGAAATAAGCAGAGTGAAAATGGAGAGGTTACAAGGAACAAAGCTAGACTTGTTTTCAAGGGATATGTACAGGAGGAGGCTATTGATTATGGTGAAACTTTTTCACCTGTTACAAGACTAGAAGTTGTCTACATGTTACTTGCATATGCTGTACATAAGAACTTTAAAGTCTATCAATTAGATGTTAAGTCTTCTTTTCTGAATGGGGTACTAGAAGAGGAGGTCTACATAGAAAAACTAGAAGGGTTTGTTGATCCAAATCAGAAAGGCATGGTATGTAGACTACAAAAAGCTTTATATGGTTTAAATCAAGCACCAAGAGCGTGGTATGAAAGACTGCATACTTATCTTTTAAGTATTGGTTTTGTGAGAACTAGTGAAAACAACAATTTGTACATGAAAGGAGGATCATATTATACTATCTTGATTGCTGAAATATTTGTGGATGATATAATTTTTGGATGACAAGATCATATCTGTAAATCATTTGCTAATGAGATGAGATAATAATTTGAAATGTCTATGTTTGGAGAGATTAAGTTCTTTATAGGCTTGCAAGTTATTCAGTAGAATGATGGAATTTTCATCACACAATCAAAGTACATAAAGGAAGTATTGAGAACATTTAGCATGGAAGATGCTAAACCAGTTAGAACACCGATGGTCACAAGCTGCAAATTAACAAAAGATAATGAATCTATAGAGGTAAACTAGACATTGTACCAATCTATGATTGGTAAACTGATGTATGTAGTACATAGTAGGCTAGATATTGCACATGCAGTGGGGATTTTTGCTATATTTTCTACCAATGCAAATTATTCACATATGGTTGCAGTAAAAAGAATCTAGAGATACTTGAAGAAAATAGAGAACTATGGTTTCTGGTATCCTAAAGAAGGGAAGTTTGAACTAAGAGTCTACACTGATGTAGATTGGGCTGGAAATATAGATGATAGAAAGAGCACAACCAGAGGAGAATTTTTCTTTGGTGAAAGACTTGTTACTTGGACAAGTAAGAAATAACCTTGTATTTCTCAGTCTACTACCGAAGTAGAATATGTTGTTGCTGCTACAAACTGTTCAAACATTGCATATATCAAGCAAGTGTTGGAAGGGATGAATGAGGTAATCACTGAGCCGGTGATTATATATTGTGATAACACTAGTGCAATAAATATTTCTAAGAATCCTATAATGCACTCAAAGACCAATCATATTTCTATTAATTATCACTACTTAAGAGAACAAGTATAGGAGAAGCAAGTCAAATTGGAATATGTTACATCAAAGGAGCAACTTGCTGATATTTTTTCTAAGCCTCTACCGAAAGACACTATTGAATACTTGAGGACTAGACTTGGGGTCGATCCCTTGTCTACCGGTCACTAATGTGATCTGGAGGTTGCATTAGTCTAATCTTATCAGAAGATCACTCATGTTGATGCGACATAGCTCACATGTTGGATTCTATCTATGGTTGTGAAATATTTGAGGAACTAGAACATAGATTTGCATATCAGTATACCAAGATACATTGTCTGCACCAAACAATAGAGAGTCACTTGGCTATTACAGAGTTGTATGTTTTATGTTTTTCTTTCGCATTGTTGTCAAAGGGAGAGATAAACAATATGACAAACTGAGAGATCAATGGAACATCTATCTAAGGAAGAGATAATTGGAGAAATTCGGGGAGAGTTTTGAAGATTTGTTGTTGAGAATAGAAGGAATCTGAGAGCTAAAAAGAACAAATTTGTAGAGGAAAGTCTACAATTGCAATGTTGTCATGTAACGTAGTGATTAAACATATTAAATTTCAAGCTAGGGAGAGCTTACCGAGCTACAACATTTTCTTACATAGTTGTAGAATACATCTTTGGTATGTGTATGGTATATTTCATATTGCTTAAGCTGCCATCAATGCCAAAGGGAGAGATTGATGAACTACAACTAATTGAATACTTGAATGACTTGAAGATCAGTGATTAGAGATCACCGAGAAGTGAAATGATATGTACGATAATTAAATCATTTATTTTGTTGTCATTGATGTCAAATTGTTTTGACATTACTTATCATGATAGTTGCAAACATCTAAACATCTATAAAGAGGAGAGAAAAGATGAAGAATTGAGATATCTACATGGAGGAAGATGGATATGATAGATGAGGATAAGGAATACCCTTGGTAACTTATTGATGAGTCTATGAATTCATATGGTTGACTTGATTATCTTGCATTAATCTGCTATGAAGTTGGAAGCAAAACTTAACAAAGTAGTGTGCTCGGTAAATGAAGCACTTTAGTATACACTGAGCTAGTGTAGTGTATACCGAGTGACAGTATTGTATCATCTTAAAATGGAAGCACTTCCATCTTAATAGGTTTAGCACCCTCTTTTAGTACATTTATCATGATAGACTTGCATTTAGGATGCATTTTGCACTCATCTTCTTCATTCTAGGTAAAATTAGGGTTAGGATCTTGGAGATTCTCCTTAATTTCCCTCTTCCATGAATCTATTTTCTAGGTAGGACTTAGAAATAGGTCCTCCTAGATTTCATCATAGTAATCATAGGATTTTATGTCTATCCCTAGCATTCTGTCTTGTTCTGATGTCATTTCTAGGTTTTTGGGCATCCCCGGGACCTCCTGACCTGGTTCTGAGTGAATCTGGGCCCAAGGTCATATTCGAGCTCAAACCTGACTAGGTTAGGATTGAACTTGAACTTGACTAGGTCAGATCCAACCTCAATTTTAACCCCTTCCTTCAAATTTATCAAGCTTTCGGGATATTTATTTTCCCGCCTCCAGGTTCGCCATTTCATGTTTTGGGATGGTAAATCCTTTAATTACATTTAATCTAAGTATATTTTCTAAAGGTTAGTACCTAATTGGGATTTAATTCTCCAAGATGGTCCCTCTAGAGGATTGTGCCCTAGTTCACTATAAAAGGAGGCCTTCCTCTCTCATTTTCACATCTCTCATCTCAAGCAATTGCAAGCTCTCAAAAGTGCAAGCAAGGTGCAAGATAGGAAGAGGATGATATTGAAGACCAAGCCATTGTGGACATCAAGCATCTTTGTGAATTCATAGTTGGAGCAAGAGAGAGCCTTTCTTCCTTGATCCACCATTATCAATTTTCAAGCATTTAAAGATTCAATCATGGAGTAGCAATTATGGATTGTGAGTTTGGTAGAATTACTTTAGCCTTGGGGGCTTGGTATGCTTTTCTATCTCATTCAAATCTATGCATTGTTGTTTCATATGTATTCATGCTAGGGTTTTGATCTAGAGTATTAGATCTTGGCATTACACTTTCAATACATACACACACACATTCTATTTCAATCGGCTATTCATGGAGGTGGAGACCACCAAAATAGGGGTTTGACTAAGGCAAAACCCTATATAGCCACCCCAAAAACACCCTTTTTTAGATATCTACAGTTGTTGTTTCAAGAATCAGAGGACAGATTTGAGTACCCTTTTCGCCGAACTTTTGGGGTCTGTGAACAAAATCAAAATCGGGCTTTAGAATAAAAATGTGGTATTTGACCTTTTATGAGGGTCAAACCCAACTTGCTACCGAAAAGATGAAACTTTTCTGGGTTTTCTCCGTCTCAGTGTTCTGATCACATATCTGGTTGCAGAATCTTCTGAAACCTCACACAGACTTCAGAAAATAGGTATTTATGGATCAATTTCATGATGAGGTATGTATCTTGACATAATTTATTTTCAAAGTATTTCTAGATTTACTTATGTTATTCCAATTCCATTTTCAATTCAAATGAATAAGCGTTGAATGTTAGGTACATTGCTAAGCTTCCATTTTAACCATATTCATTTTGGTGAACCCGTTTACGACAACTCTTTCTTTTATGGTGTTAGATTTAAATCTTGTATGCTTATAAGATTAGATTTCTTTCTTGCATTTATATTTCAAAAATACAAAAAAATTGCAAAATCCCTTTAAAAGTACAAAAATATTTACATTTTCACACTTTTAGTGTTTTCTTTGTATTCAACATGTATGATTCTTGTTTTGAGTACTTTGATGATGCTTTTATTGTACAAGAAAATAGATTCCCTAATGAGGTACATGGTAGTGAGGATGAAAATGGTTTGAATATGATCTCCATGGATCCTATTCCTATTTCACTCTCCTCCACAACCTCTCCAATTGACCTTTACCATAGGGTGTGTGAATGGTTACCTTCATGTCCCACTATTTGCAACATTGATAAACCTAAATTGATATATCCTACACCTTTGATGATGGTAAAAGGATGTCCTCGTATAACAGTTAAGGGTAAACCTAGCGATCTTTTGGATTTCTTTGATAACACTGATTTCATCTCACATGCTTATCACACACGGAATAATCCTTAGCCTACTATTCTAGTTTCTTTACCTCCTTCTCAACCTATGCTTCCTCAAGCACCTAGGTATCCATCTACCTTTAAGGAGTACAACTTAGTTGACTAATTACGTACTAATCCTGCTAATATATCTTTATGGGAATTACTTCAAACCTCCCTGACATATCATGAGGCATTGCAAAAAGCTCTATCTACTCTTCCTACTTCACCTCCTAACCAAGAAAACATTCATTCTATTTTGGATTGTATGCATACTATGCCTTCTGTACCTCCAATTGTGTTTTCTGATAATGATTTACCTTCATTAGAGGTGTAGAATCAATATGATGCTCTTATGGTGGCTGTCTCTATTAATCAGAGTATCATTCGATGAACCTTAATGGATAATGGATCCAGACTTAATGTTTGTAGCATGGATATGCTCAAGGAAATTAAGGCTGATTTATCTACTATTCAACCTGATAATGTTCCTGTACATGGATTTGATAATACTGTGAAAAGAACTTTGGGTATTATTACCTTACCTATTAAAGTACGTCCAATTATTCTAAATACTCCTATTGATGTTATCATTGGACATCTCAACTATAAATTTCTTTTAGGAAGACCATGGTTACATACTATGCATGCAGTTCCTTCTACTCTTCATCGCAAGGTTAGGTTCATCTATAATAACCTAATGTATACATTACATGTGGACGATGCCTTGAACCCTTGCTTAAATGCAGAATATACTAAGAACTTTGAACATATTCAACCTAATAAAGTGATTGAAAAATAATCAGACATACAACAATCTGAGATAAAACAACCCGAGATTCAACAACAAGAAGTTCAATCTTCTTCTTCTTCTTCCTTGAATGAGGATGATTGGGGGACATTGGATTTTAACACTACATTTATTGGAGAATACAAGGTCTTTGATTTAGAATTCATGAAGAAACATAATGAATTTGAGAAAAAGGTTTCTATTTCTTCCCCGTTGTCCGAAGAATTAAAAAGTAATTTCATTGCCGCTTCGATTAATGAAATGCTTGACACTATAAAGCCTGATTGTTATGACATTGTGACATATGCCACTCCTTAGACTCCTTCTAACATGACTGATCGATATGGCCCTGTTTATCATTTGCTTAAGAAATCAGGATTTAATGGGAAAGGATGTGGTAAATATGAACAATGTATACAAGTACCTTTAGATAATGAAGTCTATGATCATACGTATGGATTAGGATTTAATCCTTATAGACAACCATCAGATTTTCCTCTTAATGTTAATCATATTTGTAATGGACAGTTGAAATTGGTTAACCCATTGCTTATTGACCTTAATCAACAATCTTCTTTGGATATTTTTCCTAAAGATGTAGCCTTAATGGAATTTTTAGGGGTTTATGAGGATCTACCTAAGTTTCATCATAAATGAGGAAAGCCTTGTTGTTTAAAAATAGATGCTTATTTTGGAGAACTTGAAGAATAGGATATTTTTCCTTTACCGATAGATTCTCTGATAAGAAGTGATTTGTTAATCATTGAGACTATTGACATTCAAGTAGATGAAAATGATTCTGAAAGGATACTTAAAATTGGGAAATGTTTGAATAAGGATGAATGTGATCAGTTGGTTTCCCTTTTGCTTGAATTTAAGGATATCTTCGCTTGGACATATTTCGATATGCCAGGCATAGATTCTAAGATTGTTACTCATAACATTGTTTTAAAACTGAATATTAAACTAGTGAAAGAGAAAATTTGAAAGATGAATCCACGAATTGCTTTGTTAGTCAAAGGTGAAATTGAAAAACTATTGGATTCTAGATTTATTTGTTCTATTGATTACTTAGATTGGATTTCAAACATTGTGCTTGTGTCAAAAGGAGAAAATAAGATAAGAATGTGTACTGATTTTAGAGATTTAAATAAAGCATCTTTGAAAGATGATTTTCCACTGCCTAATATTGATATTATTGTGGATTCAACAACAGGCCATGCTTTGTTATCTTTTATGGATGGTTTTTTGGGATATAATCAAATCTTTATTCCCCTTGAAGATCAATTTAAGACTGCATTTATAACACCTTGGGGAACCTTTTGTTGGGTCATGATGCCTTTTGGATTAAAAAATGCCAGAGCAACATATCAACGAGCTATGACTATGATTTTTCATGATCACATTCATAAGATTCTTGAATATTATGTGGATGACATCTTGGAAAAATCTATACAAAGAGAAGATCACGTTACTATTTTACGATAGATATTTGAAAGGATTAGAAGTTATAATATGAGATTGAATCCTAAGAAGTGTGTCTTTGGAGTCGATTCCAGTAAATTATTAGTATTTATAATCTCTAACCGAGGCATCGAAGTAGATACTGAAAAGATTGAAGCTATTGTTAATCTGCCTCCTCTTAATAATATTTCTTAGTTACGAAGTTTACAAGGAAAAATACAAGCTATTCATCACTTTATTTCTAATTTAGCAGATTGAACTATCCCTTTTACTTCCTTGGTTAGAAAGGATACCATTTTCTCTTGGACTGAGGAGTGTAAACAAACTTTTGAGAAATTTAAGGAGTATCTTGCGAATCCTCCTATCTTGTAGCCTATAAATTTTGATAAACCATTTCAATTATACACTTCAGTGACTCCACGGGCCGTGAGTGTGTTGTTAGCTCAAACTGATGATAATGGTAAAGAAAGACCTGTGTATTACATTAGTCGGACTTTACTTTATTATGAAAAATGATATACAGATTTAGAAAGACAATGTCTAGTCGTAGTTTATGCGTGTCAGAAACTTAGGCATTATCTTATAAATGCTGAAGTTAATGTGATTGTCAAGTTTGATCCTGTGAAACATCTTTTCTCACAAACTGATCTCTTAGGCCGGTTGGCAAAATGGGTCATGTTGCTTATAGAATTTTATCTTAATTTTATTTCTCAGAAATCTATTAAGGTACAAGCATTGATAGATTATCTAGCCCAAGCTCCTTGTCCTAACCTAGATGAAAGTTCTACTTCCATAGAATTTCCTAATGATAATATCCTAGCTATTCAATAGGATGATCTTTGGGAATTATACTTTGATGGGTCTAAGTGTAAGATAGGTTTTGGTGTGGGTATCATCTTGATTCCCCCTACAAAAAAACCCATCCCTTTATCATATAAACTAACCTTTCCTTGTACTAATAACATTGTGGAGTATGAAGCTCTTATAGCTAGATTACGAGTAGCTTCATCCCTTAAAATCCAACATTTACAAATATATGGCGATTCACAACTGATAGTTGAATAGATTAAAGGAGGATATTAGACTAAAAATCCTAAAATGACATAATATAGACATTTAGCTCTTGATGTGCTTTCACAATTCTCCTCTTATACGATTCAAACTTCAACTAGGAAGGATAATCGACATGAAGATGCCATGGCTAGTGTAGCTTCTTTAGTTTGTCTCGAGAAAAATGTGGAAAATTTTCAATTTACTATACAAACTCTTAAATGCCCTACAATTTCTGATAAGATCACCTCTGACTGTTTCAATTTCCATTCAGATGAATGGTATTCGCATATTTTTCATTTTTTGAAGGATGGTACTTTTCCTAAATCAGCAACAAGGAACATGCGTAATCGCATTAGGAAACTTGCAGCACGGTACATCATTTTAGGAGATATGCTTTACAAACTCTCTTATGAAGGGTTATTATTACAATGTCTTAATAGAACTGAAATTCTTGTAGCCTTAGCAGAGGCTCATTCTCATTCTTGTGGGGGACATTTTGGTGGAAAAGCCCTGGTTAATAAATTGCTTCGAATGGGATATTATTGGCAAATAATGGAATAGGATTCTTTCATGTTTGTTAAGAAATGTCCTCAATGTCAACAACATAGTAATTTGATTCATGCTCCTGCTCATGAGCTTCGTAATCAAGTTTCTCCATGGCCTTTTAGTGTTTGGGGCTTTGACCTTATTGGAAAAATCTCACCGAATTCTTCTCAAGGACATACTTAGATTCTCACCGCTACGGATTACTTCATGAAATGGGTTGAAGCTGTCCCTCTTCGTTCAACAATGACATATGTTATTTGTGATTTCATCCATAATAATATCATAACAAGATCTGGTATTCCTTCAACGATAATTTTGGATAATGGAACATCTTTTAAAAATAAAGAAGTTGTGAAATTCTTGGAGAAATATAGGATTCAACATAGATTTTCAACTCCTTATTATCCTCAATCTAATGGGAAAGCTCAAGCATCAAATAAAATTATTCAACAAATCTTGAGAAAAACAATTAATAAGCATGCAAAAGATTGACATACTCAATTGACTTATGCTTTATGGGCCAATAGGACTAGTGTTCGTACTGCCATGGGTACTTCTCCTTATAACCTTGTCTATGGTACTGATACTATTATGCCTTTGGAACTAGAAATACCTTCTTTACGTATTTCATTTCATGGGGTAATTGATAAAGATACTTGTCATGAACAATACTTACAATAATTAGAAATGTTGGATGAACAACGAATTCATGCTTTAGAACATATAAAAGCTTATCATAAATCTCTTCAGAAACAATATAATCATAAGGTAATTGAATGAACATTTGTGGTTGGTGATTTATTCCTTTATGAGAATCAATGGAATGTGAATGCTTTACTAGGTGAAAAAGGAAAATTTAGCCCTAAATGGCTTGGACCTTTTGTTGTTATTGAAGACTTTGGTTCAGGTGCTTACAAACTTGCTGATATGGATGGTGTTTCTTTTAAGGAACCCATTAATATTATGCATCTTAAACATTATTACCCTTAATCTCATTTGTTCCATGTGCATCTATATGTTCCTTATAAAGATTTATTTTATAGGTTATGTAGTTTTCAGTAAAAATTACATATTGAATATGTTTATGCACTTTCTTTCTTTCTTTCTATTAAGTTTTATATTAATGAAAGAATAGTAATGAAACATAGAACTAATCAGTAAAGAAAGTTTTTCATTCATCAAAAATTTAGTTTTTCAATTTTTGATACATATGAGGCCAATGGCCCTATCTATCACTATGTCTATCACTAGGTCGCTCTGATGGCTGATGACTCCTAGATCTCTCTAGTTTGTGATGGGAAGATGAATATTTGTGTGTCCATGTATGGGTCCTAGATATGCTCATCCCCTGTACACACTCATGAAGACTCTATATCTCTGCCATCATCATCTCCTCTCTTTCTCTTCACATCCTTAGCTCTCACTAGATACATACAAAGATGTCAACATGTCTATCAGGATCCCTGTGACCAATAGAAGACTCTCACTCTTCAGATGGTAGTCGGTAGGATATAATGTTATCCTTGGGAACCTTGAATACAAAGCTCCTCCACTCTACTATGCTAGCTATAGAAAGAAAAACTTCTATCAGTCTAGTATCCTATCTATTTTAAATCAAATCATATATTCAACCAAATTTCAATCAAATTTATATCTGGGTCTCCCTCCTGGATGTCACTAAAGTGCCTAGATGGTGAGGGCATGGAGTGACTACTCTCTCCACACTCGCTATGTCTCAGTCTTGATGGTGGTGTCTCTGTGTGGGGCCATAGGGTCCATCATGATCTCAGTGGTGATGCACGAGTAATAGATATATTTGTACCAGTATCACCAGTTGGGGGCATGTCCTCGGCCATCTCCACTACTCTATCATCTGCTCTCTCCTCCTCCATGGGATCTCACTCAGAGGTGTGTCCCCTCTGTAAAGCCTGGATCACTTGTAGGATAATCCTCAGGAAAGATAGGATGGGTACCCTCCAAACTCTAGTACCTGATGTAATCTCAGCTCATGCCTGAATAGGCTACATCTAATGGTACCTCTCTATCCTCTATCTCCTCTACATTTCTATCCTCTATGTATGCTATCAATGGTCAATGTATAGCACTGGGTCTCTAATAGTATCTCATCGGATGTACATAGCGAGGTATTGCCTTAGGGACTCCCTGTAATAGGCCGAACTACCTCTTCACCTGATCATAATAGTAAGGCATCACTATATGACTCTTATGACCCTCTAGTAGCTTACGTTGCTATGAATGTCTCATCTAGAATCATGTATCAGGCCACTCTGTCATTTGGTACTAGGGTCTCCATATCACATCAATGTTGGCAATGCGGTCTAGAAGTACTCTCTAGTAGAGCATATCCCCAAACTACCAAAAATCTCTCAAAGGATATGCAAAGGCTCTCACTATGCTTGCATCTACCATCACTGGCACTCCCTGTGGATGTGTACATGAAAAATTCTCAAAAATCCATATCTGCAGAACTATGCATGTCGATAAGCTCTCCCATTGATACCTCACTAGCTGACCTAGCTCATGGTATAGCTGAGTAAGCATGCTATGACCCCATGAGAACACGGTCCTCTCTCTCTCCATCTTTTGTATAAGATGTGTCAGAGGTGAAAAAAATATGGTACCCTTTGAGTTGGGTAACACAACCAAGGCTACTATACATAACATCACCTTCCATACTAAAGGTGTAGGGCCTGATAGTACGACAAATAGTAGGATCTGATCTGATCGGCTCCGCATAAGTGGACGCACACCTATATAGTACTCTGTATCTACATGGATCTCCTCACTACCTCACTGTGCTCTAGGTCTGATGGTCTCCCCTCGGACTAGAAGCTGCATGATCCTATAAACATCCTCTAAAGTCATTGTGATCTCCCCAGAAGGAAGATGGAAGGAGCATGTATCCTCATCCCATCTCTATATCAGAGCCGATAGCATGGCTTGGTGTAGTTTGATCTTTGGAAGGACTGATACCCAGTATAGTCCTACATCCCTCAATAACTACATATCCTCATCATTAAGATTGAACAATCTCTCCTTGACCTTCACTAGCAATTCCCCAAAGGGATGCTCTCAGAAGTAGACTAGGTCCTGTAAGTACAAACAAACATCATATCAGTAATCTACATCATCAAATCTACAAAACTAACTGAACTAGGTCAAAGTCAACCTTAGTTAGGTCAATGTTGACCTTACTAGGTCAATGTTGACTTTACTGGGTTAGGGTCGACCTTATTGGGTCAAGGTCGACCTCATCTCAAAACATGACAAAAACCCTCTGGTTAATGTCAAATTTCATGGGCCAAAGTTGACCTAGATGGGTCAATGTCGACCTAAATGGGTCAGAGTCAACCTAAATGGGGTAAAATTGACCTAGCTTACAAAAAATAGGACTTTGAAAAGAAAAAAGGTGGATAATAGAAAAACTCACCTCAAGTAGTGGTTGTCTGGTAGCTAAGCTATGTCTCAGAGACTCTAGGTGTGTCGCTCGCAATTCCTCTCTTCTCGGCATCTTGCTTTCTTGTTTCGAAGCTATAAATGGTAAGAGTGAGTAAGTATTGCTTTTCATATCTTTTATAAGTTCAAATTAGGGTTTTCTTAGGTTAAACTCAAAATTTCTTTCTTATGCATTTAGATAGACATCCACTCTTTTCATCATAACTTGAGTTTGGTAACTCTATTTTTAGTGCCGTCAATGGCATTGGAATCATGATTCAGATACCTAACTCCTTGAACTAGTTTAGGAAGGTTATGAATCTTTCTAATTGGTTTAGGAAAGGCCTTTTCAACATTCTGCATATCTAGTTTTAGTGTTGTCAATGGCATTGGAATCGTGATTCAGATACCTAACTCCTTGAACTAGTTTAGGAAGGTTAGGAATCCATCTAATTGGTTTAGGAAAGGCCTTTTCAACATTTTGCATATCCAGTCTATAGAGTTTTTTCTTATCACCCTATTTCACCCTTCCGAAGTAGAAAGCCGAAACAAGGGGGGCATAAGGGGCTCTATACACTTCTCAAATTATCATATAGTAAGCTTTAGGAGATTTATAGATTTTAATTAACCTTGTGTGTTGCAGGTTCTAATAGTTTTCTGTAGGATCTTTACATCAAGGACTTGGCTATATCCTTTTCATTTACTATGATGTTTTCTTACTTTGGCTTGCATCTTCATGTAGTTTCATATCTAAGCTAAAGTGGGGGCTAAATGTATCATCTTAAACTAGAAGAACTTCCATCTTAATAGGTTTAGCACCCTCTTTCAATACATTTATCATGATAGACTTGCATTTAGGATGCATTTTGCACCCATCTTCTTCATTCTAGGTGAAATTAGGGTTAGGATCCTAAAGATTCTCCTTAATTTCCCTCTTCCATGGATCTATTTTCTAGGTAGGACTTAGAAATAGGCCCTCCTAGCTTTCATCAAAGTAATCATAGGATTTTATGTCTATCCCTGACATTCTGTCTTGTTCTGATGTCATTTCTAGGTTTTTGGGCATCCTTGGGACCTCCTAACCTAGTTCTGAGTGAATCTGGGCCCAGGGTCAGATTCGAGGTCAAACTTGACTAGGTTAGGATTGAGCTTGAACCTCACTAGGTCAGGTCCAACCTCGATTTTGACCCTTTCCTTCAGATTTTCAAAATCCTTGATTTTCGAGCATCAGGCTTTCAGGATATTTATTTTCCCACCCCTGAGTTTGCCATTTCAGGTTTCAAAATGGTAAATCCTTTAATTGCATTTAATCTAGGTATATTTTCTAAAGGTTAAGACCTAATTGAGATTTAATTCTCCAAGGTGGCCCCTCTAGAGGATTGTGCCCTAGTTCACTATAAAAGGAGGCTTTCCTCTCTCATTTTCACATCTCTCATCTCAAGCAATTGCAAGCTCTCGAAAGTGCAAGCAAGGATTCAAGCAAGCAAGGAATAGTGAAGGTGCAAGATAGCAAGAGGATGATATTGAAGACCAAGCCATTGTGGACATCAAGCATCTTTATGAATTCATATTTGGAGCAAGAGAGAACCTTTCTTCCTTGATCCACCATTATCAATTTTCATGCATTTAAAGATTCAATCATGGAGTAGCAATTATAGATTGTGAGTTTGGTAGAAGTAATTTAGCCTTGGGGGCTTGGATATGCTTTTCTATCTCATTCAAATCTATGCATTGTTGTTTCATACGTATTCATGCTAGGGTTTTGATCTAGAGGATTAGATCTTGGCAGTACACTTTCAATACATACACACACACATTCTATTTCAATCGGCTATTCATGGAGGTGGAGACCACCAAAACGGGGGTTTGACAAAGACAAAACCCTATATAGCCACCACAAAAACACCCTTTTTTAGATATCTACAGTTGTTGTTTCAAAAATCAAAGGATAGATTTGAGTACCCTTTTCGGTGAACTTCCAGGATCTGTGAACAAAATCAGAATTGGGCTTTAGAATAAAAATGTGGTATTTGACCTTTTATGAGGGTCAAACCCGACCTGCTACCAGAAAGATGAAACTTTTCTGGGTTTTCTCTGTCTTGGATTTCTGATCATAGATCTGGTTGCAGAATCTTCTGAAACCTCACATAGACTTTAGAAAATAGGTATTTATGGAACAATTTCATGATGAGGTATGTATCTTGACCTAATTTATTTTCAACGTATTTCCAAATTTACTTATGTTATTCCAATTCCATTTTCAATTCAAATGAATAAGTGTTTAATGTTAGGTACATTGCTGAACTTCCATTTTAACCATATTCAAGTATTAACCGAGCTTGTGTTCACTGACGCATTTCTTCGCTAATCGAGTATGGATGAAAGCATTTAATACTTAAGTTTAGCCAACAGAAATTGATGAGCTATAAAGTGTTATGATTTCAAGATTGAGGATAAAGTTTGTTACAAGATCTACAACTAATAAAATTTGGAGAAGATCTAAGGGATGGAATTGAAACGTGTTACTGAGACAACTGCTGAAGAAAGTTTAAGATGCAAAATCAATGAAGGAGATTAAGCAGAAAAATCTGATGGTTGATATGAAAATAGTTTATCTATCTATATAAGAAATATGAGTTTCTTTATTGAAACATACTGGAAGATAGAAGATTAAAGAGATTTTGCGTGAATACAGTTTCATGCATGCCTGATCAGACTGGTTGAAGAAGAACCAAATTGCAGAATAGTACCGAGCATCAAAGAGCTATTACCGAGTGAAAGTAAGTTGAGGAAGTGAATTGATATATTGATTAGAGGATTTGTATGGGCTTAGAATAGATCTGAACATCTGCAATTTGAGTTGTATTATAATCAAATCAATTATTGTTTTAGTTTAACTATTGATACAGAAAAATCTCTTAACCGAGTGGACTTAACCGTCTTATGATATACTCCATGTCATTCAATGAATGTACATTATTATCCTATTGACCCCATAGTGAATGCTGGTTGAATGATAACTGTTAGTCTTAAATCCTCTAACAAGGTCACACCTAATAGTGTGTTTGTAACCTTTAATAGGGTTGGCTCTTCACCGAGCTCACTTCATAAGAGTGAAAATTAGTTTGGGTTACCGGTCCCAGGTGGTTTTTCCCTTAACAAGGTTTCCACATTAAATCTTTTTGTTATGTTTTTTTGTGATGATTGATTCATTGTCATACTTTACATATCACATATTTGATCTGGTTAGTAATCATAGTGAGTAATTAACTGGTAATTAGTAAAGACACATACAGTTTAGTATTTTATGTTACCAAGCTGTAGAAATTGGTTGAATTTGTTTAAAGGGATACATTTTGTAATTGGGACTATTGGATAACTGATCTAACTGAGTCATCCCCCCTCTCAGTTATTCTAACAAATCTTTTCAAAATAAGCATAGGAATCTCCAATCGACTTTACCAAAACCCTTTTAAACCCAATTTAATTAACATACTTGGGGCTTTATTATTCTAGATTGAATGAATAGCTTTTTGTGCTATGATTACCCCATCAAATATGGATCTATTTGGAACAAATTCTATTTTTTCTTCAAAAATAATAGTTTGTAGGACCTTATGAAGTCTATTAGCCAAAGCTTTGGTGAGAACCGTATAAATTGTATTGCAAAGGGAAATCAGGTAAAATTTATCCAAACTCAATGCTTTTCCTTTTTCAGGAGCTAAAGTAATGAAAGTGTTATTTATTTATTTAAAAAATATGCCTAAATTTCTTGCACCTTCTAATGCCTCAATCAATTCATCCCCAAAAATAGACCAACATTTTTGAAAAAAATAGCAGGGAACCCATCTAGACTTGGAGCTTTGTCTAAATGAAGTTATTTAAGAGCAATTTATATCTCCACAAAAGTAAGCTTTTCTATTAGCATTTCATTTTGTGATTATGAAATTAGACATGAGATATTTTTTTTAACAAATTTTGAGCATAATTATCAAACCCTTCATTATTAAGAATGTTTGTAAAAACAATAAGTGGCTCTTTAGCTATTTTTACTCAATCTCCTATTAGTAAGGTATTCCCTATTTTATATTGTTGAATGTTATTAATATTCCTTCTTTATTTAGTGTTATGAAAAAATTAGAATTTTTTTCACTTTATGCTAACCATACCTCCCTTGACTTGGGTAAGTGCAAGAAGTTGGGTGCCTATTTGGTTGAAGTCTTGTGGATTTGGAAAATGCTACTAGAAATGGGCACCCAATTTTGGTTTGGACACCTGATCTCAAATCTGAAAAATGAGCACCCATTTTTTGAGAAACGGACACCCATTTTTTGAGAAATAGGCACCCATTTTTTGAAAATGGGTATCCGTTTCAAAACGAGTGCCCATTTTTAATTTTTTTTAAATTATGATTAGAAATGCATTTTTACATGTTGATTTTTTTAAGGAAATGAGTGCCCATTTTTATAAATAACAAGCACCCATTTCTTAAGACATGAGAGGGAAACACACCTCTACCTCTAATTTTGGTTCAAAATAGACTTGGTGGAACCAAGCCTATGTGTTGACCTCCAAAAATTTGGTTAAGGCACTAGAATGCCAAATTTATGCTTTCTCGTAATTTTTTTGAGGGCCTCCTTGATCGTATTTTTTAACAAAACAAAAACCTGTTAGAGTTCTCATTGTCATGATTTCAAAAATGTAAATTTTATAGTGATATGAATATTTTTACTATTTTTGCATTATTTATTGATTAAAAGTGGTTCCTAAATGTAAAATAGTGAGGTTCACTAAAAGTTTAATAAATTTTTTTTAGGTTTTTTGGAAAATAAATTATATGACATCAATCTACATACAATTCTCTTGAAGACAATTTTTTTTTTGAAAAAATATGAAATTTCCATCAAATTATGGTGATTGTACATTTATAGTCAATTAAAAATATAAGAAAAAATATGCCAATCAATCTTTGTTGTCTTAGGTATATTTCCCTAGAAAGATTTGCAAAAAAAATTATTTAGGTCAAAATATGGTGGTTGTACATAACTATGGTATGGTCACGAAACAAACATTTTTACAAAGTGGTTCCTACTACAAAGATACTAATACCATGTGAGTATTTAAATAAATTACATATTTGAAAAGTGGACTCCGAGCACTACATTTTCTATTAGTGAAGTTTTCTAAGATTCAATCTCTAAGTGCCTCAAATTTAGACATCAATTGATAGGAAATTTGAAAACCAAGGAAAACACTTCCACTTTTTGCCAAAAAGTGGGACTCAACTTTTTACAAGCACCCACTTCTATCACTAAAAGATGTCTTCCTTGGCCAATGTATCCCCACAAGCCATCATCATATCCTTCTCTCTTAATAATTTTCTTGATCCATACCTTGATTAATAAATTCTTCATTTAATGTCTCCAATTTCTTCTCAATGTCAACTTTAGTTTTGAAGATATCATTGAAGTTTTCCTTGTTCCACTTCAATTTTTTCTTAACTCCTTTAAGTTTGTATATAAAGTAGAATACTTTTTAGCCCTCAAAATTCTCTTCATACCACCATTTTTCTATCAATTCCAAAAACTATTAATCTTTGATCTGTATATTTTCAAACTTGAAAGGGCAACACAAAGGTTTCTTCTCCCCCATGACATCTGATTTCACTAGAAAGTGACATGTCCTAGAAATAAAGAAAATAGAAAATTTTAGAGAGTAGAGGAATGAATATAAGTATCATTTAAAGAGAAACTTATCTAGCTTCTCAACAATATAACTAAAGCCCAAATGTCTATTATTCCAAGTATATACACCATTTTTTTATGTCAATTTCTATAACGTTGTTTCTAAACACCCAATTTCTAAAATCTATCTGAGATTGCAATTCCCTTTGAATTCCTCCACTCTTTTCTGATAAATGAAGGATGGTATTGAAATCTCCTCTAAGACTACGCTTTGGTGTTCTATGGTATACAAAAATAAGTCTAGTTATTTCCACAACTCTTTCTTCTTCATGTCTTTCACTGGCCCATAAATGTTCAAGAGAACAAATTTAAGACGATGCTAGAAACACTTTTAACAAAGCCTCCTTGCTAATTAGTGTTGTCTACTAATTTTTTAAAGGAAATTTTCTTAGGATTCGAAAGAATAGATAAACCACTAGATGCACCTATTGCATCAACCAATTATGCTCCCTACTTTCTTTTTGATATTCTGTATCTATTTTGAATTAAGTTTTGTTTACTATAGCATTATGATTTTTTATTTTGAGGAGCATATAAAGCACTTAAGTAAGTGTTGTTTGGAAGATCATTTATTTATTTTTATTTTGTAAGGTTTCATGATTATTAGATTATTCATGAAGAATGAAATAAATTTAGATGGAATGTCTTATTAAGTTACTATATCATCTCATTCAGAATTTACTTTATTGGAACATAATCAAATATTAGTGTCTTGTCAGTCTTTTCTACTCATAATCTCATAATATTACTTTGGACTATTTATTGTAGAAAAATAATCATAAGATCAAGTAGGAGAGTAATTTTAGTCAATTACATGTCTTAAAATTTTAATAAGACTATGATAATATAGAATAATCATAGAAAAATAACATTCCAACATGATAAAAAATAAACTGTGTTGGATTCATAAGATAAAAGAGCTAGTTCAATATTATTTAGCATGACGTAGGTTACATGACATTAATTGAATTCATTTTAATCGAAAATGGACAAAAGTAAAATATTTCAAAAAAATAAATATCTTTCTTTTCTTAAAAGAAGATTATAAAGATTAAATATTAGTGGGTGTGTTGAGAAACTTTGTATAAAATTATTTTGTTTCTAGACTACCTATAACTAGCAACAAATTGGACATGATTAGAAACAAAGATTCTAAAATTATTACTAATAACTTAACAAATTATCAATGAATAGCTTGTAAGTATAAATGAAATGCATGGGTTGACATTTGGAAATCGATAAATGACTTGCATTAGATGCACTATAGGATTGCAGGTAGGAATCAAAAACAACATTGGAAGGAATGGTGATTAGCGCTCTAGTTCCAAATTCAGAAATTGTTTTTATGTTTTGATTCAAGCTCTTTTGAAGAACAAAAATTAAAGATACAATGAAGTTTCCAGTCGAACTTCAAATAGAGGTCTGATGTACAGTTGTAATAACAAACATTTAAAAAAGTCTCTCAACTAAACCAATCGACCAAGATAAGAATTCAAGAGCCAACAATCTGCTAATGGAGAAAGGTCTTGGTTCTCTACATCGCTTTGTGCCATGAGTTGATGCGATGATTGTTTAATTGGATAGGAATTTGTAGAGAATGTTTTGTATGTAAGAGTGGATAAGAGTGGATCTCTACCCAAATAGGACATCTAGAGGGAAGATATGCTTGATTAGATTGCTGCAGGTGTAATTGAATTAGTGAGAATATATACGAAATTCAGAGGAATAATATTTATATATGCATGGCTGGAAATGATTTTGAGTTTGGTAGCATATAAAAACTAGATAGGGAATTGAAATCTTTTCCATATTTCAGGCTTTATGGATTCTTTCTGCAAGGTTTTATGGGTTAAAAATTTGGCATGGGTTAACAATTTGGTTTGATCACCTGTCGATGAATCATAAATGTGTCTTAACGTACCTTTCATCACAGTGCCTAAACATTTCAATGTAAAATACAACTTGATTATATTGATTATATCCATCAGCATCAGAGAAAAAAATGCAGCTCTTTCAAACAACAAACAAAGTCAAGATGTTATGGCAGCGGTTAAGTTCCATCCAAAATGTATCAAAACAAAAAGAATGTCAAATTTCTTTTTTTTTTTTCAGATTTACAAAAATATAGTGATTTTTTTTCAGATTTTTTATGGTTTTCGATCACAAAATGTGTAGATTATGAAGAACAGATACTAAAAATTTCGCAAAAATCTGTTTTGTTTTCAGTTTTTTTAAATTTAGTCAAAGATACATTTTGGATGGAGCTTAGCCGCATCCTGGTGTTATTTGAATAATCTGGATATTATGACAGGGATATTCTGGATAAAAGTGCAAGTAATCAATTCTGCTGTCAGTATGAGTCAAACCAATATTTCTGCCTGGTGACTATATTTTGAATGAGATTAAAACTGAAATATCATATTGAAGCATTTACTATATTTAAGTTCTATGATCTTTCTACATTATGACCAACCTTATGTAATGTAATTTTGTAGTTAAATGATAAATGACAATTATTTCCTATCAACATTGGCAAAACAGATTTGGTTTAAGAAAAAAGGACTCTGAATGATGTACTTAAAAACATAAAGTTCTGTTTTCTAAATTCAGCATTTCAACTGAATACTAGATATCTTTTTCAGACACTTAAATGGAAACTTAATGTGTGAAGTTGATTTAATCGTGTAAAGATAATGAATTTGTAAAAAAGATAATATAAATCATAAAAAATGCTATTTAACATTAGTTTTTAATTATATAACGACTTTACAATTTTCATCATTACATTTATAAAATAATATACTAAAGAGAATATGCTAACATTAAATGTAATATATCTAATAAACATCACGTGCTTATCCATTCATACATAGAAATGTATTTTTACTTGATATCATTTTCCTTGCAACTTAACATTATTACAAAAGAAAATAATATTTTAGAATAGTTACTTGAGATTGAGATAAAAGTATGTCTTAAGATAGAGATACTTCTAGAATTATTTAAATAAGAACATAGCATTATCGTATCCTACAAATGCTTTAAGACTTAGATATTTCTATAAGTACTTGGAGAAACGGTAGTTTCATGATATTGTAACTCTTAAACCCTGCTTTGAAAAATAATTGGCTGAATTCTTCCTCACTTCTCTCCTTTCCACCCATAGTAAAGATCGTCATATGTATGTCAAACAGTAATCCCAGTCTATTTATGCTTCCTTGGGAACCATCAAGTAGTGCTTCAACGATTAGGACCTTCCCATGTTTTGGTGTTGCTTCATAGATCTTCTTCAAAATTTCTACACACTTCTCATCATCCCAATCATGTAAAATCCACTGCAATAAATACGATAATAGCTCTTCAGAAAACACAACTATTGATGCATCAAAGAAAGAGAAGAAGTCATAAAAGAACGCAACAATTGTTATATGAACCTCTAAACAAGCATTGTGTTAATGTAACAAAGACAGATAAGAAGTCATAGCAGACTAAAGCGCATTGTTTCTTAATGGCAAATCTTTTACCTTCATGAAAATTATATCTCCACATGGAATTTTGTCAAACATGTTTCCATAGACATGCTCCACTCCTGATATGGAAGGTGCAGTTGAAACGACATAAAACAAGTCAAAGTTAAAATTGTATAATAAATGAGTCTTACTAGAAAAGTTCATATAATTTCAAACAAACCACCTAAACAACTCAAGGCTTAAAATGTGTTGTTTGCACCTGACCTCAAAATTGAGATGAGATTGCTCACCTGATATAGGAGGTGCAGTTGCAATAACATGGGGCAAGTCAAAGTTAATGCCCTGTATGTGTGGATGTTCAGCAAGTATAGCAGACAAGGCAGACCCCACTCCTCCAGCTACATCCACCACACTCCTAGCACTCCTGAACCCATCATACATCTTCACCACAGAAGCCATGACATCTTTTGTGTGGCAGGCCATGCCCTCATTAAAAAGCTTGTTGGCTTCAGCATTTGTACCCACATATTCCCATGGGCTCATGCCATGGACTTTAATAAAGGGATGACACCCTTCCAAGACACCCTCATGAAAGTGGTGGTAACTATCCTGGTAAGCTTTGTCTGTTACCATCATCAGAAATGGCACACAGGAATCCCTCTCTTCTTCCTTCACTAGCAATTTGGAAACACTGTTCAACCCATATTTCATTTGCTTGGTTTGCTCATCCACATCTTCAGTGAAAATCCCACAAGAAGCCAGCAGTTTCAGAATCCTATACAAGTATTCCTTCTGGGGAGCCTTGATCTCTGTGGAGGCAGAAATATGTTGAGCAATTTCATCCACAGAGAGAGGATTTTCTCTGATAATTTGGGGGATGTTAAGCAAGACAGCAGCTTTGAGAGCCATGGGCTTGGCAGCACAAAGCATCATCTCATAAAGGTGGAGATGGGCTTCCATTTTTTTCTTCTGGTGTGGGATTTCAATGCCTCTCTAACAATTTACTCCCTTTTATAGAGAAAAACTATGTTAAGGGATCAAAGTGAGATCATGGGTTCGAATCTCTCAGATACCCATACTTCGTATTAGTGAAATCGGGGGACAGACTTTCGTGGACGTACAGTAATACCCATTTAATAAGATGAAAACTTTTTCACGTTTTATTATAGAAATTTCAGCTGGAGATTAAAATATTTGCCACTGTTCATTTATTGAAAAGTTTATCGATTTAAATAATCACTTTCTCAAACTGTCTATGATCTCCACGTTGAATTTTTTAAGAAGAAGGACGCTGTTAATGTGCACATGACAAACTTAAAACGTGGAGAGGCAAACTTTTAACTAATTCAGACACATGTTATGTCTTAAAAGCATTTTTGTTTTTACTATTATTTTACAATAAAGAGTTAAAGTTGGGTATATAAAAAATTAAGTGACAATATAAAAAGAATATAATATTTTAAAAGTATTTTCGTAATACTGTTAGTGAATCTAAATGAGAACTTGTTATTAAGTTTTTAGAAATAAGAATATTTAAGTAATTTTCTATATCACTAATGAAAAGAATGAGTAAATTGTATCCACATGAAATTTATGTAGAAGAAAAAAATATCATAAGAAATAAAAAAATATTTATTATTTTTCAAAAATTTGAGATATATTCAGCATAATAAAAATATCTTCATATTGATAATTCTCTAGAAGCATATGTATATATAGAAAATAGTTTCATCTAATTTACCACCAATTGCTACATTCAATATATGAGAATAAGGAACACTGCCAATTTAAATTGTATTATTTAAGGTTTGTTAAACCTCATATTTAATAATTCATTTAATTTTTTTTTTCTATTTAGTAATATGGAATCAATGTAAACTCAATAATCTTGCTAACTAATTTAGGAGAAAATATTGAGGCAGAAAGATGATAGAGATCAAATAGCTAGATTAAAATTATAGAATGAGATGAAATAATTGGGGCAAAATTATTGAAGAAAAAAGAGGGTAGAAAATTAATTACTAAGTAGAATCCTCGAAGAAAGAGAATATCAAGAGGAAATAATTGCAACATTGTTTTTGTAATTTTCTTATCACTCCAACCATTATAGCCCTTATCACTCTAAGGTACAATAGGGTAGCCTCGCATAATGTGTTCAATATAATGTAGAAGGGAGTTAACATGAATTTTTTTATATATTAATGACCATTTGTTAGTTAGGTTGCATCTAAATTTTAAAAATATGTATATAAGAGTTGAAGTACAATTTTCCTACTCTTTTCCAATCATATTTTTAATTAAATAACACATGATGTTTTCAATTTAAGAGGAGTGGCTTTGAACTAATCATAAGTGGATAATATCTAATTACAATAGATCTATTGGGAAATAGGTGTTGTACACCTTGCATAATAATGCCTATAATTGTAATATTTTATTTTATTATACAATTCTACACCTAAGAGCACCTAGATGGACGTGCAACATATATTGATTCTTATGGAATATTATCCGGCCACTTGATGTTGCATTTTGATATTGTAATATCATATTATTTGATGTTATTATTTAATATTGGGGAAATAAATTAATAAAGTACCCAATAGGGTCAAAGGGTTAGGTAGCAACATAGTTTTAGCACATGGTTTATGCAATGCCATGACTTGCTGGTGTTATGAGACCTTGTTTCTATAAAAGAAACAAGAAGGGTAGTTGTTGACGTCAAAGTCGGGTTTTGTATTTGTGGAGGTTGGACACATGACATGAGACATGTAGTTTCTTGCTTGCTCACATAGAATGTTTGTTTATGGCTAGGATTACAAAGGATTTAATGGATCCATTGTAATGTTGCATTGTTGAATAATACAGGGATAATGTATGTTTTTGGAGGCCAAGTTTGTTCCTTATGAGGGTTGGATATATCTTGAGTCACATTTTGTAGGTATGTTGTCTATTCTCTTGCATGTGAATTTAAATTATTTATTTTCTTGAAATCTTCAATAGGTTATGTCAAAATTGTCATACGTTGGTTGTAAGTTTCCTTACACATAGTATTAGAGCCAAGGTTTTGGTTGTACAACCCTAGGATTTGAATCTATATAATGCATGAAAGAATGATACAACAATGCAAGACATAAGGGTTTGCTACAAAATTTGGGGTTATGCTTTGTGGGGTTTTTTAGATTTGATTTTGTAAGAATTTGTTTCAAGAAAAGTTTCCTTGGATTTGCACTTTATAGGGCTTTTGGGGGTGAGATTTCATATTTAACCGCATGGGACGAAATAGACCTCATAGTTGTATTTAGGAAGGCTAGGAGACAAATTTTGATAAAAAAAATACTTCGACTATTTTGGAAAATTTACATTTGCATGCAATTGATTTTTGTCCATACGACCATATGGGTGGTATAGTACCATCATCAGAAGAATTTTTTTTAATCTACAAAAAAACTACCCTTTTGGGCTTTAATAAAAAAAATATATAATAATAATAATTGCTAGTGTAATTATTTAATTTATTGCACCTCTTTTGAAATTGTAGCCCCTGGTTCTTTCCAAACCTTAGGGGCTTAAATTTAAGCCTTTTATTTTACTTGACAAATTTTTTATTTTGGTGAAGTCAAAATATTTGACCATAATTTTTTTTTGGAGGAGGATTATTTGTATAAAGAGAAAACTTCATTTGCTCATAACTTTTTCTCAACAACTCAAAATTGAGTTCTATTTTTTACAAAGGTGCATGCTTTTCCATCACAAATCCAATAGACACACTCACACACTATCATTATTAAGTGCCATTTTCAGTTTTTTATTTTTGGGTTAGGTTACAAAGAACTCGTTTAAATTGCCAAAAACAAGGGGAGAAGAAAAGATAATCAAGGGGGTATTATGTGTTTTCTATTTTTCACACTTCCTCAAGAAGTCTTTATTTCTACATTTTACAAGCAACTATCTAAGTCTAGAAACATGGATCCTAATGTGACTATAGAATCTCTAACACCTTTCAATTATCATGATTGTAAGTTGAAATTCATTCTTGCATAAAGAATAAAGGCTTATATAGGGTAACAATGGGAACATAAAAAGAACCTAATGGAACTAAGGACAAAGAAAAGCTTTTCAATAAGTGTGACCAAGCATTTGGCTTTCTATGTTTAAATTTATCTCTTGAATTAGTATTTCATGTTGAGAACTTGAAAACACCCAACCAAGTTTGGGAAGCTCTCAAAACAATATTTGGGACAGTTGATGAACTTAGAAGTCATGAGTAAAAAAATCAACTCCTAGGTTTTAGTCCTTCAATTTTTTTAACTTTAGAGGACTTCTTCACTGAATTTAAATTTTTGAAGTTACAATTAAAAGATTGTGAAATTGACAAGAAAGAGGATCAATTAATCCTTTCTGTACTTTCCAAACTAGGTTATGAATTTTATGTGTTTGTCTCTACCTTCTATTATACTAAAAGATCCCTTAGTACCTCATGGAATATGCCATCACTTGATAACTTTATTGCAAATCTTACAAGGGAAACATAAAAGTTAATTCAAATGGGTACGTTGAAATTTACTAAGGCACAAGCTCTATTGCAGAAAATGAAAAGAAACAAAATGCTAAAGGAGAGAAGAAGAACACTAAAAAGGATAAAGAAAGGAAGAAATAAGATGAAATCAACAACTTCAAAAAGGATAACTCATCTCAACAAAGTAAATCTATTATTGAGAGAGTTAAATGTTCATTTTCTAAAAAATTAGTGATGAAGAACATCAATGCATGAAAAATTAGGATGAGAACCTCACTTTTCTACTAGAGAAGAATAATATTGAGGTAACTAATTCTATCAAAGCATCTTCTTCAAATTGGGAAATTACAAAGGACAAAGAGAAATTGAAAGGAAGGATCTTATTTTCTTTGGTGATTATATATTCTAGTGCTACACACCATAAAGACTCTTAACTTGATGTGGACTCTTAAAATAAAGATTTTAGTCCTAATAATTCAGATGATTGAGTAGATGATAACCATATTCAGGTATATTTTTTAGAAGGGCCACACGCTCTTCTTGGTGTGAAGTGCACATTAGTGGATCATCATCCTTTGAGGGGGCCTTATAGGCGTCTTCTCTAAACTCATCTCTTTTTTGGAGGATAGATTTTTCCCACTAGGTTTTTTTTAATCTTTCTCCTTTTATGATAGATTTTATTGTACATAGGTACCTCACTAGGCTAGTAGTTGGGACTCGTTTATTATCTTGTCCTCCTAAGTTATGCTAAAAAGGTGGTGTTAGTGTAATTATTTAATTTATTTACACTTAGGCTTATTTTAAGCCTAATTAGTCATCCATGATCATTTGACATTTGTGTACACAAGTTTTCATCTTTTAGGAGTTATTTAAATAGGTGCCTAGAGAGGTGTTGATTCTATTTCAACACCTCATCCTAGCTTAGTAGGAGGCAACTTGCCACCACACACTCAATGTTGGGTTCAACTTCTGATTTGACCGAACCACTCACATTTATATGTGCACTTCTTTTTTTAGCTTTATGTATGCCAAATTTGTTGTAATTATGTTATTGTGCTTCATTTTATCTCTCATAGATCTTAGATAATAATAATAATAATAATAATAATAATAATAATAATAATAATAATAATAATAATAATAATAATAATAATAATAATAATAATATCAATAATAATATTAATAATAATAATAATAATAATAATAATAATAATAATATTTTAAGGGGGGGGGGGGGGGAAGGACACCACCCACCACACCTAGTCCATGGTACCTATAAGTGCTAATAGTACCTACAGGTTTGCAGACCTATAGGTTGTCGGCCGTATAGCCATGGGCTTTGTTGATACTCTAGCACTAGTAGGTTTGCAACAAGTAGTGGTTGTCATTACACCAAAAGATCATCCTGTTAATGCCTGATACAACCACTAAGCTTATAGAAGACACATGAGGCGCTTAAGTGATGTCGTGAATCCTGAGGAGAGCATTGACCATTATGCTAATAATCTCCCCCTCAATGCTACCTGAGGGGATTCAAATCTATGACCAAGCTCTAATACCACTTGTTACAAGTACTGCCTATCTTTGCACCAAAAGATCGACTTGTTAATGCCTGATACAAGTACTAGACTTATAGAAGATATAGGAGGCAGTTAAGACATGTCACAAATCCCGAGGGGAGCACTGAACATTATGCAAACAAGGTTCACCCTTGGTACCATGTGTACCAGTGGGTCCCTCATTACCACAAACAAATGATAATTTTTTTAATAAAAGTTTTTTGAAAAAACTTTGAAAAATTAATACATATTTTTAATATTTATTATGCCTCTATTGAATTTTTAAAATTTATTTATTATGATAATATTTATTATGCCTCTATTAATACATTTAAAGAATCTAGCAATGTGTTCTAGTTTACCATAGTGAAAACAATTAAGTTTAGTCAAAAAATGATATAATTTTCTATTAACTAAACGTGCATTTCTTCTAGTAGAGCCTTTAAATTCATTTGTTTGGTTTAGTGAGGCTTTATAGTTGATACAACATTGAGAAATTATTTTACCTTTACCACCTTCCTTGGAAGTTTCACAAAGTTGGGAATCAAATATATTTGTCAACTATTTTGTCAAACCAACTTTCTCTGCTTCTAGAGTACTGTAATTATTGTCTTTTCTTTTTATTGTTTCTTGAGTAATATCAAGAACACACTTTTGTTCTTCAACTTGTAGCTTCAAATAAGAAACAAGATCTACATCTTTCTAATTTTAAGTTTTTAGATCAATAGCTTCTCTTTTTAGTTTTTTAATTTATTTAAGGGAAACCTTTAGCTCTCCCTTAAAATAAATTTCAGATTCTGAAAGTTCTAATAAATTGTTGTCCTAAGAAACATTTGTAGATACTATTTCGATAAATAATATTTATTCATTACCTTCTAGTGGTTCATTTGAACCATTGTTTACAATATCAAACAACAAAGATTTTTTCTTTTCAAAGCTATTTTTCTTCTTAAATTTTAATTGCTTCTTTTTCTTGAAAGACTTGTTGTCTTCCCCATCAATTTAAATGTCCTTGTTAGGATATTGTGCATCATAATGAACTATTCCAGCACAAGAGAAGAATTTAAAAGGTATCTTTCTGATGTAAATACCTGAATCTCTTCTAAGTTATGTAACAAAAGAAGATTCAGTATTATCTGCTTGATCTGATTTAGAATTTTTTTCTACTTTGGTAACATTTAAACATAGATTCTTTATTAGGTACATGAGAAGTAATTATCATTTCATATGTAGTAAATATTCCATGCAAAGTATCAAGTGTTACCTTGTTAACATCTCTTTCTTCCATAACAGATATTTTTGAATCATACTTGGATGTCAACGATCTCAACACTTTCTTGACCACATTGGTTTCATCTAGAGTTTCACCAAGCCCTCAAATAGAACTGAAAACATTAGAGACATGTAGAAATTAATTAGCTACCTTTTCATCCTCAGTCATCTTGAGACTTTAAAATATATCCCTAAAGGATTGCAACTTAACCTCCTTAACTATTTTATCTCCTTTGTAAATATTTTAAAGTTTTTCCCAAATACTAAAAGCAGTTTTGTGATCCATGACTTTCACAAGAACATCATTTGAAAAACCACAAGAAATGGAATTAGATTCCTTTGCATCATGCTCATAAGCCTTTTTCTCATTTGTAGTAGATGGAGGGGTTGTTCTAGTATAGCTTGTTTGAGTTTTTTCCCACACATCAAAACCTAAGGACTTTAAATGACACCACATTCTTTATTTCTAGAATACATAACTCGTTCCATCAAACAAAGGTTATCTAAAATATGACAAACCTTCTTGACTAGCTTTTGAAAGTACTTCCTAACTAGGAAACTATAAGAGGAAGGGGATGGCTCTGATACCAATTGTTAGAGTACAATATCACTAAGAGGGGGGGGGGGGGGTGAATCAGTGATATGAAACAATGTATCCATTTTTAAAGACAAAGTTAAACATAAACTAAAGTGAATTGAATGGATATAACAATATAAAGATAAGAAATGCACATGAGATTGTAACACAAGATATGTCTTGTGTGGAAACCCTCTTTGGGAACAAAACCACTCGAAGTGCCTCATTGGCCTAATTTGAAACATCTTTTTTACAATGACTCACTAGCTATACAACTATCTCACTGATAGTATTTTTATGCCTCACTAGATTTACAACTTACTACAAACATTCCATACATACAAAGTCATAAATTATGATCTTACATAGTAATTATAGCCTAATACTATGCACTATTCAACATAAATAAAGACTTTTGTGTAACAGTGTATGATACAATGTTATTAGCAACTACTACCATCATCAGGTATTTATGATCAATATATATGATCTTGTGGATAGCTAACATAAGTTTATTTTCATCAAAACCAAAATACCAAGTCTCTGTTTACATAATACAATATCCTTCACTATAAGTATATATAAGATATCATAAAATTGATTCAAAAACTAACCACACAAACCAAATGCAATTGTTTTAGTATCACCCATCAAACAAGGTATGTTCAATATGAATACACATGTTGATGAATTAACATGCAATACCTTAAAATAAATATGATATATCTGTTATCAAAATTAGTAATCAACATTATTTATTGTTCATATTTAACTATATTCAAAATCAAAACTATGAACTATGTATGTCTCTACTAAAATATGGTCATATCAAATTTACTTTTAATCTTTTAACAAAAACCTAATTTCTCAAACCATAAAATGAAACCTATAGTTGAATCTCAACCTATAGATGTATCTAATTACCAAAATAGTTTCGATAAGTTCTCAAACCTTAATCTCTGCAATATCAAAGTAAATTATATCTCTTTCTTATAGATGTTACTATACCATAGTAAGCACAAACCCCTTTTCAAAAATAAAATCTTTCAAAAAACTTGACCAATTAAAATCTAGTAGACCAACTCAAACCATATTTCCATACTCCGGTAACAAAAGTAACTAAGACCATGAATTAATGACCAAAGAATGGACATGAGCATGTATGAATATGATTATAATAAATGAATATCACATAATGACAATGTATGATAGAGATACCCAACATTATTCCAATGGACATAGAAATATATGAGAACTAGTAAAAAATAAAGACAAATACACATTTTTCATAACCCTCAAACCCTTGACAAGGGTTATAATAAGAAACAAAAGAATGAATGATAAGTGTGTCGAGTAACAATTTTTTTTTAACTTTGATCTAAGAATGAATTAAGATAGAACCATGATCAAACTATAATCACAAATTGAAAAGAATGAAGAATCCTTTACAAGACTCTAACTAGTGTAACCATTTTGAACATGAAAGATCATCATAAACAAAAACCCACATACATATTTCCATAATAAACATTTTAACAAAACCCTCATAAGGAAATATAACTCGAATCATGAATGCAAATTGAACTCACAACCTGCTACATACACAATGACATTTTTAACCTTTAACAAACTAAAACTAGTTTACAAACAACATAAGGATAACAAAACAAGTTCATGAGAAGAGTACACCTAGTATCAAAATTCAAACTGAAACTCTTTTCTAAATCCTGGTTACTCTACCTTTAGGGTATGTGCAAGATCATGAGGGGCCAAACTATGCCCTTAAGTGGCAATGAAAAATCAGCAAATCAAGGTTAGTCAACTTGACGTGAAAATTTCAACTAGCTATGAACCTAATATCAAAAAGTTGTAAGAATAGAATTTGTAGAAAATTGAATTTAGTTTCTAAAATACTAGGCCTTTTTTGAGAAAAAGTTAGTATGATTGGTGAAAAGTATAGATTTCAATGCAGGAGTACAAAAATTTCAGGAAAAAAATAAGTAGGTGTATGTCTGACCACCTTAATCATAATCAAATGATAATATTTTATTATAAGATTTTATATATAAGTAGTAGACTCATGTCTGGATGTGACGCACATTTTTTTGTAATTTTATTCCAAAAAAATAATTAATTATGAATTTCCTGCTACAACATTTTCAGAATAAAAAAACTCCTGTGTCTAACCACCTTAACTCATTCAAAACTTTACAAAATTCAAATTTTATTTATTTTTCCTTATAGTAGGTGAAGCATAGAATATGATGAATTTTTCAGATTTCAAAAATGTTATACCGTTTGAAAGTTATAGTCATTTTTCAATTAGTATATAAATTAGCACTTTAGAGGTAGCTCAATTAGAAAATAACTAATAATTACTTACCGAATTCAAAATTTGATAGCAATTATATCGATAGAAAGCTAATAATCTCCTTAAGATACCCTTTTCATTTTATCAAATTTGGGTGAAAAAAAAGTCGTCAGCTACATTGTCAAAGTCTGGAACTCAGAGAAACAGGGGAAAAACATGTATTTGAGACATTCCAATAGTTGACAATGTAGGTTTGGTGCACAAAGCAATACCAAGCCTAATCGGGTACCCGAATATGACGACAAAATTTTGAATTTTCACTTTGCCTCCATTTTCTCCCTCCATTTTCTCCGTCCTTCATAAACTATATATTAGTTATATATTAGATATATATTAGATATATTAAATATTATATAATATCAATTATATATTAAATGTTATATAATGGGTATGTGCAAGATCATGAGGGGCCAAAAAGTGGTGATGTGAAAAATATTCACTTTTCACTCATCCAAAAGCGCATGAAAGTGCTTGATGACTTTTTAGTAGGCCTGGGTGTCAGTACACCTGGGCAAACCTACTACCAAAACACAAGCCTAATCGGGTACCCGATATGAAATCAAGTACCCGATTTTGCTGAGTATGAAAAAATGGCGGGAGTATATGAAAAATTTGAACTTTTGAAATCGGGGAAATCGGGTACCCGATTTTCCCAAATATGAAAAAATAGAGGGAGTATATGAAAAAATTGAACTTTTGTTTATAATGTTTAAATAAGTATTATATATATAATTATATATTAATTTATATATTTTATATTATTATATCTTAGGGGTTTTAAATTGTATGTCATATATATTTTATATTATATAAATATATGTACAAATTATATATATATATATATATATATATATATATATATATATATATATATATATATATATATATATATATATATAACGTTTAAGGGGTATTAAGGAGTATTATGTAAATTTTTTAATATATATTATATATAATTATATATTAATATATATTTTATATTAAAATATTTTATATTATAGTATCTTAGAATGTTTAAATTGTATGTCATATATATTTTATATTATAATATTTTATATTAATATGTATTGTATATAAATATATTTAACGAACTTATATTATATTTATATGTACAAATTATATATATATATATATATATATATATATATATATATATATATATATATATATATATATATATATATATATATATATATATATATATATATATATATATAACATTTAAGGGGTATTATGTAAATATTTTATATATTTTTTAATATGTATTATACATATAATTATATATTAATATATATTCTATATAATAACATCTTCTATATATATATATATATATAAACTTTATAGATCATAATATTTAAATTGATAGTTGAAAGGGGTTACTGAGACTTCCTAGTGGTCCTAGTATGCCTTTTCACATGTTAGGAACTCTAGGAAGTCCCCATGACCCATTTTGACACATTGGAATGCTTGAGTGTGTCTGAAGGGGTTGCTTCGAACACACTTGAGCATTTCAATGTGTCAAAAGGGGTCATGGGGACTTCCTAAGGGTCCTAACGAGTGTCTGAAGGGGTAGCTTCAAACACAAGCAAGAATTCTAATGTGTCAAAAGGGATCATGTGGACTTCTTAGGGGTCCTAATGCATGATAAGGCATACTAGGACCACTAGAATGTCCCCATGACCCCTTTTGACACAAATGAACCCTCCAGTGTATCTAAAGGAGTCGTAGGACCCCTTCGGACACACTTGAGGGTTCAGAGGTGTCAAAATGGGTCATGGGGACTTTGTAGGGGTCCTAGTACATTTTATCACACGCTAGGACCCCTAGGAAGTCCCCATGACCCCTTTTGACACATTGGAATGCTCAAGTGTGTCTTAAGGGATCCTACAACCCCTTAAGACACACTTGAGCATTCCAATGTGTAAAAAGGGGTCATGGGGACTCCCTAGGGGTCCTAGTACACCTTATCATGTGTTAGGACCCCTAGGAAGTCCCCATGACCCCTTTTGACACATTGGAATGATCAAATGTGTCTTAAGGAGCCGTAGGACCCCTTAAAACACACTTGAGAATTCCAATGTGTCAAAAGGGGTCATGGGGACTCCCCAGGGGTCCTAGTACGCCTTGACATGTGTTAGGACCCCTAAGAAGTCCCAATGACCCCTTTTGACACATTGGAATGCTCAAGTGTGCCTTAAGGGGTCCTAGGACCCCTTCGGACACACCTGAGTGTTCCAATGTGTCAAAAGGGGTCATAGTGACTCCCTAGGCATCCTAGTACGCCTTATCACACATTAGGACCCCTAGGGAGTCCCCATGACCCCTTTTTGCACATTGGAACACTCAAGTGTGTCTTAAGGGGTCGTAGGACCCCTTAGACACACTTGAGCATTCCAATGTGTCAAAAGGGGTCATGGGGACTCCCTATAGGTCCTAATATGTCTTAACATGTGTTAGGACCCCTAAGAAATCCCCATGATGCATTTTGACACTCTCGCATTCTAATGTTTCAAAAGGGGTCATGGGGACTCTCTAGGGGTCCTAGTATGGCTTATCACACGTTAGGACCCTTAGGAAGTCCCCATGACCCCTTTTGAGACATTGGAATGCTCAAGTGTGTCTTAAGGGGTCATAGGACCCCTTAAAACTCACTTGAGCATTTCAATTTGTCAAAAGGGGTCATGGGGACTCCCTATGGGTCCTAGTATGCCTTATCACACGTTAGGACCCCTATGGAGTCCCCATGACCCCTTTTGACACATTAGAATGCTCAAGTGTGTCTTAAAGGGTATTAGGACCCCTTAAGACACACTTGAGTGTTCCAATGTGTCAAAAGGGGTCATGGAGACTCCCTAGGGGTCCTAGTATGCCTTATCATGCATCAGGACCCCTAGGAAGTCACAATGACCCTTTTTGACACATTGGAATGCTCAAGTATATCTTAAGGGGTCCGATGACACTTTAAGACACACTTGAGTGTTCCAATGTGTCAAAAGGGGTCATGGGGACTCCCTAGGGGTCCTAGTATGCCTTATCATGCGTTAGGACCCCTAGGAAGTCCCCATGACCCCTTTTGACACATTGGAATGCTCAAGTGTGTCTTAAGGAGTTGTAGGACCCCTTAAGACACACTTGAGCATTCCAATGTGCCAAGAGAGGTCATGGAGACTCATTAGGGGTCCTAGTATGCCTTATCACATGTTAGGACCCCTAAGAAGTCCTCATGACCCCTTTCAACAAATTGGAATGCTCAAGTGTGTCTTAAGGGGTCGTAGGACCCCTTAAGACACACTTGAGCATTCCAATGTGTCAAAGGGGTCAAGGGGACTCCCTAGGGGTCCTACTATGCCGTATCACTTGTTAGGACCTCTAGGGAATCCCCATGACCCTTTTTGAAAAATTCAAACACTCAAATGTGTCTTAAGGGGTCCTAAGACCCCTTAAGACACATTTGAGTGTTTCAATTTTTTAAAAGGGGTCATGGGTACTCCCTAGGGGTCCTAGTATGCCTTATCACATGTTAGGACCCCTAGGGAGTTCCAATGACCCCTTTTGACACATGAGAATGCTCAAGTGTGCCTTAAGGGGTCCTAGGACCCCTTCGGATACACTTGAGTGTTCCAATGTGTCTGAAAGGGTCATGGTGACTCCCTAGGTGTCCTAATATGCCTTATGACATGTTAGGACAACTAGGAAGTTCCCATGACCGCTTTTGACATATTAGAATGCTCAAGTGTGTCTTAAGGGGTTGTAAGACCCCTTAAGACACACTCTACTATTCCAATATGTCAAAATGGGTCATGGGGTCTCCCAAGTGGTCTTAATATGCCTTATCACATGTTAGAACCCCTAGGAAGTCCCCATGACCCCTTTTGACACATTGGAATGCTCAAGTGTGTCTTAAGAGATTGTAGGACCCCTTAAGACACACTTGAGCATTCCAATGTGTCAAAAGAGCTCATGGGGACTCCCTAGGGGTCCTAGTATGCCTTATCATGCATTAGGACCCCTAGGGAGTCCTCATGACCCCTTTTGACACATTGGAATGCTCAAATATGTCTTAAAGGGTCTTAAGACCCCTTAAGACACATTTGAGCATTCCAATGTGTCAAAAGGGGTCATGGAGACTCCTTAGGTATCCTAGTACACCTTATCATGTGTTAGGACCCCTAGGGAGTCCCAATGACCCATTTTGATAATTTGGAATGCTCAAGTGTGTCTTAAGGGGTCTTGGGACCCGTTCAGACACACTTGAGCATTCTAGTGTGTCAAAAAGGGTCATGGGGACTCCCTAAGGGTCCTAGTACACCTTATCATGCATTAGGACCCCTAGGAAGTCCCCATGACCCCTTTTGACACATTAGAATGCTCAAGTGTGTCTGATCGGGTCCTAGGACCCCTTAAGACACACTTCGTGTCAAAAAAGGTCATGGAGACTCCCTAAGGGTACTAGTACACCTTATCACACGTTAGGACCCCTAGAAAGTCCCCATGACCCCTTTTGAAACATTGGAATGCTCAAGTGTGTCTTAAGGGGTTGTAGGACCTCTAGGGAGTGGACACCTAAGGAGTCCCAATGACCCCTTTTGACACATTGAAATGCTCAAGTATGTTCGAAGGGGTCCTACGACCCCATAAGACACACTTGGGAATTCCAATGTGTCAACAGGGGTCATGGGGACTCCCTAGGGATCCTAATACACCTTATCATGTGTTAGGACCCCTAGGGAGTCCCCATGACACCTTTTAACACATTAGACCACTCAAGTTTTTCTTAAGGGGGCCTAGTACCAATCAAGAAATACTTGAGCATTCTAATGTGTCAAAAGGGGTCATGCAAAATCTTTAAGGGTCTTAGTATGCCTTATCATGTGTTAGGACCCCTAGGAAGTGCCCATGACCCCTTTTGACACATTGGAACACTCAAGGGTTTCTTAAGGGGTCCTAGGACCCCTTAAGAAATATTTGAGCATTCCAATGTGTCAAAAGAGGTCATGGGGACTCCCTAATGGTCCTAGTACCCCTTATCATGCGTTAGGACCCATAAGAAATCCCCATGACCCTTTTTGACACATTTGAATGCTGAAGTGTGTCTTAAGGTGTCGTAGGACCCCTTAAAACACATTTGAGCATTCCAATATATCAAAAGGGGTCATGGGGACTTCCTAGGGGTCATAGCACATCTTATCATGTGTTAGGACCCCTAGGGAGTCCTAATGACCCCTTTCAACACATTGGAATGCTCAAGTGTGTCTTAAGGGGTCCTAGGAACCCTTCAGACACACTTGAGCATTCTAATATGTCAAAATGGGTAATGGGGACTCCCTAAGGCTCCTAATACATCTTCTCACGTGTTAGGACACCTAGGAAGTCTCCATGACACCTTTTGACACATTGGAATGCTCAAGTGTGGCTTAAGGGGTCCTATGACCCCTTACGACATATTCTAGTGTTCCAATGTGTGAAAAGGTGTCATGGGGACTCCCAAATGGTCCTAGTATGCCTTATCATGCGTTAGGACCCCTAGGGAGTCCCCATGATAGCTTTTGACACATTGGAATGCTCAAGTGTGTCTTAAAGGGTCCTACGACCCATTAATACACACTTGAGCATTCCAATGTGTCAAAAGGTGTCATAGGGACTCGCTAGGGGTCCTAGTATGCCTTATCATGCCTTAGGACCCCTAGGGATTCCCCATGACCCCTTTTGATACATTGGAATACTCAAATGTGTCTTAAAAGGTTTTAGGACCACTTAAGACACATTTGAGCATTCCAATGGACCCCTTAAGACACATTTGAGACTTCCAATGTATCAAAAGGTGTCATGGGGACTCGGTAGGGGTCCTAGCATGCCTTATCACATGTTAGGACCCCTAGGGAGTCGCAATGACCCCTTTCGACACATTGGAATGCTCAAGTGTCTCTTAAGGGGTCTTAGGACCCCTTCGGACACACTTGAGCATTTCAATGTGTCAAAATAGGTCACGGGGACTTTCTAGAGGTCCTAATACACTTTATCACCTGTTAGGACCCCTAGGAACTCCTCATGACCCCTTTTGACACATTGGAATGCTCAAGTGTGTCTTGAGGGGTCCTACGACCCCTAAAGACACAGTCTAGCATTCCAATGTGTCAAAAGGGGTCATAGAGACTCCCTAAGGGTCCTAGTACGCCTTATCACACATTAGGACCCCTTGGAAGTCCCCATGACCTCTTTTGACACATTAGATTGCTCAAGTGTGTCTTAAGTGGTCGTAGGACCTCTTAAGATACACTTGAGCATTCCAATGTGTCAAAAGGGGTCATGGGGACTCCCTAGGGGTTCTAGTACACCTTATCACACATTAGGACCTCTAGGAAGTCCCCATGACCCCTTTTGACACATTGGAATGCTCAAATATGTCTTAAGGGGTCCTAGGACCCTTGAAGACACACTCTAGCATTCCATTGTGTCAAAAGGGGTTATGGGGACTCCCTAAGGGTCCTAGTACCCCTTATCACGCATTACGACCCCTAAGAAGTCACAATGACCCATTTTGACACATTTGAATGCTCAAGTGTGTCTTAAGGGTTTGTAGAACCCCTTAAAACACATTTGAGCATTCCAATGTATCAAAAGGGGTGACGGGGAATCCCTAGGGGTCCTAGCATGCCTTATCACATGTTACGACCCCTAGGGAGTGCCAATTACCCCTTTCAGCACATTTAAATGCTCAAGTGTGTCTTAAGGGGTCCTAGGACCCCTTTGGACACACTTGAGCATTCCAATATGTCAAAATGGGTAATGGGGACTCCCTAGGGGTCCTAATACACCTTATCATGTGTTAGAACCCCTAGGAAGTCCCCATGACCCCTTTTGACACATTGGAATGCTCCAGTGTGGCTTAAGGGGTCCTATTACCCCCTAAGACACATTGTAGCATTCCAATGTGTCAAAAGGTGTCATGGGGACTCCCAAATTGTCCTAATATGCCTTATCATGTGTTAGGACCCCTAGGGAGTCCCCATGACATCTTTTGACACATTGGATCACTCAAGTGTGTCTTAAAAGGTCCTACGACCCCTTAAGACACACTTGAGCATTCCAATATGTCAAAAGGTGTCATAGGGACTCCCTTGGGGTCCAAGTATGTCTTATCATGCGTTAGGACCCCTAGGGAGTCCCCATGACCCCTTTTGATACATTGGAACACTCAAATGTGTCTTAAGGGTTCTTAGGACCCCTTAAGACACATTTGAGCATTCCAATGTATCAAAAGGCATCATAAGGACTCCCTAGGGGTCCTAGCATGCCTTAACACATGTTAGGACCCCTAGGGAGTCCCAATGACCCCTTTCGACACATTGGAATACTCAAGTGTATCTTAAAGGGTCTTAGGATGGCTTTGAACACACTTGTGTATTCTAATGTGTCAAAATGGTTCACGGGAACTCCCTAGGGGTCCTACTATGCCTTATCACCCATTAGGACCCCTAGGAAATTCCCATAACCCTTTTTGACACATTGAAATTCTCAAGTGTGTGTTGAGGGGTCCTAGGACCCCTGAATACACACTCTAGGATTTCAATATGTCATTAGGGGTCATGGGGACTCCCTAAGAGTTGTAGTATGCTTTATCATGCATTAGGACCCCTAGGAAGTCCCCATGACCCATTTTAACACATTAGAATGCTCAATTGTGTCTTAAGGGGTCGTAGGACCACTTAAGATACACTTGAGCATTCTAATGTGTCAAAAGGTGTCATGGGGACTCCCTAGGGGTTTTAGTACACCTTATCACATGTTAGAACCCCTAGGAAGTCCCCATGACCCCTTTTGACAAATTGGAATGCTCAAGTGTGTCTTAACGGGTCCTAGGACCCCTGAAGACACACTCTAACATTCCAATGTGTCAAAAGGAGTCATGGGAACTCCCTAAGGGTCCTAGTATGCCTTATCACATGTTAGGACCCCTAGGAAGTTCCCATGAACCCTTTTGACATATTGGAATGCTCAAGTGTGTCTTAAGGGGTCATAGGACCCCTTAAGATACATTTGAGCATGGGGACTCCCATGCGGTCCTAGTACACCTTATCATGTGTTATGACACCTAAGGAGTTCCCATGACCCCTTTTGACACATTGGAATACACAAGTGTGTCTTAAGGGGTCCTACGACCCCTTAAGACACACTTGAGCATTCCAATGTGTCAAAAGGAGTCATGGGGACTCCCTAGGGGTCCTAGTATGCCTTATCATGGGTTAGGACCCCTAGGGAGTCCCCATGACCACTTTTGAAACATTGGAATGCTCAAATCTATCTTAAGGGGTCTTAGGACCCCTTAAGACACATTTGAGCATTCCAATGGACTCCTTAAGACAATTTTGAGGATTACAATGTATCAAAAGGGGTCATGGGGACTCCCTAGGGGTCCTAGAATGCCTTATCATGTGTTAGGACCCCTAGGGAGTCCTAATGACCCCTTTCGACACATTGTAATGCTAATTTGTTTCTTAAGCATTCTTAGGACCCCTTCAGACACACTTAAGCATTCCAATGTGTTAAAATGGGTCATGGGGACTCCCTAATGGTCCTAATATGCCTTATCACATGTTAGGACCCTAAGCAAGTCCCCATGACCCATTTTGACACATTAGAATGCTCGAGTGTGTCTTAAGGGGTCCTAGGACCCCTGAAGACACACTCTAGCATTCCAATGTGTCAAAAGGTGTCATGGAGAATCCGTAAGGGTCCTAGTATGCATTATCATATGTTAGGACCCCTATGAAGTCCCCATGACCCCGTTTGACACGTTGGAATGCTCAAGTGTGTCTTAAGGGGTCGTAGGACCCTTTAATATATACTTGAGTGTTCCAATATATCAAAAAGGGTCATGGTGACTCTTTAGGTGTCCTAATACACCTTATCATGCATTAGGACCCCTATGAAGTCCCCATGACCCCTTTTGACACATTGGAATGCTCAAGTGTGTCTTAAGGGGTCCTAGAACCCCTGAATACACACTCTAGCATTCCAATGTGTCAAAAGGGGTCATGGGGACTCCCTAAGCATCCTAGTATGTCTTATCATGCGTTAGGACCCCTAGGAAGTCCCCATGACCCCTTTTGACTCATGGGAATGCTCAAGTGTGTCTTAAGGGGTCATAAGACCCCTTAAGATACACTTGAGCATTCCCATGTGTCAAAAGGGGTCATGGGGACTCCCTAGGGGTCCTAGTACACCTTATCATGCGTTAGGACCCCTAGGGAGTCCCAATGACCCCTTTTGACACATTGGAACACTCAATTGTGCCCAAGGGTTCCTAGGACCCCATCAGACACACTTGAGCATATAATATATAATTTTTTATATATAATACATTGAATTATGGAGAAATTGGAGGGAGAAAGGGTTTGGAAGTAAATTAAGAGGGAGAAAGGGGAGGGAAATTTTAAAATTCAAAATTCTGCTAGGAAAAATTGGGTACCCGATTTGGCTCAGTACTACTTTGTGCATCAAACCTACCTGGTCAACTCTTGAAATGTCACAAAAAAGTATTTTGCCCCTGTTTCTCTGAGTTCGAGACTTCCACCATGTAGTTGTCAAATTTTTTTTCTCCCGAATTTGATGAAATGAAAAGGGTATTTTAAGGAGATTATTAGTTTTTTATCGATATAATTTCTGTCAAATTTTGAATTTGGTAAGTAATTATTAGTTATTTTCTAATTGAGTTACCTCTAGAGTGCTAATTTATATACTGATTGAAAAATGGCTATAACTTTCAAATGGTATAACATTTTTGAAATCCAAAAAATGTGTCACATTCTATGCTTCGACTACTATAAGGAAAAATAAATAAAATTAAATTTTGGAAAGTTTTGAATGAGTTAAGGTGGTCAGACATGGGAGTTTTTTTATTCTGAAAATGTTGTAGTAGAAAATTCATAATTAATTATTTTTTTGGAATAAAATTACAGAAAAATATGTGTCACATCCAAGAATGAGTCTACTACTTATATATAAAATATTATAAAAAAGTATTATCATTTGATCATGATTAAGGTGGTCAGACATACACCTACTTAATTTTTTCATGAAATTTTTGTATTGCTGTATTGAAATCTATACTTTTCACCGATTATATTAAATTTTTTTTTAGAAAAGGCCTAGTAGTTTAGAAACTAAATTCAATTTCCTACAGATTCTATTCTTACAACTTTTTCATATTAGGTTGATAGCTAATTCAAATTTTCACGTCAAGTTGACGAACCCTGATTTGCTGATTTTTCATTGCCACTTAAGGGCATAGTTTGGCCCCTCATGATCTTGCACATACCCTAATATATATTTTACATTAAATATTATTTAATATATATTAATATTAAAAACTATATATTAGATTATATAAATTATATATATTAAATATTATATAATATACATGTTAAATTAAATATTATTTAATTATATATTAATATCAAAAACTATATATTAGATTATATATTATATAAAATATTATATAATATACATTTTACATTTTAAATATTATTTAATATGATTCTGAGCACGAGCATGAGTCCCTATAGGGGCATAGTTGTGCCTTTTACAGGCGTCGAAAACCCTAGCTAAGTAGAAATGGAGGCTTTGAAGAATAGTTCACTGGAGACGAATTATAGAAGCAGAGGGAAAGAGAATCACTCTGTTTCCACTGCCTGTGGCTGCAAAATAGTATCTTTCCTTGCTTTTTCAACCAGAATGCTCAATTGCAAAGGTTCTCAAAATAGATTCTGATCATGCATTAAGACCCCTAGGGAGTCCTTGTGACCCCTTTTGACACATTAGAATGCTCAAGTGTGTCTTGAGGGGTCTTAAGACACACTTTAGAATTCCAATGTGTCAAAAGGGGTCACTGGGACTCCCTAGGGGTCCTAGTACACCTTATCATGTGTTAGGACCCCTAGGGAGTCCCCGTGACCCCTTTTGACACATTGGAACGCTCAAGTGTGTCTTAAGAGTTCGTAGGACCCCTTAAGACACACTTGAGCATTCCAATGTGTCAAAAGGGATTATGGGGACTCCCTAGGAATCCTAGTATGCCATGTCACTTGTTAGGACCCCTAGGGAGTCCACATGAACCATTTTGACACAATGAAAAGCTCAAGCGTGTCTTAAGAGGTCGTAAGACCCATTAAGACACACTTGAGCATTCTAATGTGTTAAAAAGAATCAAGTGTGACTTAAGGGATCTAAGGACCGCTTCGGACACACTTGAGCATTCCAATGTGTCAAAAGGGGTCATCGAGACTCCCTAGGGGTCCTAGTATGCCTTATCACGCTTTAGGACCCCTAATGAGTCTCCGTGACCCCTTTTGACACATTGGAATGCTCAAGTGTGTCTTAAGGGCTCTTAGGACCCCTTAAAACACACTTGAGCATTACAATGTGTCAAAACGGGTCACGGGGATTCCATAGGGGTCCTAGTACACCTTATCACACATTAGGACCCCTAGGAAGTCCAAATGACCCCTTTTGAAATAATGGAAAACTCAAGTCTATCTTAAGGGGTCCTAGGACTCCATCGTACACACTTGAGCATTCTAATGTGTCAAAAGGAGTCATGGGTACTCCCTAAGGCTCCTAGTACACCTTATCACAGCTTAGAACTCCTAGGGAGTCCCCATGACCCCTTTTTCCATATTGGAATGTTCAAGTGTGTCTTAACGGGTCCTAAGACCCCTTAAAACACACTTGAGCATTCCAATGTGTCAAAAGGGGTCATCGGAACTCCCTAGGGGTCCTAGTACACCTTATCACGTGTTAGGACCCCTAGGGAGTGCCCATGACCTATTTTGACACATTAAAACACTCAAGTGTATTTTAAAGGGTAGTAGGACCCCTTAAGACACACTTGAGCATTCCAATGTGTCAAAAGAGGTCATGGGGACACCCTAGGGGTCCTAGTACACCTTATCACACGTTAAGACCCCTAGGGAGTCCCTATGACCCCTTTTGACACACTAGAATGAACAAGTGTGTCTTAAGGGGTCTTAGGATGCCTTAAGACCCCTTAAGACACACTTGAGCATTCTAATGTGTCAAAAGGGGTCATGGGGACTCCCTAGGGGTTGTAGTACACCTTATCACATGTTAGGACCCCCAAGGAGTCCCCGTGACCCCTTTTGACACATTGGAATGATCAAGTGTGTCTTAAGGAGTCCTAAGACCCCCTGAGACATACTTGAGTGTTCCAATGTGTCAAAAAGGGTCATGGGGTCTCCCTAGGGGTCCTAGTATACCTTATCACATGTCAGGACACCTAGGGAGTACCCATGACCCCTTTTGACACATTAGAATGTTCAAGTGTGTCTTAAGGGGTCGTAGGACCCCTTAAGAAACTCTTGAGCATTCCAATGTGTCAAAAGGGTTCATGAGGACCCCCTAGGGGTCCTCGTATGCCTTATGACATGTTAGGACCCTTAGGGAGTCCCCATGACCCCTTTTGACACATTGGAATGCTCAAGTGTGTCTTAAGGGGTCGTAGGACCCATTAAGACACACTTGAGCATTCCAATATGTCAAAAGGGCTCAAGTGTGTCTTAAGGGGTCTTAGGACCCCTTTGGACACACTTGAACATTCCAATGTGTCAAAAGTGATCATGGGGACTCCCTAGGGGTCCTAGTATGCCTTATCACATGTTAGGACCCCTAGGTAGTCCCCATGATGACTTTTGACATAGTGGAATACTCAAGTGTGTCTTAAGGGGTTGTAGGACCCCTTAAGACACACTTGACCACTCTAATTTGTCAAAAGGGGTCATGAGGACTCCCTAGGGGTCCTAGTATGCCTTATCATGCATTATGACCCTTAGGGAGTCCCCATGACACCTTTTGACACATTAGAACACTCAAGTGTGTATTAAGGGGTCTTAGGACCTTTTAAGACACACTTGAGCATTCAAATGTGTCAAAAGGGGTCACAGGGACTCCTTAGGGGTCCTAGTATGCCTTATCATGCGTTAGGACCCCTCGGGAGTCCCCATGATCCCTTTTGACACATTAGAATGCTCAAGTGTGTCTTAAGGGGTTTTAGGACCCTTTAAGACACACTTGAGCATTTCAATATGTCAAAATGGGTCACGGGGACTCCCTATGGGTCCTAGTACGCTTTATCACATGTTAGAACCTCTAGGTAGTGTTTATGACCCCTTTTGTCACATTGGAATGCTCCAGTGTGTCTTAAGAGGTTGTAGGACTCATTAAGACACACTTGAGCATTCCAATGTGTCAAAAGGGGTCACGACGAATCCCTAAGAGTCCTACTACGTGTTATCATGTGTTAGGACCCCTGGGATGTCCCCACGATCTCTTTTGACACATTGGAATGCTCAAGTGTGCCTTAAGTGGTCCTAGGACCCCTTTGGACACACTTGAGTGTTCCAATGTGTCAAAAATGGTCATGGGGACTCCCTAGGGGTCTTAGTATGATTTAATATGCATTAGGACCCCTAAGAAGTTCTAATGACCCCTTTTTACAAATTAGAATGCTCAAGTGTGTCTTAAGGGGTCCTAGGACCCCTCTAGACACACTTGAGTGTTCCAATGTCTCAAAAAGGGTCATGGGGACTCCCTAGGGGTCCTACTACACCTTATCATATGTAGGACCCCTAGGGAGTTTGCATGACCCCTTTTGACACATTAGAATGATCAAGTGTGTCATAAGGCATCTTAGGACCTCTTAAGACCCCTTAAGACACACTTGAGCATTCTAATGTGTGAAAATGGCACAAGTGTTTCTTAAGGGGTCTTAGGACCCCTTCGGACACACTTGAGCCTTCCAATGTGTCAAAAGAGGTCATGGGAACTCCCAAGGGGTCCTAGTATGCCTTATCATGCGTCAGGATGCCTAGGTAGTCCTCATGACCCCTTTTGACACATTGGAATGCTCAAGTGTGTCTTAAGGTTTTAGATGACCCATTAAGACACACTTGAGCATTCCAATGTGTAAAAAGCAGTCACGGGGACTCTCTAGGGGCCCTACTATGCCTTATCAAATGTTAGGACCCCTAGGGAGTCCTTGTGACCAGTTTTGACACATTGGAACACTCAAGTTTATTTTAAGGGGTCGTAGGACCCCTTAAGACAAATTTGAGTGTTCCAATGTGTCAAAAGTGGTCACGGGGACTCCCTAGGGGTCCTATTATGCCTTATCACATGTTTAGACCCCTAGGGAGTCTCGGTGACCCCTTTTGACACATTGGGCTGCTCAAGTGTATCTTAAGGGGTCCCAAGACACCTTAAGACATACTTGAGTGTTCCAATTTATCAAAAGGGGTCAGGGGTACTCCCTAGGGGTCCTAGTACACCTTATCAAATGTTAGGACCCCTAGGGAGTCCCCATGACCCCTTTGCAAACATTGGAATGCTCAAGTGTGTCTTAAGGGGTCTTAGGACCCCTTCCAACACACTTAAGCATTCTAATGTGTCAAAAGGGGTCATGGGGACTCCCTAACAGTCCTAGTATGCTTTATCACACATTAGGACCCCTAGGAAGTCCCAACGACCCCTTTCGACACAATAGAATGGTTAAGTGTGTCTTAAGGGGTCCTAGGACCCCTTCGGACACACTTGAGCATTATAATGTGTCAAAAGGGGTCATGGGGCCTCCCTAAGTGTCCTAGTATGCCTTATCATGCATTAGAACCTTTAGGGAGTCTGACTGACCCCTTTTGAAAAATTAAAAAGGTCAAGTGTCTCTTAAGGGGTCTTAGGACCCCTAAAGACCCCTTAAAACACATTTGAGTATTCTAATGTGTCAAAAGGGCTCAAGTGTGTCTTAAGGGGTCATAGGACACCTTCAGACACACTTGGACATTCCAATATGTCAAAAGTTGTCATGGGGACTCCCTAGGTGTCCTAGTATGCCATATCACATGTTAGGAACCCTAAGGAGTCCCCATGACCCCTTTTGACACATTGGAATGCTCAAGTGTGTCTTAAGGGGTCGTAGGATCCCTTAAGACACACGTGAGAATTCTAATGTGTCAAAAGGGGTAAGTGGGACTCCCTAGGGGACTAGTATGTCTTATCATGCGTTAGGACCCCTAGGGAGTCCTCATGACCCCTTTTGACACATTCGAATGCTCAAGTGTGTCTTAAGGGGTCATAGGACCCTTTAAGACACACTTGAGCATTCCAATGTGTCAAAAGGGCTCAAGTGTGTCTTAAGGGGTCTTAGGACCCCTTCAAAAATAGATGAGCATTCCAATGTGTCAAAAGGGGTCATGGGGACTCCCTAGGGGTCCTAGTATGCCTTATCATGCATTAAGAACCATAGGGAGTTCCCATGACCCCTTTTGACACATTAGAACTCTTAATTGTTTCTTAAAGGGTCTTAGGACCCCTTAAGAAACACTTGAGCATTCTATTATGTCAAAATGGGTCATGGGGACTCCGTAGGGGTCCTAGTACACCTTATCATGTGTTAGGATCCTTAGGGAGTCCCCATGACTCCTTTTTACACATTGGAATGCTCAAGTGTGTCTTAAGGGGTCTTAAGACCCCTTAAGACACACTTGAGCATTCCAATGTGTAAAAAGGGGTCATGGGGACTTCCTAGGGGTCCTAGTATGACTTATCACATGTTAAGACCCCTAGGCAATCCCAATGACTTGTTGTGACACATTCGAATGCTCAAGTGTGTCATAAGGTGTCGTAGGACCCCCTAAGACACACGAGCATTTTGATGAGTGAAAAGGGGTCACAGGGACTCCTCAGGGTACCTACTATGCCTTATCACATGTTAGGACCCCTAGGGAGTCCTCTTGACCCTTTTTGACACATTAGAATGCTCAAGTGTGTCTTAGGGGTCGTAGGACCCATTAAGACACACTTGAGCATTCCAATGTGTCAAAAGGGCTCAAGTGTGTCTTAAGGGGTCTTAGGAATCCTTCGGACATAGTTGAGCATTGCAATGTGTCGAAAGGGGTCATGGCAACTCCCTAGGGGTCCTAGTACGCCTTATCATGCATTAGTACCCCTAGGGAGTCCCCATGACCCCTTTAGACACATTGGAATGCTCAAGTGTGTCTTAAGGGGTCGTAGGACCCCTTAAAACACACTTGAGCACTCCAATGTTTCAAAGTGGTCACGGGGACTCCCTAGGGAGTCCCCTTTTCCCCTTTTTAAACATTAGAATGCTAAAGTCTGTCTTAAGGGGTTCTAAGACCCCTTAAAATAGACTTGAGCATTCCAATGTGCCAAAAGGGGTCACGGGTACTCCCTAGGGGTCCTAATATGCCTAATCATCTATTAGGACCCCTAAGGAGTCCCCATTACCCCTTTTGACACACTGGAATGCTCAAATATGTCTTAAGGGGTCTGAGGACCTTTTAAGACACACTTGAGCATTCCAATGTGTCAAAAGGGGTCACACGGACTCCCTAGTTGTCTTATTATGCATTGTCACGTGTTAAGTCCCCTAAGTAGTCCTTATGACCTCTTTTCACACATTAGATTGCTCAAGTGTGTCTCAAGGGGTTGTAGGACTATTTAAGACACACTCAAGCATTCAATTGTGTCAAAAGGGGTCACGAGGACTCCTTAGGATTCCTAGTATGCCTTATCACACATTGGAACCTGTAAGAAGTCCCCATGACCCCTTTTGAGACATTGGAATGCTCAAGTATATCTTAAGGGGTCCTCAGACACCTTTGAACACACTTGAGCATTCCAATGTGTCAAAAGGGGTCATGGGGACTCCCTAGGGGTCCTAGTAAAATTTATCATGCATTAGGACCCCTAGGGAGTCTGCATGACCTTTTTTGACACATTAGAATCCTCAAGTGTGTCTTAAAATTTTTTAGGACCCCTTAAGACACACTTGACCATTCTAATGTGTCAAAAGGGCTCAAGTGTATCTTATGGGGTCTTTGAGCCCTTCGGACACACTTGAGTGTTCCAATGTGTCAAAATGGGTTATGGGGACTCCCTAGGGGTCCTAGTACGCCTTATCACGTGTTAGGACCCCTAGGGAATCCCCATGACCCCTGTTGACATATTGGAATGCTCTTGTGTGTCTTAAGGGGTCATAGAACCCCTTAAAAAATACTTGAACATTCCAATGTGTAAAAAGGGATCACAGGAACACTCTAGGGGTCCTGGTATGCCTTATCATGCGTTAGGACCCCTAGGGAGTCCCCATGAACCCTTTTACACATTGGAACACTCAAGTGTGTCTTAAGGGGTAGTAGGACCCCTTAAAACACACTTCAATGTTCCAATTTGTCAAAAGGGGTCACAGGGAGTCCATAGGAGTTGTAGTATGCCTTATTACATGTTAGGACCCCTAGGGAGTCCCCATGATCCCTTTTGACACATTGGAATGCTCAAGTGTGCCTTGAGGGGTCTTAGGACCCCTGAAGACACACTTAAACATTTAAATGTGTCAAAAGGCGTCACAGGGTCTCCCTAGGGGACCTATTATGCCTTATCACATGTTAGGACCCCTAAGGAGTCCCCATGACCCATTTTAACATATTGGAATGCTCAAGTGTGTTTTAAGAGGTCCTAAGACCACTTAAGAGACACTTGAGTGTTCTAATATGTCAAAAGGGGTCATGGGGACTCCCTAAGGGTCCTAGTACACCTTATCATGCATTAGGACCCCTAGGGAGACCCCATGACCCTTTGTGACACATTAGAATGCTCAAGTGTGTCTTAAGGGGTCCTACGACCCCCTCGAACACACTTGAGCATTCCAATGTGTCAAAAGGGTCATGGGTGTAATATCTAAAAAATGAGCTATAAGCTCATTAATCTCCTACATCTTCAATTGGAATGAAATCGACATCAAAGTCCTAATCTAAGGCACATCTAAACATCATCGAATCATAATTGATTATCTTAAATTCTACATCAGAGAATATTCCTAGTAATATTCCTAATCATCATAATTATCTTTAATTTTATAATTATTTGGCAATAAATCACATTTATCCTAAAATTTGATTAATTAAATATTTTGCATATTTAATTAATTAGATTTAATATTTGCCACTTAATTGTTTAATTAAATTTAATTCTATCTATTATTAATTGTATTATTTAATTTTGACAATAAATCTAATATCTTATGAATAATTGATTAAATTCTTATTTAATTGATTAAAACAAGTTGTCATTATTTAATAATATAGTTTTTAATAAAAGTTTGATAAAATAGTTAATTAACCCATAAATTAATTATTTTATTTCAAAAATCAGTTAAGTTGAGAATAAATCACTTTATTTATTTATTAAATCATAATTATCCATGTGCAAATTCAAGGACTAGTTAAACTCAAATTGGAAAATCAATGCAAGTTGTTAGCTTTTTGAAACTCAACATCTTTTTGAGTTTTAAAATTGATCTAAACTTCTAATTTGAGTTGAATTGTGCTTTTGCATGATTTTTGTGACTTAATTATCCTTTATTTAAAAATAACTCAAAAATCAACCTAAGTAATTTGAGTGATTTATGGCTTTTTCTCATGCACCTCCAAAGTCTAGGATTTCTATAAAAACAAGGCTCATCTCTTCATAACTCATCTCTCAATCATCTCTCAAATTTGCATCCAAGCATCTCATATTTTTTGCACAATCACGCTGGAGAATTGAGATTGGAAGGCTCAAAGCTTATTGCGAATCAAAATTGTTGTGAGATCAATTTCAAATTCATAGCTTTCATTATTATTGTTAGAATTTTCATTCTCATATCATATTATTTCTAGATTAGCATCATAGATCAATTTTCATATTAACATACATTCCATATCAAGTTTTCATATCATTGCATAGAAAATATAAAAAATATAGATTAATTGCATTCATATTTCATATCTAGATCAATTGCATTCAAATCCTTCATTTATGTGTCGTCTAGGTCACTGATCTCGATAACAATCTGAGAACATTAATCTCGCACCTACTAGAAGGCAGTAAATCGCTTGGTTAAATTAGATTTCAATTTTGCAAGATTTTGATTTTTGCTAACCTCTAATTTTTTACTGAAGTGTTGTGTCTACAGGTCAGGTTCAATTTTCACACACACATTTCTGGCGCCCACCGTGGGGCAACCCACCTTTGCATGCTGGTTTTGATTTTTTTTGGGAGCTAAAACCCCAAAGTTTCAAAGATTTAATTTTATCTCCCAAACAGCGTGGAGTTTTGGTTTGAAATTTTTTTTGCAAGTTGGTTACATATCAGGGAAGATACAGTAAAATATTTAAAATTTTTGAGGTGTTTTGAATTTTTAATAATTTTTTCTTAAAATTTTGGAAAAAATTAATATCTGACGCAAATTAGCATATTTTTTGGAAATTTTTATATTTTTGGAAAGCTCTTTAAATTCTACAGGGGGTCCATTCTTTTTATTTTAAATTTGGACATGATATAATAACTCAAATAGTCAATTTACAAAAACTGGTTTGTTTTTATAAAACAGGTCTCTAAGGCACAAATGGAGAGATTTTTCTAAAATTTTTGCATTTTTGGAAAGCTCTCTATTTTTTAGCAAGGGTCTTTATTCTGAATTTCTATTTTTGTGGCCAAAATCATATCAAAAAAATTAGATCTTGTTGACTAGGTCAAATGCAGCAAAAAAAAATTAAAATTTTGTGATGGGTATGCACTTATTTTTCATATGATTCAATGCATGATATGAGTTGTCATTTGGATTAATTTCTGGTTATTATTGCTCCTAACAATTGATTTTTAGAGTTAACCCTAGGGTTTTCATAAGTTTAATATACCTTGCATATCTTGTTTGCTTGTTGGCTTGTTGGAGAGTTCGTAGCTTGCTTGCATAGTAAAGCTCAATAAAAATTGCTAAAAATCAGGTAAAATCTACTAAGTGCATTGCAAGGATCCCAGGTATTTTTCTTCATCTAATGACATTTCAATTTGGGACTTAAAATAAATCTCTCGTGTGTCTAGCTTGGGTGATTCTTTTCATGCTTTTATTTTACACACTTGCATAATTGATACTAGGTTGTGACCCCTTAAGTATTCATTAAGTAGTCTTAGATACTTGTGATTGATCTTGATTTCTATCTTGGGTTATTAGACTCGCTAATCCGTTGGCCCCTCATTTCCGCCCCGTGGTTGCAATCTTAGCGCCATAAAGGGGAGGGGTCAACAAGACAGAAGCGTTAAGTGTTCCACTTGGCAACCATTTTGTGCTTTTAGGAACTCACTTATTTTCTAAGTTGGGGACTCATTTTCAGCTTGTGTGAGGTGTTAAGTGTTCCACCTTGTGGACTCATCTCATATTCACTTTAAGTGTTAAGTGTTCCTCTTTCTGCTTTTTGGGTACTTTTGGTAGATTTGCTTTCGGGAATATATGTGTGCTCACATAGTAATTAGGCCCTATGAACACTATTCATGATTCTTGAGAGATTGGATTCCTAGCAAAATCTTTCTTGACGACAGAATCCTTGTAGGTAGGGAGGATACTTAATGCGTTTCACATTCAACTTGGTTAGTGTGTCTTCTCTTATTGATCGATACATTCTCTCCCAGGAGAGGTTGATAGATCATGTGGGGTTGACATCACGAGCTTTGGTGAATCAAAATTGGTTAGTGTGTCTTCTCTTATTGATTGATACATTCTCTCCCCGAAGAGGTTGATAGATCACGTGGATTTGGCATCATAGACCTTGGTGAAGCAAAACTTTGTCTTAGCGTGTAAGATTAATCTGCTTGTTTTGTTTGGGTTAAAAGTGAAAAGGTCAAAAACCTTGGATCTGGAGCCAAGTCCCCTTGTGGTATACTATTGTGAGTCACCTTTAGAGAGGGTTAACCATAGCAGACAATCCCTTCACAGGGAAAATTGTGTTGACGAAACCTCAAGTGGTCATAGCCATTTTCACCGTGGTAGTGACAGCTGCTATATAAATGTCCTTGTGGAAGAAATCTCCACAGGTATGGTTCATTGTTGGGTTGTCAGATCTCCCTAGCAGCTCCTGAAGATTAAGCTCTCAGACTATGTCAAAACCCTGGTGTGCCAGGATTGGAGTTCACCCCTTTGGATCATAAAAGTTGCAGAGTCAAACCATTACTAAAAAACTCTAGCGAGGCCAAATTTTCATTTTATAGGGTATATGTGTGTTATTGCAAAACATTTTTGGAACATACACAATTAACACTTTTGAGGATTAGAACGAATAAGTCACTTGATTGTTCATGCACAAGGATGCTTTTGCCCTTGTTCATTGTTTTCAGACATGCTTGAAATCACTTGCTTGCTATTTTGTGTGCTTGTTTATCTATCTGGTTACTGAAAACGAACAAATCTGTTACAATCTTCAAATCTGGACATTAAAATTTGCAAACAATTCAAATCTGAAAACTCAAAATTTGTAAAATCTGAAGTAAAATCCTTTTCTGGAGTCAAAAATCATTTCAAGAAGTCAGAAAGTCATACGAGTTTCCATCAAGTGTCGTTTCATTGCAACCCATCTGTCGTATGATAGCAAACCCAGTGTCATACGAGTTTTCATGCCAGCAAATCTTCAAAGTCAAAATTTTGCAACTGTCGTATGAGTTGTGCAACTGTCGTTTCATAGCCTACCCACTGTTGTACGAGTTTTTTAGAGTGTCGTTTGGGAAATTTTTGAAAGTTGTCAGAAAATTTTCAGAATTGCCAGATATTTAGCTTTTTTAGCCTATTTCCAAAATCTGTCATACAAATCACTATGTCAAGAACAGAGTAGTAGCTATTGAAAATTAGTACACATGTCTCAAAGAATCAGTATACATGAGGAAGACATTCTAATCACAGCTATGATGAAGCAGCTACAAGCTATGCAAGTTGAACTTAACAATCTTAAGAAAGAAAAGGAACCTAAAGAGTTCTCCATGGAAGCTCTATGCCCTTTTCCATTTGAAAAAGACTTGTACATGTCACCATGCTCCCGGAAAGAATTTGAGCAATGTGATAACCCTTATGATACCTCTTCCATGGAGAGTGACACATCCAGCTTTGGAGACTATGATGACTATGACGACAAACAATGTAATGATACCTATGAGACCTCTGTTCCTAAGAGTCCTCCTCGTCGGGTGTTCCTACTTACTACAAATGGGCCGTCACATTGGATAGATCATGATGGTGATCCATATGATTCTAATTTTGAAAGAGACTTTGATGGCTTTTGTGGACAATACCTTGATTATGATCCATCTACTACTGCTGAGGACTATAAAATGCATCGTGCTAGCTTGAAATGTCAATACTATAAGGATCTCTCCTCTAAGAACTCTCAGGCTGAAAATAAAGATTACACTCTCAAGCAAGATCATGTTAATGCTGAACCTTTGTCTTGTGATGGTTCCTTTTCATGCCCTACTTCCTCCCATACCCATACATTTCCTAAAGCTTCCGAGTCTTTCAAATCTTTCACAGAACTTTCATCCGACACAAGCCTTGATACTTTTCATGTCGTTCCCTATAGTTATCCTCCAAGGCTACCTCTTAAAGAAACTCAAGCTAACCTTCACTTGGCTGCAAATGCTTTCAATAATGATAAACCTAAAGAGCCTAAGCCTTCATATGCTATAATGCCTATTTTAGCTAGTCCTTCACCATCTCTTCCAAAGTCTTCCATACAATCCCAACATGCTTCCTTGTCCTTAGAAGTGGCTCTATGTCAAGAGGACTCTAAAAATGATAAAGAAAAGAACATAAAAAAAGATCAAGATCAAGAACCCTCCATGTCATCCACTCCTTTTTCCAATGTCTCTTATTCACTTTAGGGTTCTTTTGATCCTACACACCCTTTTTCATGCATTCCACCATGTCTTAAGTCTTCTCCTAAGCAAGATCAAGTTACTACTTACACCGTTGAGCTTATTGACAATCAAAATAACCTTACTACACTTGCTCTTTCCAAAGATGATACTTCCATTAAGGTTGGTAAAAATGGTGTTGTTACTTCCAATATTGAAAATCAAGAGAAAAATTATGAGCTTGTGCTATCCAAAGATCCTTGTAAAGATCAAAGTCTTCCATCTTCTTATTCTACCACTCCATGTTCACTTCCACTTTCTACTCTTCCTAAGTCTTTGCAAGCTTTGAAAAATCTTAACAAAGAAGGTGCTCATATTCAAGATATCCATGATTCTATTGAAAATCCTAATGCTCACTCTAAAGATGTTGATATCCTTGGTTGCCATATAGATGTTGATGAACTTATTGATTATCCTTTTGCATCTTCGACTTCCATCCTTGGACCTCTTCCACCACTACTAAAGGCTTCACGTCTGCCTTCCATCTTGGGTCCTTATGTCCCTTCACTTTCCCCTCCTAACTCTCCTAATTCACCATCCATCTTGGGTCCATATGTCTCTCCATCTCCTATCTTTCCTCGAGATCAACATAGATGCATACCCCTAAATCCTTTTCATCCACCCGCCCATCTAAACCAGTCATATCCTCCTTCTTCCACAAGTCCCAAGTTCTTTGGCAGTAACTTGAATGTTCAATACAAGAAAAAGAAGCAATACAAGAATCCATCAAAAAAAGATCACCATGTCTTCTCTAATAGACATGGAAGCATAAAGTCCAAAGAGATATCTAAGAAAAAAACTACAAGACAAGTATGGGTTCCAAAATCCATAATTGAAGATATTCTCTCCAAATTACCAAAAAGAAATGAAATTCCTACGGCTAAATAGATTCCAAAGTCTCTCTCGAAAGAGTCTGGTGTTGAGCAACAAGTGAAGTTGACATTCAAGCTTCCAAAGACTTCCACTTCATCTTCTTCCAAAAGCATTCCTCCATTCCATGCGCCTAAACCACAACCTCTACTATCCATTCACCATATTCTTTCATGTATTCTTTCATTCATGATTCCTCCATCCTCTCACCACCCTTCAAGATATGTGTTGATGTTGAGCTTTCCTTCCTTTCCATCTACCCTTTCACAATCCTTCCATCCATTATCCTTCTACCTTATATCTTTTTTCCTCATTTGCCTATTCCTCCTATCTTCCAACCTCACTCGCTTTACATAAAATCATATCCTCCATTTTTATCTTCCATAATCCTTTCCCTATCAGAATCTTTGAGCATATCATTTGAATCCTTGGTATATCATGGTTTATCCTTTCAAGGAGCACTATCTAAAAAGCTTGCCTTCTTCCAAAAATTCAAAAAAAAAGAAAAATAAAATAAAAAATAAAAAATGTGCCTTGGTGAAAACTTGGAAATAGGCACTTTGGTAGAAAAAGTAAAGAGAAATAAATTCATCCTATGGTGAAAACCACTCCCTTGTGGCACCTTGGATAAGTACCATGATGAAAATCTGGCAATCAAGCATCATGCGTAGTTCTTCTACATATTTCATCCATTCCATCTTCTCTCTTTGATCTTGACAATGTTGATCTATACACGAACATTTGGCTATTTTGTGAGCTATCTTATGATGATCTTGTTTTCATTCCCTTCCTTTTTCGCCTTCATATCCATTTTTCTCTATTTATTCTAGCCTTTCACCATCCTTTTCCCCTTTGGTCTTGATCTAATAACAAAAAAAAAGAATAAAACACGGTGCTATGAAGCCTCTTGACATGTCTACTCCTTTGGAATACACCCTGTCCTTCTTTGGCATTACGCTTTTGTGACTTATCCTATGTTGGCCTTTCATTGCTTGTCCAAAAGTGCTTTTACATGACAATTTTTTCCTAGCTTGGGTAGTCTCTAGGAGTTTTCCCTTGAGGATTTCTTCCCTTCATTCTCCTTCATTCTCTCGTCTTCCATCTCCTCCACTAGCTTGCCAATCCCTCTTGTCCTCCACCTTGCTAGACATTGGGACTGCACGATATGATCTTGCTTAGGATTTTGCAATGGAAAAAGATGCTATCAAGTATACCAAGTATCAGAATAGTATTGGAACCAATATCAGAACAAGTATCAGAACCAATATCAGAACAAGTATCAGAACAAATATTAGAACTAGTATCAAAACCAGTATCAGAACCAGTATTAGAACAAGTATTAGAACAAGTATCAGAATGCCTACTAGGGCTACACCTTTCACTTTAGTTTATGGGCCTGAAGCGGTACTACCTATTGAGGTTGAAATCCCATCACTCAGAATCAGAATGCATGGTCTAGTAACTGATGATGACTACAGAGTGTCTAGGTTACAAGAACTTGAACTACTAGATGAGCGCAGACAAGCAGCGTATGATCATCTCAAAGTATATCAGAAGAGAATGTCTAGAGGCTACAACAAGAAAGTCAAACATAGAGAATTTCAGGTTGGCGATCTAGTCTTGAGAGAAAATCCTAAAAGTCAATCCCATCGAGAATGCAAGGGGAAGTTCGAACCCAATTGGCTGGGTCCCTTTGTCATCACTGCTACTTTTAGCTCTGACACCTATCAACTCTCAATGACTGAAGGAGAACAGCTCTGAGAACCAATCAACGTTCTCCATCTGAAGAAATTCTACGCCTAAGGCATTCAGTCTATGGTAAAATGTCTTGAAAAAATTATAAAAATTGAAAAAGTCCTAAAAAAATGAACATCTTGGTGAAAACCTAGCAATAGGCACCTTGATGATTCACAAAAAAATTGAAAAATATCAAAAGTACAAAAAAAATGAAAAAAAAAAAGTGCCTTGGTGAAAACTTGGAAACAGGCGCCTTGGTAGCAAAAATAGAATCTCTACCAAGATGGTGAAAACCCGGCAAACGGGCGCCACTTGTTTCAAAATGCTCCATCTATCAGCACAATCTTGGTCTTTCCTAGCTTTCAATGTTTCTTTATTTTGTACATATCTCCCGATTTGTTTCTGCATTTCTAATTTTTTAATAAGTCGGTCTGTACACCACTCAGCTCTAGCGTCTGTATCCTATCAATGCTTAACATTTGGGGGCAATCAATATCATATCCTATGGTCTCCCATGTATCTAAGATGTATCATATCCGGTCAAAGTCCTTTGAAGCTTCATGTGAGTGAGTCAATTAGTCTTGTCTCTCGAAAGGATTTTGCATCTAGAACAACAACAATCAAACAACAAACTAAAAATAATCTATGCTTTTTACATGCTTTTATCTCCTTGTATGCTTACTGATTCACATTGAGATTTTTGCATATTGTGTCCCTTCGAGCTCTTCGATGATGTCCTTTATAGGATTTAGAGAGTGATGACTGGGGGCATAATCTTTTCTTTGTCTTCTGCTTGTATGTGAAAATCTAACAACTTTGGAAATTTCAGATTGAAATGATGTCTGACTATAAGAGCCTCTATCTCAAATTGGATGGCCATGCGTACCTCAACCATTGATACCCAGAAAATTCAAGGAAGTTTGATCTAACTATTATCTTTTTGAATAAGTTCTTTCTCCAACTGTGGAACGTGATCTTTCCTAAGGATGTGAACGATAAAGGGTCACTACGGGTACTTCACATTGGATTTAGAATAATCTCTTGGCTGTTTGATGTGTTTGTCATGCAAGGCGTATTTAGGTCATCATGACATTTATGTTTTGATGCTTATAAAAATTGCTATATCAAAATGGACATGATATTCAGGTCATCCTGGTGTTTATGCTTTGGTGCTTATATCTAATTCGACATTCCAAAAACAAAATCAATATTCATATGTCCATGGTTGTTTGACTAGTGGGTGTTGTATTGGTTCTTGAGCACATACAAATCGATATTCATATGTCTATGGTTTCATAGCTAGTGGGCGTTGTATTGATTTATCCGATTACCTAAAGGTTCAATGATGATAACAAATCGACATATGATTAGTGACTAGGTCCTAGGTCTTAGGTTGCATTTCATATTGCATGCTTCTTTACATTTTTCATCTTTGCATGATCTCACAAGGACTAAATGAACTTCAAAGCTTAAACAATTCTTCATATCAATTCTTCAAATCTAACAAGAGCTGAATCTCACACGAAGGTTCCTCCAATGAAGCAGCAAGTAGAATCCTTTTTCGGGATCAAAATTCAAATTTGAGATCATTCATATTATTAACTACTTGCATAATCGACCTTCAATCATCACAGAAATCCATAATTCAACATAACTAATTATCTAACATCAAACTATTGAAATTTCAACTTGGTCAACCATGGTCAACCCATGGTCAAACCTAGTCAAACTTGGTCTCTAGGACCTCTAAACGATGCAGAATGCATTCACCGGATGTGTTTAACCACTTCTCAAATCAATTAACATGCTTCCGAACTCTCAACGCTGACTTTTCTTGTCAAATTTTAATTTTAATCCTGAAGGGGGCATGGTATTGCATATCATTCAAAGTTTGTAATCAAATTTGAAATCATATCTTTATTTCTATCAATATCTTTCATCAGTAAACAAGATAACAATCACGTCTAGTTACTGATTCATCAAAAGTCCTCATCACTTGGGGCAAATCTATCATCACTTGGGGCATATCAGATTCATCAAGATCCATATCAATCTGGTATTCTCCTAATCTTTTAAACTGTATCAGTTTTGCAACCATCGGATCATAGTGTTCTTTCCTTGGTTCTTCGGCAACTAAAGGGTTCAGATGTGATACCTCCTAGTTCTGCTAAGACAATCAAGTCTAGAACCGGTCACTCACTTCTTTGCAATCCTAAGGTTTGGAATCAGGCGTTTTGACACTTTTTCACAATCATAGGTTCATTTGCTGTTATAGTGAACATTATCTTTGGTCATTCAGGACCTATTATCTTCATATCAAATCAATATCAATCAGCTTCTGTCTCATATCAATTATCAATTTCAAATTTGTTTCATATCTCTATCAAACATAGACTGTCTTTGAACCACTGCGCTTCGCATGGTAATTCAAAGAGGGGCAAAATGTAATACCCCAAAAATAGGCTATAAGTTCATTAATCTCCTACATCTTCAATTCGAATGAAATCGACATCAAAGTCCTAATCTAAGGCACATCTAAACATCATCGAATCATAATTGATTATCTTAAATTCTACAGCAAGGAATATGTGATGCCCAAAATTTCAGGGCAAAACACAACCAACAAATTTTTTTTTAAAGTGATAAGTTTTCACACACAAGATGCGGGTTAAAGAGTTCAACGATGAGGCTACAATGAAACAGGTGAATAACCTCGACAATGTTGTCTAAGAAGGATGCTATAGGAAAATTAATTAAAGATAAGTACGTCCATCTTCAAGACGATCAAAATTATCGTCCGCCAACTAGAGATCTCAATGGTTGACTAAGAGGACAAGAATGACTAATGTTTACGTTATTCCATATGAAGGTCATTCAATTAACTAATATTTAAGTTAAGTCCATACTGATCATGGAGCTTAAATCGGTCTGCTTCGAAAACATAGGATATACATGATTCGATTCATTAATCTTAAAATAAATTAGAAAATAAAGACTATAAGATTTAAACATTAATTATATTTATTTATTATTTAAATATATTATTAATTAATAATTATAAAATATTAACAAATTAATAAATGAAAATTACAAAGCAACATAACATCTTTTAAATTAATAATAACCCTTATAAACAAAAATAACTAAATAACACCATTTAACTAACAACTTAATAAACTACTATACTAACTTTTTGGTAATAAAAATTGCTTTTCATAAAAAAAATTCCATCTATTAATAACACATTAACTCAAAATAACATAATGATTAATATTCTAAACTATCTTAAAAATCTACTAATTTAACTTATCTTCTAAACAAACTATCTAAATTGCAATAACTTAAACTCTTCATTCCATATTAGGAACCATTAAATTTTCATTGCTATGCTTAATGAGTTTCAAAAAAAAAAAATGAACTAACTAGTGCTAAAACAAAATAACACTACCCAGAAAATTTTAAAGAGCAAATAGCATACAAAATTCCAACCACAGTCTTATTTTATTATTAAAATCTGCCACCTTTGCCAAAGCAAATAATAAAATATAACTTTAAAACAAATATCATACTCACCTTTTTGAAAAGCCTTTCCCCTAGGCTCAGGTGGATGAAGGCTAAGGCAGTTATTAAGGTAGTTATTTCTTCATGGCACGTGAGTTTAGGAAAGGATGGTAGTTATTAAGGCAGTTAGGGTAGTTGATAGTTTAGGATATTTTGGTGAATAAAGATGGATTAATTTAGTTAGTTTAGTTAGAAGTTATTTAGATGCTTAGACAGTTAATAAGATTGTTTAGTGGGTAATAAAGTTAAGAGTTAATTTATGTTATTTTGTTATTTTTAGAATATTCCTAGTAATATTCCTAATCATCATAATTATCTTTAATTTTATAATTATTTGGCAATAAATCACATTTATCCTACAATTTGATTAATTAAATATTTTGCATATTTAATTAATTAGATTTAATATTTGCCACTTAATTATTTAATTAAATTTAATTCTATCTATTATTAATTGTATTATTTAATTTTGACAATAAATATAATATCTTATGAATAATTGATTAAATTCTTATTTAATAAATTAAAACAAGTTGTCATTATTTAATAATATAGTTTTTAATAAAAGTTTGATAAAATAGTTAATTAACCCATAAATTAATTATTTTATTTAAAAAATCAGTTAAGTTGAGAATAAATCACTTTATTTATTTATTAAATCATAATTATCCATGTGCAAATTCAAGGACTAGTTAAACTCAAATTAGAAAATCAATGCAAGTTGTTAGCTTTTTGAAACTCAACATCTTTTTGAGTTTTAAAATTGATCTAAACTTCTCATTCAAGTTGAACTGTGCTTTTGCATAATTTTTGTGACTTAATTATCCTTTATTTAAAAATAACTCAAAAATCAACCTGAGTTATTTGAGTGATTTATGGCTTTTTCTCATGCACCTCCAAAGCCTTGGATTTCTATAAAAACAAGGCTCATCTCTTCATAACTCATCTCTCAAATTTGCATCCAAGCATCTCATATTTTTTGCATGATCACGCTGGAGAATTGAGATTGGAAGGCTCAAAGCTTATTGCGAATCAAAATTGTTGTGAGATCAATTTCAAATTCATAGCTTTCATTATTATTGTTAGAATTTTCATTCTCATATCATATTATTTCTAGATTAGCATCATAGATCAATTTTCATATTAACATAGATTCCATATCAAGTTTTCATATCATTGCATAGAAAATATCAAAAATATAGATTAATTGCATTCATATTTCATATCTAGATCAATTGCATTCAAATCCTTCATTTAGGTGTCGTCTAGGTCACTGATCTCGATAACAATCTGAGAACATTAATCTCACACCTACTAGAAGGCAGTAAATCCCTTGGTTAAATTAGATTTCAATTTTGCAAAATTTTGATTTTTGCTAACCTCTAATGTTTTACCGAAGTGTTGTGTCTACAAATCAGGTTCAATTTTCACACACACAATGGGGACTCCCTAGGGCTCTGAGTACGCTTTATCACATTTTAGGACCCCGAGGGAGTTCCCATGACCCCTTTCAACACATTGGAATGCTTAAGTGTGTCTTAAGGGGTCTTACGACCCTTTAAAGCACACTTGAGCATTCGAATGTGTCAAAAGCGGTCACCTGTTAGGAACCCTAGGGAGTCCCGATGACCCCTTTTCATACATTAGAACACTCAAGTGTGTCTTAAGGGGTCCTAGGACTCATTAAGACACACTTGAGCATTCTAATGAGTCAAAAGGAGTCACGGGGACACCTTATAGGTCCTAGTATGTGTTATCACGCATTTGGACTCCTAGGAAGTCCCCATAACCCCTTTTGACACATTGGAATGCTCAAGTGTGACTTAAGGGGTACTAGGACCCCTTCGGACACACTTGAGCATTCTAATGTGTCAAAAGGGGTTATGGGGAATTTCCAGGTGTCCTAGTATGCCTTAACATGCGTTTTGACCCCTAGAAAGTCCCAATGACCTCTTTTGACACATTGGAATGCTCAAGTGTGTCTTATGGGGTCCTAGGACCCCTTAAGACACACTTGAGCATTCCAATGTGTCAAAAGGGGTCAATGGGACTTCCTATGGTTCATAGTATGTCTTATTAGGCATTAGGACCCTTAGGGAGTTGTTTGCACCCCTTTTGACACATTAGAATGCTCAAGTATGTCTTAAGGGGTCTTAGGACCCCTTAAGACCTCTTAAGACACTTCAATGTTCTAATGTGTCAAAAGGGCTCAAGTGTGTCTTAAGGGGTCTTAGGACCTCTTCGGACACACTTCATTGTTCCAATGTGTCAAAAGGTGTCATTGGGACTCTCTAGGGGTCCTATTTTGCCTTATCACACGTTAGGACCCCTAGGGTGTTTCCATGACCACTTTTGGCACACTTGAGCATTCTAATGTGTCAAAAGGGGTCATGGGGACTCCCTAATGGTCCTAGTATGCCTTATCACATGTTAGGACCCCTAGGGAGTCCCCATGACCCCATTTGACACATTGAAACACTCAAGTGTGTCTTAAGGGATCATAGGACCCTTTAAGTCACACTTTAGTGTTCCAATGTGTCAAAAGGGCTCAAGTGTGTCTTAAGGGGTCTTAGGAGCCCTTCAAACACACTTGAGTGTTCCAATGTGTCAAAAGGGGTCATGGGGACTCTGTAGGGGTCCTAGTATAATTTATCAGATGTTAGGACCCCTAGAGAGTCCCCATGACCCCTTCGAGCACATTGGAACACTCAAGTGTGTCTTAAGGGGTCTTAGGACCCTTTAAAACACACATGAGCATTATAATGTGTCAAAAGGGGTCATGGGGACTCCCTAGAGGTCCTAGTACACCTTATCACACATTAGGACCCCTAGCATGTCCCCATGACCCCTTTTGACTAATTATAATGCTCAAGTGTGTCTTAAGGGGTCCTGGGATTCCTTTGGACACACTTGAGTGTTCTAATATGTCAAAAGGGGTCATGGGGACTCCCAAGATGTCCTAGTACACCTTATCACGTGTTAGGACCCCTAGGAAGTCCCAATGACCTCTTTTGACAGATTGGAATGCTCAAATTTTTTTTAAGGGGTCCTAGGACCCCTTAGGACACACTTGAGCATTCCAATGTGTCTTAAGGGGTCATGTGGACTCCCTTGGGGTCCTAGTACACCGTATCATGTGTTAGGACCCCTAGGGAGTCCCCATGACCCCTTTTGACACATTGAAATACTTAAGTGTGTCTTAAGAGGTTGTAGGACCCCTTAAGACACACTTGACCAGTCTAATGAGTCAAAAGGGGTGATGGGGACTCTCTAAGGGTCCTAGTATGCCTTATCAGGTGTTAGGACCCCTAGGGAGTCGCCATGACCCTTTTTGATAGACTGGAATACTCAAGTGTGTCTTAAGGGGTCTTAGGACCACGTAAGACACACTTGAGCATTCCAATGTGTCAAAAGGGGTCATGGAGACTCCATAGGGGTTCTAGTACACCTTATCACATGTTATGACCTGTAGGGACTCCCCATGACCCATTTTGACACATTGGAACACTCAAATGTGTCTTAAGGGGTCGTAGGACTCATTAAGACACACTTGAGCATTTTAATGTATCAAAAGTGGTCATAGAGACTCCCTAGGGATCCTAGTATGCTTTATCATGTGTTAGGACCCCTGAGAAGTTGTCATGATCCCTTTTGACACATTGGAATGCTCAAGTGTCTCTTAAGAGTTCCTAGGGTGACTTCGGACACACTTGAGCATTCCAATTTGTTAAAAGGGGTCATGGGGACTCCCTAGGTGTCCTTGTATGCCTTATCACAAGTTAAGACCCCTAAGGAGTCCCCATGACCCATTTTGACACATTGGAATGGTCAAGTGTGTCTTAAGGGGTCTATCCCCATGACCCATTTTGACACATTGGAATGCTCAAGTGTGTCTTAAGGGGTCCTAAGACCCCTTTAGACACACTTGAGCATTACAATGTCTCAAAAGGGGTCATGGGAACTCCCTAGGGGTCCTAGTATGTGTTATCAGGTGTTAGGACCCCTAGGGACTCCCCATGACCCCTTTTAACACATTAGAACACTCAGGTGTGTCCTAAGGCATCCTAGGACCCCTTCAGAAACACTTGAGCATTCCAATCTGTCAAAAAGGTCATGGGGACTCCCTAGGGCTCCTATTATGCCTTATCACGTGTTAGGACCACTAAGGAGTCCCCATGACCCCTTTTCATACATTGGAATGCTCAAGTGTGTCTCAAGGGGTCGTAGGACTCATTAAGACACACTCAAGCATTCCAATGTGTCAAAAGGGGTCACGGGGACTCCCTAGGGGTCCTAGTATGCCTTATCACATGTTAGGACCCCTAGGATGTCCCCATGACACCTTTTGACACATTGGAATACTCAAGTGTGTGTTAAGGGGTCCTCGGACCCCTTCGGACACACTTGAGCATTCCAATGTGTCAAAAGGGGTCATGGGGACTCCCTAGGGGTCCTAGTAAATTTTATCATGCATTAGGACCCCTAGGGAGTCTGCATGACCCCTTTTGACACATTAGAATTCTCAAGTGTCTTAAGGTTTGTTAGGACCGCTTAAGACCCCTGAAGACACACTTGAGTGTTCTAATGTATCAAAGGGGCTCAAGTGTGTCTTAAGGGGTCTTCAAACCCTTCGGACACACTTGAGCATTCCAATGTGTCAAAATGGGTCATGGGGACTCCCTAGGGGTCCTCGTACGCCTTATCATGTGTTATCACCCCTAGGGTATCCCCATGACCCCTTTTGACATATTGAAATGCTCTTGTGTGTTTTAAGGGGTTGTAGGACCCTTTAAAAAATACTTGAGCATTCCAATGTGTAAAAAGAGATCATGAGAACACCTTAGGGGTCCTAGTATGTCTTATCATGCGTTAAGACCCCTAGGGAGTCCCTATGACCCGTTTTGACACATTGGAACACTCAAGTATCTCTTAAGGGGTAATAGAACCCCTTAAGACACACTTTATTGTTCTAATGTGTCAAAGGGGGTCACGGGGACTCCCTAGGAGGCTTAGTATGCCTTATAACGCGTTAGAACTCTTAGAGAGTCCCCATGACACCTTTTGACACATTGGAATGCTCAAGTGTGTCTTAACGGGTCTTAGGACCCCTTAGGACACACTTGAGCATTCTAATGTCTCAAAAAGGGTCATAGGGATAGGCGTACTAGGACCCCTAGAGAGTCCCTGTGACCCTTTTTGACACATTGGAATGTTCAAGTGTGTTTTAGGAGGTCTTAAGACCCGTTAAGACACACTTGAGTGTTCCAATGTGTCAAAAGGGGTCATGGGGACTCCGTAGGGGTCCTAGTACACCTTATCATGTGTTAGGACCCCTAGGGAGACTCCATGACCCCTTTTGACATATTAGAATGCTAAAGTGTGTCGTAAGGGGTACTAGTACCTCCTAGGACACACTTGAGTGTACCAATGTGTCAAAAGGGTCATAGGGACTCCCTAGGGCTCCTAGTATGCTTTATGACATCTTAGGACCCCTAGGGAGTCCCCATGATCCTTTTCGACACATTAGAATGCTCAAGTGTGTCTTAAGGCATCTTAGGACACTTTAAGACACTCGATTGTTCAAATGTGTCAAAAGGGTCATGTGTTAGGATCCCTAGGGAGTCCCCATGAACCCTTTTCATACATTGGAATGCTCAAGTGTGTCTTAAGGGGTCCTAGGACTCAATAAGACACACTTGAGTGTTCCAATGTGTCAAAAGGAGTCACGGGGACACCTAGGGGTCCTTGTACATGTTATCACGCGTTATGACCCCTAAGAAGTCTCCATGACCTTTTTTGACACATTGAAATGCTCAAGTGTGTCTTAAGGGGTACTAGGACCCTTTCAGACACACTTGAGCATTCTAATGTGTCAAAAAGTGTCATGGGGACTTCCTAGGTGTCCTAGTATGCCTTAACATGTGTTAGGACCCCTAGGAAGTCCCAAATGTAATACCCCAAAAATAGGCTATAAGTTCATTAACCTCCTACATCTACAAATCGAATGAAATCAACATCGAAGTCCTAATCTAACGCACATCTAAACGTCATTGAATCATAATTGATTATCTTAAATTCTACATTGGGGAATATTCCTAGCAATATTTCTAATTATCTTAATTATCTTTAATATCAGATAACTCAAAAAATCAAGCTGAGTTAATTGAATATTTTCATATTTAATTAATTAGATTTAATATCTTGCCACTTAATTGTGTAATTAAATTTAATTCTATCTATTATTAATTGTATTATTTAATTTTGACAATAAATCCAATATCCTATGAATAATTGATTAAATTTTTATTTAATTAATTAAAGCAAGTTGTCATTATTTAATAATATAGTTTTTAATAAAAGTTTGATTAAATAATTGATTAACCCATAAATCAATTATTTATTTTCAAAAATCAGTTAAGTTGAGCATAAATCACTTTATTTATTTAATTAATTCATAATTATTATGCACATTCAAAATAAACAGTTAAACTCCAAATTAGAAAATCAATGCAAAGTGTTGACTTTTTAGAACTCAACATCCTTTTGGAGTTCAAAAAGCTGATCTAAACTTCTAATTTGAGTTAAAAAGCTATTTTTGCATGATTTGCATATTTTTGTGAATTAAATTATCTTTATTATCAGATAACTCAAAAATCAAGCTGAGTTAATCTGAGTGATTTATGACTTTTTTCCATGCACCTCCAAAGCCTTGGATTTCTATAAAATTAAAGCCTCAGCTCATCTCAAAGCATCTCATATTTTAGCACAATCACGCTGGAGAATTGCAATTGGAAGGATCAAAGCTTATTGCGAATCAACATTGTTGTGAGATCACTTTTGTTTTCAAATTATTGTTAGATCAATTCATAGCATATCAGTTTTTACATATCATAGATTTCATATCATTTTTCATATCATTGCATAGAAAATATCTTAAAAAAAATAGATTAATTGCATTCATATTTCATATCAGTTTTTCATTCAAATCCTTTGTTTAGGTGTCGTCTAGGTCATTGATCTCGATAACAATCTGAGAACATCAATCTCGCACCTACTAGAAGGCAGTATATCGCTTGGTTAAATTAGATTTCAATTTTGCATGATTTTGATTTTTGCTAACCTCTAATGTTTTAATGAAGTGTTGTGTCTACAGATCAGTTACAAAATTCACATACACATTTCTGGAGCCCACCGTGGGGCAACCCACCTTTACATGCTGGTTTTGATTTTTTTTTGGAGCTAAAGCCCTAAAGTTTCAAAGATTTAATTTTATCTCTCAAATTGCTTGTAGTTTTGCTCTAAATTGTTTTTTACAAGTTGGACATACATTAGAGAAGCTACAGTAAAAACTTTAGAATTTTTTGAGATGTTTTGTATTTTTAATAATTTTTTCTTGAAATTTTGAAAAAAATTAATATCTGATGCAAATTAGCATATTTTTTGGAAATTTTTATATTTTCGGAAAGATCTTTAAATTCTTTAGGGGGTCCATTCTTTTTATTTTAAATTTGGACACAATATAATAGCTCAAATAGTCAATTAAAAAAAACTAGTCTGTTTTGATAAAATAGATCTCTAGGGCACAAATGAAGAGATTTTTCTAAAAATTTTACATTTTTGGAAAGCTCTCTATTTTTAGCAAGGGTCTCTATTCTGAATTTCTATTTTTGTGGCCAAAATCATATCAAAAAAATTAGATCTTGTTGACTAGGTCAAATGCAGCAAAAAAAATAAAGTTTTGTGATGGGTATGCACTTATTTTTTTTACATGGTTCAATGAATGATATGAGTTGTCATTTGGGTTAATTGCTAGTTATTATTTCTGATAATAATTGATTTTTAGAGATAACCCTATGGTTTTCATAAGTTGAATATATTTTGCATATCTTGTTTGCTTGTTTTCTTGTTGGAGAGTTCGTCACTTGCTTGCATGGAAAAGCTCAACAAGAATTGCTAAATATCAGGTAAAATCTACTAAGCACATTGCAAGGATCCTAGGTATTCTCCTTCATCTAATAACATTTCAATTTGGCCTTAAAATAAATCTCTCATGTGTTTAGCTTGAGTGTTTCTTTACATGCTTTTTCTATGAATTTGCATAATTGAATACTAGGTTGTGACACCTTAGGTATTTATTGGCAGTCTTAGATTACTTGTGATTGATCTAGATTGCTATCTTGGGTTATTGGACTCGCTAAATCTGTCGACCCCTCATTTTCACCCTGTGGTTGCAATATCAGCGCCACATTAAAGGGGAGGGGTCTATAGGAAAGAAGCGTTAAGTATTCCACCATGCAACCCTTTTGTGATTTTTGGAACTCACTTGTTTTCTAAGTTGTGGACTCGTTTCTAGCTTTTGTGAGGGGTTAAGTTCTCCACTTTGTGGAATCACCTCATATTTTCTTTAAGCGTTAAGTGTACCACCTTGTGCTTTTGAATACTTTTGGATAAATTTGCTTTCTGGAATATATCTGTACTCACATAGTAATTAGGCCCCATGAACACTATTTGTGGATCTTGAGAGAGTGGGTTACTAGCGAAACCCTTCTCAATGAGGGATCCATTGTAGGTGGGGAGGATACTTAGTGCATCTCACGTTCTACTTGGTTCGTGTGTCTTCCCTTATTGATTGATACATTCTCTCTCTAGAGAGGTTGATAGATCACGTGGGGTTGATATCATAGACCTTGGTGAGACAAAATTTGTTTTAGCATGTCAGATTAATCTACTTTCTTTGTTTGGGTTAAAAGTGAAGAGGCATCAAAACCTTGGATCTGGAGCCAAGTCCCCTTGTGGTATCATACTGTGAGTCACCATTAGAGAGGGTTAATCGTAGCAGACAATCCCTTCATAGGGAAAACTGCATTGATGGAACCTTAAGTGGTAATAGCCATTTTCACTGTGGTAGTGATAGCCGCTATATAAATGTCCTTGTGGAAGAAATCTCCATGGGTATGGTTCATTGTTGGGTTGTCAGATCTCCCTAGCAGCTCCTGAAGATTAAGTTCTCAGACTGTGTCAAAACCCTGGTGCACCGGGATTGGAGTTCACCCCTTTGGATCATAAAAGTTGTAGAGTCAAACCATTACTAAAAACCCTAGCGAGGCCAAATTTTCATTTTATAGGGTATATGTGTGTTATTGCAAAACATTTTTGGAACATACACAATTAGCGCTTCTGAGGATTAGAATGAATAAGTAACTTGATTGTTCATGTGCAAGGTTGCTTTTGCCCTTTTTCATTATTTTCAGACATGCTTGAAATCATGTGATTGCTATTTTGCATGCTTGTTTATCTATCTAGTTATTGAAAATGGACAAATCTATTACAATCCTCAAATCTAGACATTAAAATTTGCAAACAATCTAAATCTGAAAATTCAAAATTTGCAAAATCTAAAGTAAAATTCTTTTCGAGAGTCAAAAGTCATCTCAGGAGGTCAGAAAGTCATATGAGTTTTCTCAAAGTGTTGTTTCATTACTGCTCAACTGTCGTATGGTAAAGAACCCAGTGTCATACGAGTCTTTCTGCCAGTTAAATTCAAAAAGTCAAATCCTGCTAGCAACTATCGTGCAAGTTTTTCAACTGTCGTATGAGCTTTTCAACTATCATTTCATAGCATACCCATTGTTGTATGAGTCTACAGAGTGTCGTTTGGGAAATTTTTGAGAGTTGTCAGAAAATTGTCAGAATTGCCAGATATTTAGCCTTTTCGGCCTATTTCAGAATCTGTCGATCAAATCACCATGTTAGGAATAGAGCAGTAGCTATTGAGAATTCAATCATTTTCCTAAAGTGGCCTTTTTGAATTCGATTCAGCCTTTTGTTTAATCGATTTGAGTCTTTATCATCTCATGTCAAAACCTTGTCATAACTATCAATCTTTAATCAATCAATCATCAAAATGACTGAGTGTTGTGATATCTTGTCTGCTATCTTTTGGGAACCTACCCATACATCCAGGGCACAGTATCCTTCATCCACGTCTAATTGAATCTTCAAATTAATCAAACCTTGACAAGGTTACATCATCTGATCATCTTGATTCAATTCATTCTTTGGTTATCTGGATCTTATTCTTTTGTTTCACTTGAGGTTAATGGTGGAGACTAGAGCTTCCTCTCACAACAAATCTATCACCACTCTCCAAACTCCAACTCTTGAGCAACTCATCAATTCTGATCTTTACAAGGACAATGGTCTTGGCAACTATCGATTGAAATCTGGTTACATACCTCCTCCATCAACTCACGAAGGTACTCAACATACCCCTCATCAATCTAATCCAGGGAGTCCACAAACTCCTACCATGTCTCAAGCAGGGACAAATTTTGGCTCTCAAAGAGCTCAATCTCAACATGGTGCAAATCAAGAACCTACACCTGAAGAAATTGCTCAATATCAAAATGATGATAACTTCAAACAAATGATGAAGCATTTCTTGAAAGAAGATAGAGAAGCATACTTTTTACAATTAGCTCACCAAGGAGCTAAGCTTCCTCCTAATTTTAATGTCGAAGCTATCATCACACATGAGGAAGAAACTCCACTCATAGCTATGATGAAACAAATACATGCTTTACAAGTCAAACTGAATCAAATCGAAAAAGAGAAGGAACCCAAAGAGTTCTCCATGAAGGCTCTATGTCCTTTTCCATTTGACAGACTTGTACATGCCGCCCTTTCCAAAAAGAGTGGAGATGCCAAATTATGAGAAGTATGATGGACACTCAGATCCTCAAGATCATGTCAGAGAATTCTGTACACAATCAATGGAGTTCATGCACGAACCAACCTATCTGATGCATCTCTTCCCTCAATCTCTAGGGGGAGTAGCCATCCATTGGTTCTCTAGACTACCTTCTACTATCAAAAATTTTGAGGAGTTGATCAAATTATTTTATCAACAATACTCCTACAATATTCAGCACTCGGTCACCATGATCGATATCTGTAATCTCAAGCAATATCCAGGGGAACCATTCCTAACATTTCTCAAGAGATAGAGGAAGAAGTTCTCTCTATATGCTAGACCTATTCCAGAAATAGAAAAATTGGAAATCTTCATCAACAACCTTGTTCCAGAAATCAATTATCCTCTACAAATGCAAGATCATACATCTTTTGATAAGATGGTGGATAATGCTATCAAAATCGAAAAAGTTCTTGTGAAAAAAAGGAGAAATCACACTTCAAAAAGACAAGTACGAATTAGGATCCAGTTCTAAAGACAAGAACAAAAATTGGAACAAGAAAAAAGGCATCGTCACAGATGGCATTGTTGACACTATCTCTACCCCATCAAAAGCACCAGCCTACAATCTCACTCTTGGTACTCAAGCCATTAAAGCTTCAGAGCAAAAGTCTTCTAAACCATCTCAAAAGAAGCCAGAATACAAAAGATGGGATAAACATCAAAAGTTTACTCCTATGGGAGAGTCTTTAGAATCAACTATGAAAACTCTACTAGTTGATAACATCATCTCTTTACCACCAATCAAACCAAATGATCAGGACCCCAAACCGAAATGGTGGAGAGGAAATGAATTTTGTGATTTCCATCCGAGTAAAGGTCACAAAACTAATAATTGCTACCACTTGAAGCATACCATTCAAGATCTAATCGATAGTGGAGACATCACAATTGACAATCCCCAGAGCAATAATGATCATACAACATTCATAGAACCATTTCCGAAACATGGTCAAGAAGTTTCAACTTCTCAGCCTAATATGAGGGCAAAAGTCAACTATGCCTACCCTGGAAATAATGCTGTCATCAATATGGTTGAACCATGTCTCTCTAAAAGTTGCAATGTCATCACAATTGTACAAAGAGATAGAGATCATTCCTCAGCTAATGTAGTTACTTGATCACAAGCTTGAACACATCTGAAAGGACAAATCCCAGATTCATCAAATGTCCCTAAGGTGCCCTTCAATCTTTCATTTGCTTCTAAACAAAAGGCTACTTCCAAATCTTCCAATCCAAAGGATACAAGGCCTACATCTTATAGCATTGTTCAACAACTCCAACACACTAATGCGAAAATCTCCATGTTTGAGTTGCTTCGAATATCTCCAGCTCATAGAGCCATTCTCAATAAAGCTTTGCTCGGTTCCAATGTTCCTGATGACCTTGATTTAGATGGGTTCCAGACTATGGTTGGACATCTTACATCTCCACAATATATCTCCTTTTCAGAGGAAGATGACAACTCCTTGAGTCACCCGCATAATCAACCTTTCCATATAGAATTCTTGATCCAAAAATGTAGAGTCAAACGTGTGTTGATAGATGGGGGTGCTGGCCTAAACATTTGTTCTTACAGCTTGATCACACAATTGGGATTTTCAGAATTGGCTATTGATCCTAGAAAGAAAATAACTATCAAGGCCTATGATGAACAAGAAAGATCTTCTAAAGGCACCATTATCTTACCTATCAGAGTGGTTCCAGTTATCAAAGATACCATCTGTCAAGTGCTTGATCTACCTTTTTCCTACAACGTTCTTCTAGAGAGACCATGGATACATGAAATGCAAGCTATTCCTTCTACATACCATCAATGTTTGAAGTTTCCTTATGAAGGAGTAGAGGTTACTATCCCCACAGATCTAAATACAACTTGCAACACCTTGAAGGAAAGTGCAGATAAGCTTGTACCTAATAACAGAGAATCTTCCATTGAGCCAACTAAAGAAGCATCCACATCTAAAATGGAAGATATTGCAAAAGAGGTTAATATCAAAGAAAATGGTATGGGAGAATATACTATCGTGCCAGTCTTATCTTTGACATCTCTCCCTATCTCGCCTAAGTCTTATGGGCAATCTTTGAAACAATCCAAACCAGACTCTAAAGAACCTCTTGAAGCATATAAAAAGAATTTTGTAGCAGAACAAGTATCCAAGCAAGAATTTGAAGAGGATGAGGCTATCCTATCATGGCTGTACAAAGATGAACCTGAATCTCAAGTTGTTCAAACTGGTGACTCTGCAGTATCCAAACTCCCTTCCAAGTCATATGGTTCAGGAGATAAATTAATAGCTAAGATGGGATATTCAGGTAAAGGATCTCTAGGAATCAGAGGAAAAGATCTTGAGGTACCTCTCCCACATACTGGTAGAGAAAATAAAAACAAAGTTGGCTTAGGATTTACAAAGAAACACTATCACCTCAAAGGTAATTGTTCCCATGTCATAGATCAGATCGCACCAGGAGAACCTCTTCTTAAGAAAGAAGAAACAGTACCATCAGATAGTGATTCAGACAGCTCAAAACTCATCCCTTATGAAAAATTGCCTAAGGAAATCAAAGACCTTCTTGATGATAAAGATGATCTAATCAAAAGAATTAATGTAGTAGAAACACAAGAAGCTACTATCAATCAAGAGATAGTTGCAACACAAGAACCAACTAATCTTGAAAATAATCAAGAAGAGGGAAGTGGTAGTGATTCTGAGATAGATTCCCATGAGTATGAATTCAAATTAGAATATGAGGGTAACCCTTCTTGGGGTATTCACCCTGACTTTACTCATGTTCTAAGATTTCCTAGAGATCCTGAATCAGAAGCTGAATCAAATGACTACGAATGGGGAGCCATTCCAGAACTAGATGAAGATGAGCTTATTATAGAGAAACATGTTGATGTTATTCACCATTATGTACCTAATCCCAATGTGAGTCTAGAGCGAAATGATGAACCTATCAAGTCTGATCCACCTATAGCTGAATTCAACTCCCACGATGACATTGAGCCTATTCATGAATTGAATGTCTTAGGTTGTAATATCACCTTTGAACTTGAGCATTGGGTTAGGACCAATGATGATAGATCCATATCCATAAACACTATCTCCCAATCTTTCCCTACTTTGACTATCCAATATCCAAAACTTATTGATCAAACCTCCACAAATCTGAGCCATGGTATTTATACCTTCCCAAATGACTATACCCTTGCTTGCTACCTCAATGCAGTTGAGCCTATGAGTACTTCCATTAGTGAACCAAGCGTCAGCATGACCGAGTTGGACATCAAATATCTTAGTCAGAAAAACAAGAGTAAAAAGAAAAAGAAAAAGAGTTATGAGGGTGAAAACTACTTTGTGGCAGTCTCAGAACCTACAAAAGTAAAAATAAAAGACATATCTGAAGGTGAAAACCTCTCTGAGGCACCTAAGGATGAGATATTTGATGTCCTTCCAAGTCATTTACAGGATAGATCTCCAGTTCTAATTGAGCCCACCCAATCCATCAATTTGGGTACAACAGAGGAACCACAATTGGTACATGTAGCACAACCATTATCAGAAGAAGAGAAGCAAAATTTTACAACATTCCTAACAGAGAAGAAGATCAACTTTGCATGGAAATATTCGGATATGCCAGGATTGGATCCTAATCTCATAATGCATCATTTATCTATTGCTCCAAATGTCAAACCTGTCAAGCAAAAGTTGAGAAAGATGCATCCTCATGTTGCACTCTTGGTAAAAGCTGAATTAGAGAAGCTTATGAAAGCCAGATTCATCTGAGTTATTGACTATGGAGAGTTGATCTCTAATATTATACTTGTTTCTAAACCAGATGGGTCAATCAGAGTGTGCACAGACTTTAGAGATGTGAATAGAGCATGCCCTAAGGATGATTTTCCACTACCTAACATTGATATGATAGTGGACAGGACTGCGGGTTTCGAGATGTATTCCTTAATGGATGGTTTCTCTGGATATAATCAAATAAAAATTGCTCTAGAGGATCAAGAGAAAACTACTTTCACATGTGCATGGGGGACCTTCTATTGGAATGTCATGCCATTTGGGCTTAAAAATGCTAGTGCTACATATCAAAGAGCAATGACATCTATTTTCCACGACATGATGCATTGAACCATGGAAGATTATGTTGATGACACATTAGCAAAATCTATGATCAGGATTGAACATCTAAAGGACTTGAGCATGATCCTAGATAGAATGGAAAGGTTTAGTCTCTGATTAAATCCTAAGAAGTGTGCTTTTGGTGTCACTTCCAGAAATCTCTTAGGATACATAGTTTCAAAGAAGGGCATTGAAGTTGATCCGGCTAAAGTCAAGGCTATAATAGAGATGTAACCTCCCATGAATATCAGTCAAATGAGGATGTTGCAAGGAAGAGTTCAATCTATCAGAAGATTCATATCATAGCTAGCAGACATATCATATCCTTTTACAAAAACATTACATAAAGGTGTGACCTTTGCATGGAATGAAGAATGTGAGAAAAACTTTAACCATATCAAGACGTATCTATCCAATCTGCCTATCTTGATGCCTCCTATTCATGGGAAGCCATTGATCTTATATGTCTCCGCAACAGCCACATCACTGGGGGGATTGCTAGCGCAACACGATGAAGAGAAAAAGGAAAGATCCATTTATTATATAAGTAAAACATTGGTGGCATATGAAAAGAACTATTCTATGATTGAGAAATCTTGTCTCGTTGTGATCTTTGCATCATAGAAATTGAGACACTATATGTTAGCTCATACCACACATCTAGTAGCAAAAATTGATCCACTAAAATACCTACTAAGTAAGGTTGCCCTCACAGGTAGACTGGCTAAATGGGTCATGCTTCTAAGTGAATTTGACATTGAATATGTTCAAAGAAAAGCTATAAAAGGTCAAGTTATTGCTGATCAACTAGTAGATGCACCCATGTTTGATGACACACCAATGCAAATGGAATTTCTAGACTACTCTATTATGCACCTATCTTATAGAGAATGGCAATTGTTCTTTGATGGCTCCTATACACAGAATAGATCTGGAGCAAGCATATTGTTCATAACTCCTCAAGGATACTCCATCCCAAAAGCATTTAGACTAAAGTTCCCCTGCACAAACAATATTGCAGAATATGAAGCCCTTTTGAATGGTATGAAAATAGCAATTGAATGGAGAGTAATAGAGCTACACATTCATGGAGACTCTCAACTTGTTATTCATCAAGTCAATGATGTGTACCAAACTAAAGATGGAAAGCTCATTCCTTACAAGAGAATGGTAGATGATCTTAAGAAATATTTCATATCTATCACATTTGAGAAAATTCCTAGAATGGAGAACAAGGCTGCCGATGCAATGACAACACTATCTACTTTATTACACCAGCCTGAACATGAGCTACGCTACAAGTTCCTAGTGGAAGCACTATCTTATCCTGCATATGACTCCCCTAAAACCCGCATGATCTGCACTGTTGTTGGTCATGATTCATCTAGATACAAAGACCTCTTTTCCTATCTCCAAGACCAAATCATTCTCGATACCTTCAACCACCATGAAAAGAGATACCTTATCGATAATGCCTCCCGATATGTCATCATTGGTCACGATCTATACAAATGAGGTCTAGATGGTACGCTACTTAGATGTTTAGAATGGGAAGAGTCTCAACGTACATTAGAGGAAGTCCATGATGGTATTTGTGGTTCACACTCGAATGGTTTAACACTAGCTCGAAAACTTATTAGGGCTGGGTACTACTGGCCTGAAATGGAGAAAGAGGCCATCAAATTTGCTAAGAATTGTCAAAAGTGTCAAGTACATGGCAACCTAATTCATGCTCCAGGGAGGGATCTAATCCCCTTTACAACACAATGGCCTTTCCATCAATGGGCATTTGATCTTATCGGGATGATTCATCCTCATTCTTCTAATGGACATACCCATATAATCACAGCCACAGATTATTTTACAAAATGGGTAGAAGCGGTCCCTTTGACACAAGCAATGGGAAAGTAGATATCAATGTTCATCTTAAACTATATCATATGCAGATATGGGATCCCTCATTCCATAATCACAGATAATGGTGGGCAATTCAGGAATAAAGACCTAGATGATCTATGTGCCAAATTCAAGATCACCCAACATTGGTCTTCTATCTACTATCCACAAGGGAATGGCCAAGCAGAGGCTTCCAACAAAAATCTATTAAAGATCTTGCACAGAACAGTAAACAAAACCGGCAGAGACTGGCATCTCATGATTAATCCAGCTCTATGGGCCTACAGAACAAGTATCAAAATGCCTACAGGGGCTACACCTTTCACTTTAGTTTATGGGTCTGAGGTGGTACTACCTATTGAGGTTGAAATCCCATCACTAAGAATTAGAATGCATGGTCTAGTAACTGATGATGACTAAAGAGTGTCTAGGTTGCAAGAACTTGAACTACTAGATGAGCACAAACAAGCAACATATGATCATCTTAGAGTATATCAGAAGAGAATGTCTAGAGGCTACAACAAGAAAGTTAGACAGAGAATTTCAGGTTGGTGATCTAGTCTTGAGAGAAAATCCTAAAAATCAATCCCATCAAGAATGCAAGGGGAAGTTCGAACCCAATTGGCTGGGTCCCTTTGTAATCACTGCTACTTTTGGCTTTGGTGCCTATCAACTCTCAACGACTGAAGGAGAACAGCTCTGAGAACCAATCAACGTTCTCCATTTGGAGAAATTCTACACCTAAGGCATTCAGTCTATGGTAAAATGTCCTAAAAAAAATTTTAAAAAATTGAAAAATTAAAAAAATTAAATTTAAAAAAAAAAAAAAAAAAAGTGCCTTGGTGAAAACCTGGAAATAGGTGCCTTGGTAGGAAAAATAGAATCTCTACCAAGATGGTGAAAACCTGGCAAATGGGTGCCACTTGTTTCAAAATGCTCCATCTATTAGTGCAATCTTGGTCTTTCCCAGCTTTTAGTCTTGCTTTAGTTTGTACATATCTCCCAGTTTGTTTTTGCATTTCCAATTTTCAATAAGTCAGTTTGTCCACCAATCTGCTCAAGTGTCTGTATCCTATCAATGTTCAAACTTGGGGGCAATCAATGTCATATCCTATGGTCTCTGGTGTATCTTAGACATATCATACCTAGTCAGAGTCATTTTGAAGCTTCATGTGAGTCAGTTAGTCAGTCTTGTCTCCCGAAAGGATTTTGCATCTACAACAATGCAATCAACATCAAACTGAAAACTGAAAACAATCTATGCTTTTTTACATTCTTTTATCTCCTTGTACGCTTACTAATTCGCATTGAGATTTTTTCATATTGTGTCCCTTCGAGCCCTTCGATGATGTCCTTTATAAGATTTAGAGAGTGATGACTGGGGGCATAATCTTTTCTTTGTCTTCTACTTGTATGTGAAAATCTAACAACTTTGGAAATTCTGGATTGAAATGGTGTCTGACTGTAAGAGCCTCTATCTTGAATTAGATGGCCATGCATACCTCGACCATTGATACCTGGATGATTCAAAGAAGTATTGATCTAACTATTATCTTTTTGAGTGAGTTCTTTCTCCTACTGTGAAACACGATCTTACCTAAGGATGTGAATGATAAAGGGTCACTACGGGTAATTCACATTGGATTTAGAATGATCTCTTGGCTGTTTGATGTGTTTGTCATGCAAGGTGTATTCAGGTCATCACGACATTCATGTTTTGATGCTTATACAAATTGCTATATCAAAATGGATGTGATATTCAGGTCATCCTGGCGCTTGTGCCTTGGTGCTTATATCTAATTTGACATTCCGAAAACAAAACCAATATTCATATGTCCATGGTTGTTTTGGACCAGTGGGTGTTGTATTGGTTCTTGAGTGTTACAAATCGATATTGATATGTCCATGGTTTCATAGCTAGTGGGCATTGTATTGATTTATCCGGTTACCTAAAAGTTCAATGATAATAACAAATCGACAAATGATCAGTGACTAGGTCCTAGGTCTTAGGTTGCATTTCATTTTGCATGTCTCTTTGCATTTTGCATGTTGCATGATCTCACAATGGCTAAATGAACTTCAATGCTTAAACAATTCTCCACTCGCATCTTCAAATCTAACAAGAGCTGAATCTCACACAAAGGTTCCTCCAACGAAACAGCAAGTAGAATCCTTTTTTGGGATCAAAATCGAAATCTGAGATCGTTTATTATGTCAAAATTGCGATTTAAAATTTTGGGCCCAAGATGGTCTACTGCTTGCATATTCGACCTTCGATCATTACATAAATCCATAATTCTACTTAATTGATTATCTTACATCAAACTATCAAAATTTCAACTTGGTCAACTATGGTCAACTCATAGTTTCACCTAGTCAAACTTGGTCATCTGGACCTTTGAACGATGCAGAATGCATTCTTGAATGTGTATAACCACTTTTCCAATCAATTAACATGCTTCTGAACTCTCAACACTAACTTTTCTTGTCAGATTTCAATTTTACTCCTGAAGGGGGCATGGTATTGCACATCATTCAAGTCTGTAAATCAATTTCTATCATATCTTCCTAAGTAATCAAGACAACAACCACGTCTAGTTACTGATTCATCAAAAAAGACCTCATCGCTCGGGGAAAATCTATTATCACTTGGGGCATATCAGATTCATCAAGATCCATATCAATCTGGTATTCTCCTAATCTTGTAAAATGTATCAATTTTTGCAACCATTGGATCATAGTGTTCTTTCCTTTGTTCTTTGGCAACTGAAGGGTACAGATGTGATGCCTGCTAGTTCTGCTAAGACAATCGAGTCTAGAACTGGTCACTCACTTCTTCGCAATCATAAGGTTCAGAATCAGGCATTTTGACACTTTTTTTCACAATCCTTGATTCATCGCTGCTATAGTGAACATTATCTTTGGTCATTCAGGACCTATTATCTTCATATCAAATCAATATCAATCAGCTTCTATCTCATATCAATTATCAATTTCGAATCACTTTCATATCTCTATCAAACACAGACTGTCTTTGAACCACTGTGCTTCGCACAGTAATTCAAAGAGGGGCAAAATGTAATACCCCAAAAATGGGCTATAAGTTCATTAACCTCCTACATCTACAAATCGAATGAAATCAACATCAACGTCCTAATCTAAGGCACATCTAAACATCAACGAATCATAATTGATTATCTTAAATTCTGCATCGGGGAATATTCCTAGCAATATTCCTAATTATCTTAATTATCTTTAATTTAATGATTATTTGGCGATAAATCACATTTATCCTAAGTTTGATTAATTGAATATTTTCATATTTAATTAATTAGATTTAGTATCTTGCCACTTAATTATGTAATTAAATTTAATTCTATCTATTATTAATTGTATTATTTAATTTTGACAATAAATCCAATATCCTATGAATAATTGATTAAATTTTTATTTAATTAATTAAAGCAAGTTGTCATTATTTAATAATATAGTTTTTAATAAAAGTTTGATTAAATAATTGATTAACCCATAAATCAATTATTTATTTTCAAAAATCAGTTAAGTTGAGCATAAATCACTTTATTTATTTAATTAATTCATAATTATTATGCACATTCAAAAGAAATAGTTAAACTCCAAATTAGAAAATCAATGCAAAGTGTTGACTTTTTAGAACTCAACATCCTTTTGGAGTTCAAAAAGCTGATCTAAACTTCTAATTTGAGTTAAAAAGCTATTTTTGCATGATTTGCATGTTTTTGTGAATTAAATTTTCTTTATTATCAGATAACTTAAAAATCAAGCTGAGTTAATCTCAGTGATTTATGGCTTTTTTCCATGCACCTCCAAAGCCTTGGATTTCTATAAAATTAAAGCCTCAGCTCATCTCAAAGCATCTCATATTTTTGCGCAATCCCGCTGGAGAATTGCAATTGGAAGGATCAAAGCTTATTGCGAATCAACATTGTTGTGAGATCACTTTTGTTTTCATATTATTGTTAGATCAATTCATAGCATATCAGTTTTTACATATCATAGATTTCATATCATTTTTCATATCATTGCATAGAAAATATCTATAAAAAAAATAGATTAATTGCATTCATATTTCATATCAGTTTTGCATTCAAATCCTTCGTTTAGGTGTCGTCTAGGTCACTGATCTCAATAACAATATGAGAACATCAATCTCGCACCTACTAGAAGGCAGTAAATCACTTGGTTAAATTAGATTTCAATTTTGCATGATTTTGATTTTTGCTAACCTCTAATATTTTACTAAAGTGTTGTGTCTACAGATCAGGTACAAAATTCACACATACACCAATGACACCTTTTGACACATTGGAATACTCAAGTGTGTCTTAAGGGGTCCTAGGACCGCTTAAGACACACTTGAGCATTCCAATGTGTCAAAAGGGGTCAGTGGGACATCCTATGGGTCATAGTATGCCTTATCATGTGTTAGGACCCCTAGGGAGTTCTCAGCACCCCTTTTGACACATTAGAATGCTCAAGTGTGTCTTAAGGGGTCTTAGGACCCCTTAAGACCCCTTAAGACACTTCAGTGTTCTAATGTGTCAAAAGGGCTCAAGTGTGTCTTAAGGGGTCTTAGGACCCCTTCGGACACACTTGAGCATTCTAATGTGTCAAAAGGGGTCATGGAGACTCCCTAGGGGTCCTAGTATGCCTTATCACATGTTAGGACCACTAGGGTGTCCCCATGACCACTTTTGGCACATTGGAATGCTCAAGTGTGTCTTAAGGGGTCATAGAACCCCTTAAGACACACTTGAGCATTCCAATGTGTCAAAAAGGGTCACGGGGACTCCCTAATAGTCTTAGTCTACCTTATCATGCGCTAGGACTCCTAGGGAGTCCCCATGACACCATTTGATACATTGGGATGCTCAAGTGTGTCTTAAGAGGTTGTAGGACCATTTAAGACACACTTGAGTGTTCCAATGTGTCAAAAGGGCTCAAGTGTGTCTTAAGGGGTCGTAGGACCCCTTCAGACACACTTGATCATTCCAATGTGTCAAAATAGGTCATGGGGACTCTCTAGGGGTCCTAGTACACCTTATCAAATGTCTTAGGACCCCTTTTGACACATTAGAATGCTCAAGTGTCTCTTAAGGGGTCTTAGGACCCCTTAAGACCCCTTAAGACACATTTGAGCATTCTAATGTGTCAAAAGGGCTCAAGTGTGTCTTAGGGGGTGTTAGGACCCCTTCGAACACACTTGAGTTTTCCAATGTGTCACAAAGGGACATGGGGACTCCCTAGGGGTCCTAGCATGCCTTATCACGCATTAGGACCCCTAAGGAGTCCCCATGACCACTTTTGGCACATTGGAATGCTCAAGTGTGTCTGAAGGGGTCGTAGGACCCCTTAAGAAACACTTGAGCATTTCAATGTGTCAAAAGGGTTCACAGGGACTTCCTAAGGGTCCAAGTATGCCTTATCATGCATTAGGACCCCTAGGGAGTCCCCATGACCCCATTTGACACATTGGAACGTGCAAGTGTGTCTTAAGGGGTCGTAGGACCCTTTAAGACACACTTGAGTTTTCCAATGTGTCAAAAGGGCTCAAGTGTGTCTTAAGGGGTCCTAGGACCCATTTGGACACACTTGAGCATTCCAATGTGTCAAAAGGGGTCATGGGGACTCCCTATGGGTCCTAGTATGCCTTATCACATGTTAGGACCCCTAGAGAGTCCCCATGACCCCTTCAGACACATTGGAACACTCAAGTGTGTCTTAAGGGGTCTTAGGACCCCTTAAGCTACACTTGAGCATTCCAATGTGTTAAAAGGGGTCATGGGGACTCCCTAGGGGTCCTAGTACACCTTATCATATTTTAGGACCCCTAAGAAGTCCCCATGACCCCTTTTGACACATTAGAATGCTCAAGTGTGTCCTAAGGGGTCCTAGGATTCCTTTGGACACACTTAAGCATTCTAATGTGTCAAAAGGGGTCATGGGGACTCCCTAGGGGTCCTAGTATGCCTTATCACATGTTAGGACCCCTAGGAAGTCCCAATGACCCCTTTTGACACATTAGAATGCTCAAGTTTTTTTTAAGGTGTCCTACGACCCCTTAGGACACACTTGAGCATTCCAATGTGTCATAAGGGGTCATGGGGACTCCCTTGGGGTCCTAGTACACCTTATCATGCGTTAGGACCCCTAGGGAGTCCCCATTACCCCTTTTGACACATTCGAATGCTCAAGTGTGTCTTAAGGGGTTGTACAACCCCTTAAGACACACTTGAGCATTCCAATGTGTCAAAAGGGATGATGGAGACTCCCTAGGGGTCCTAGTATGCCTTATCACATGTTAGGACCCCTAGGGAGTCACCATGACCCTTTTTGACACATTGGAATGCTCAAGTGTGTCTTAAGGGGTCTTAGGACCGCTTAAGACACACTTGAGCATTCCAATGTGTCAAAATGTGTCATGGGGACTCCATAGGGGTTCTAGTACACCTTATCACATGTTAGGACCCATAGGGAGTCCCCATGACCTGTTTTAACACATTGGAACACTCAAGTGTGTCTTAAGGGGTCATAGGACTCATTAAGACACACTTGAGCATTTCAATATGTCAAAAGGGGTGACAGGGACTGCCTAGGGATCCTAGTATGTCTTATCACATGTTAGGACCCCTAGGAAGTCTCCATGATCCATTTTGACACATTTGAATACTCAAGTGTGTCTTAAGGGTTCCTAGGACCCCTTCAAACACACTTGAGCATTCCAATTTGTTAAAAGGGGTCATGGGGACTACCTAGGGGTCCTTGTATGCCTTATCACATGTTAAGACCCCTAAGGAGTCCCCATGACCCCTTTTGACACATTGGAATGCTCAAGTGTTTCTTAAGGGGTCCTAAGACCCCTTAAGACATAGTTGAGCATTCCATTGTCTCAAAAGGGGTCATGGAGAGTCCCTAGGGGTCCTAGTATGCCTTATCACATGTTATGACCCCTAGGGACTCCCAATGTCCTCTTTTGACACATTGGAACACTCAAGTGTGTCCTAAGGCATCCTAGGACCCCTTTGGACACACTTGAGCATTCCAATGTGTCAAAAGGGTCATGGGGACTCCCTAGGGCTCCTATTATGCTTTATCAAGTGTTAGGACCGCTAGGGAGTCCCCATGACCCCTTTTGACACATTGGAACGCTCAAGTGTGTCTTAAGGGGTCTTCCAAGTTTAGAACATGTTTTCATGAGGGTTTGGAAAACAATTTTGGAAAGACACTCATCCAAAAAAAGGTATATGAAATAGTGAAATATACATTGAAGAATGGAGGTGAAGGCTCTAGATGTGAGTTAGTTGCAAAAGAATACAATGTTGCTGATTTTATCTCAAATTTCAAGAGAAATATTTTTTACAAGTATGCAAGGCATAGTCACAAGTCTCAATTGTTGGATCAACAATTCAGGACATGTAAAGACACTTTCCCCATTGGAACTATTATATCTGTTGTAGACTTTGTGGAGAACTATACATTGCAGCCCCAAAATGAGACTCAAGCTCAATATTACAATTCCATTCAGGTTGCTATTTTTGTACACATCACATATAGACATTCCCCTGATAGCATAAAAGATGAGTGAAAGATAATCAGAGAGTACCATTTTTATATGAGCGATGATAGGTCTCACTCTCATGAGTTTGTTTAACATTGTTTCTAGAATTATTTTGACTTTTTGTAGGAAAATGGTATTGCTATGGATAGGCATCTCATTTGGTCGGATAATTGTACCGGTCAATTTAAGAATGCCAGAATGTTTTATTGGTTATGTATAATGCATGTGGAGAGAGGTGTACCTCATATTTGGAGTTTTTTTGAGTTAGGGCATGGGAAAGGGGAGCATGATGAAGCAGGTGTGTGTGTGAAGAGAGCTCTAGTTAAGGAGTAATTGAGGATTTTAGGTGCTATACTTCTTGATGCTCATTCTATTGTTGATTGGTGTACTTTAGCATTGTCACAGGGGGGACTCTTGATTCTACAGTGCGTAGATTCTTTTGGTTGGTCGAGGAGGGAACTATAGGAGATAGATTGGATTGTCAAACAGTGAAAGACTCTTCAAAAATGCATTCATTCCGAAGCTCCAATAGTAGTACATGGACCATTTGGACATGAGAGTTGGCTTATTTTTGTACCATGTTTTTTCAGTATGATTGGGATCATTGCGAGTCAAGTGAGTGGGTGGATACATGGGTTCCATAGTACCCGACTCCTTTATCTTTGACACTCTCTATAAGAAATGATGACATGGACACTTCAGTTCACTATGACCATCTTTCAGATCTTCTGAAGCCAGGAGATGTTTTTGCATTGGTTGCACCGCAGGGGAATGCTGAGAGGTCAGATTATTGGTTAGCACATTGTGTACAAGGTAAAAAGAAGCTTGTACAACCGATGACAGATGGTGATGGGTTCACATATCCTACTGGTTCAGTTGTTGTTGCGGGAACATGGATGTGAACATACATGATTAGAAATAATGGAGTTCCCACATTTGAAGACTATGAGAAGCACAAAACTATTCTCATGTATTCACACCTTGTTATAGCAACAAATGTCAAGTTGTCAAAGCATCAAGGAAGACCAAAGACAAAAGAACTTTGGACTATTACTACTGCTGATCATGAAGCACTATTGGAGACCTTGAAGCAAAGAGATGACCCTTCAGGAACACTTGACTAGGTAATAATTTAACTTATTGCATTGTTTTCTAAGTTTGTTAAGCTTAATTTCAATACATTAATTTGACATTTCTTAGATTGTATTTTGAGTCAATAAACTTGGTTTTGTATGTGGATTGTAACTTGTGCAGGAGCACCTATGAAGATGCCTATGGTCACCATGGATCCAATCAGAGATAGAAGGACAAAAGGATCCTTAATGGTTAATTGAGATATTTTGAAGCCTATAATGGAAATTTGTAACAATCAATTCAATTTAAAAGTTAAATGTCCTAAAAATCTTCATAAGGACTTATGACCAAAATCATGTATGGGTGGCCAATAGTGCCAAGAAGGGATCTTACATGTCATATTTCACAGTTCAAATTTCACAAGCTTAATCATGATTAATTTCACAGTTCAAATTTCAAACATACCACTAACAATCAGTAGAAAGCGGCTCAACAACGTATCTTTCAAACTTGCAGTGATCTTCTGTGGCTCATACCTCAGACCTCAAGATAGGTATTGAAAAACTATCAAGTGCTACAGGATCATGTTTTTGAGGTCTACAATAACCTCTCTTGGTTTTGGGTGATTTGACTTCATTTGCATTTGGCAAGGCGATCTCAGTCAATGCCAAAATTTGCAGTGAGGGTCAGTTGAAAGTGGCTCAACAACGTATCTTTCAAACCGTCTGACCTAGCATCGAATCATCTACTCCATCAGCTCTAGTTGGCTAGGTAAACACCAGTGACAACCCTGTTCTGACCACAGAGTCACCAGAACACTCATGACCATGCTCGACTCAAATGACCCCAAGGTGCACTAAGCATGATTGGGCAGCGATCTTTCAGGGCTCATATCTCAGACCTCGTGAGAGGATCAAAAAACCATCAGGTGCTATGAGATCATGTTTTCAAGGTCTACAATAACCTCTCTTAGTATTGGGTGATTTGGCTTCTTTTGCATTTGGCAAGGCGATCTCAGTCGATGCCAAAACTTGCAGTGAGGGTCAGTTGAAAGTGGCTCAACAGCGTATCTTTCAAACCGTCTAACCTGGCATTGAACCATCTACTCCATCAGCTTTGGTTGGATGGGTAAATGCTAGTGAGAACCCCATTCTGCCCACAAAGTCATCGGAACGCTCGTGACCATGCTCGACCCAAGTGACCCTAAGGTGCACTAAGCACGATTCGGAAGCAATCTTTCAGGGCTCATATCTCAGACCTCGTGAGAGGTATCAAAAGAACATTAGGTGCTATGAGATCATGTTTTTGAGGTCTACAATAACCTATCTTAGTTTTGGGTGATTCGACTTCATTTGCATTTGGCAAGGTGATCTCAGTCGATGCCAAAACTTGTAGTGAGGGTCAGTTGAAAGTGGCTTAGCAACATATCTTTCAAACCATTTGACCTGGAATTGAACCATCTACTCCATTAGCTTTGGTTGGCTGGGTAAACACTAGTGACAACCCCATTCTTCCCACAGAGTCACCGGAACGCTCACAACCACACTCGACACAAGTGACCCCAAGGTGCACTAAGCACGATTGGGTAATGATCTTCCGGGGCTTGTATCTCGGACCTTGTGAGAGATATCAAAAAACCATTAGGTGCTACAGGATTGTGTGTTCAAGGTCTACAATAACCTCTCTCAATTTTGGGCGATTCAACTTTGTTTTCATTTGGCAAGGTAATCTTAGTCGATGCCAAAACTTGCAGTGAGGGTCAGTTGAAAGTGGCTCAGTAGCGTATCCTTCAAACCATTTGGCCTGGCATCAAACCATCTACTCCATCAACTCTAGTTGGCTAGGTAAACACTAGTGACAACCCCATTCTGCCCACAGAGTCACCGGAATGCTCGCGACCATGCTTGACCCAAGTGTCCCCAAGATGCACTAAGCACGATTGGGTAGTGATCTTCCAGGGCTCATATCTCAGACCTCATGAGAGGTATTAAAAAACCATCAAGTGCTATAGGATCATGTTTTTGAGGTCTACAATAACCTCTTTCTATTTTGGGTGATTCAACTTCATTTGTATTTGGCAAGGCGATCTCAGTTGATGCCAAAACTTGTAGTGAGGGTCAGCTGAAAGTGGCTCAGTAGCATATCTTTCAAATCATCCAACCTGGCATCAAACCATCTACTCCATCAGCTTTGGTTGGCTGGGTAAACACTAGTGACAACCCCATTCTTCCCACAGAGTCACCGGAACACTCGCGACCACGCTCGACCCAAGTGACCCCAAGGTGCACTAAGCACGATTGGGAAAAAATCTTCTAGGGCTCATATCTCAGACCTTGTGAGAGGTATTGACAAACCGTTAGGTGCTATGGGATCATGTTTTTGAGGTCTACAATAACCTCTCTTAGTTTTGGGAGATTCGACTTTGTTTGCATTTGGAAAGGTGATCTCAGTCGATGCCAAAACTTGCAGTGAGGGTCAATTGAAAGTGGCTTAGCAACGTATCTTTCAAACCATCCAACCTAGCATCAAACCGTCTACTCCATTGGATCTAGTTGGTCAGGTAAATGCCAGTGACAACCCTGTTCTACGCACAGAGTCACCAGAATTCTCACGACCACACTTGACACAAGTGACCCCAAGGTGCACTAAGCACAATTGGGCAGTGATCTTCTAGGGCTCATATCTCGGACCTCGTGGGAGGTATGGAAAAACTATCAGGTGCTACAGGATCATGTTTTTGATGTCTACAATAACCTCTCTCATTTTTGGGAGATTCAACTTCATTTGCATTTGGCAAGGCGATCTTAGTTGATGCCAAAACTTGTAGTGAGGGTTAGTTGAAAGTGGCTCAGCAACGTATCTTTTAGACCATCTGACCTGGCATCAAACTGTCTTCTCCATCAACTTCGGTTGGTTGGGTAAAGGCCAGTGACAACCTCATTCCACCTGACGGAGCCTTAATTTTTTACAAAAATTAGGGCCTCCATTTGAGAAATAATGTTGGAGATTTGATAAGGTTGTCATTGATGTCATTCAAGGTTTTTTGGTTGCTCACAAGATATACGAACACATACTATTAAGTGGAGATAAAAACTAAGACAGATAGGAAAGACTATTGAATAAATAGCGTCGACAACTATGCAACCTGGAAACATTGGAACATTAAGCATCATATCAGCATTCGAATGGAGTGAAGTATACACACCAGCAATTAATGATCAAAGTCAACCCAAATAAATTTCATTTCCTCATAGATGTTAACAACTACAACATATTACAAACATGACAATAAACATATTATTTGGAAGAATATTACAAGAGGTGGTAAAGTAAAAGTCATCATGAATGGCTAGTCAGCAATAATCAACCCATGAAGCAACAACTTCATCAAATGAAGTGAACACAACATGAGTTAAAGATAGATTAAACATATGCATATGAAGACATTCGAAGGAGCCATGTAGTAATAAAAACTAAATATACACAGTGCTGAGCATAGTTCGAAGGCAGTATTAAAATCATTCAATGAACATTTGAGAGACGATATATTCAAGAGATGTGTTTTTGTAAGTTTGAGGGATATCATGTTGCGCAAGCAATCATATATTATACACAATGGAAAATTCAATAGTCACATGTCATAACTATCAATGGTAATATCAAAGATTGGAAATGAAGACCATAAGCTTATACGATAATGGATATTTTTTATAGCATGAAATGAAGGCTCCTACATACACAATGATATTGAAACATTATTGCCGACAGTTAAAATTATTATAAGTGTGAACAAAAAGCATTAAAAATGATAATATATGAAATTAGTAATTCAAGTATGAGACTGAATGCGCACACAATGAAAAATAGCGACATAATTGATGGTATAGAATTTGTATACAAAAATTCATAGAAGTGGTAAATGAAACTCTCATATTAGCAGCGATTGAAGTTTTAATTTAGTGATGAAGATCAGATGACATGGTTTTTGTTCTATAGAGAAATGACCTTCAGTATCGGTACTGATGGCCTCATCATCGTCTCAAGCACAGGGAAAGTTAAGCACCAAAAATCTAGGAAATCTATAGAAGTTAAACCTCAAACATAATAAGCTCCATGAACAAGGTATTCCAGAGTAAAGAAAAACAAATGTAACTTCAACAAGATATAATTTAAATCATGATGATAATCATAGTCAAGAATAACTTCACCATTCAATTCCATAAACATGAATACTAAATATGTATATACAAAAGATGATGCAAATATAACATATAAATGAACATGTTCTATATATGTATCAAATGTATCAAAAGTATGTCCATATACAAATATGGTACATGCCATTTCAAAATGTCTACAAAATCAATATTTTAAGGTGTACAATGTCGCATATATGCCATCTCAAAATGTGCCAAGTGGCATCTCTAAATGACCACAAAACTAAAACTGCATCCTATGCTGTAGGGGGATCATCAAAATGTAGCCTCTTTGAAGAAGTGTTGGGCTCTGATTGATCCTGCATAAAAAATGAGTTCAAACCAAAGTTAGATTGCTTAATTTATATGATTTGTACATATATATATAATTCATAATTTAAACACTAATTTAATTAAAATTATAACTGAATACAAATATTTGTACCTAGTCTCTCGATCGCCTACCATGATCAGGTGTCCTAGCATAAGTCCTGGGTAGTGAAGGGACCATGCCAGCAATACCAACTCTGACCTATAAATATATATTTGTAATAATGAGATTAGTAGAGTGGTGCAACATAGAGTAATAAATCTACAAAATAGGATGATAGCATAATAAAATTACAAATTGATTGAACTAAAATTAAAACTTACATCTGGTGATCCCTCCTCTAGAATAGTGGGTTGGGTCAACAAAGAAATGAAATATTTTCGTGGGCCCTCCCTCATAGTCAGAGTAATCTACGAGACTAAAAAGATTGTCAATTATATATCAATGTACTTCATCATAGAAACCTTGGTTACAAAATACAAATAACAATATGTAAAAGTCTATGTACAATCGGGCTATCACTCCGAATCAAGATGCCTGTAACCCTACGCTACTGACCAGTGACAGGACATCATCAATAGCCACACCCTATACAATAAAGTGCAAGTAAAATATTTATTACTACAAACAAGTGGCATACATATGCATGCATAATTAATCTTAAACAATTAACTACCTTTCCTTTGTCGACACCTGATGAAGGAACCCCCTCATGCCCCCCACTGACATCGGCTATAGCCTACAAGAACATAATAAGATGACAATATACATTAGTAAATGTATGAATTTTATTGCTCTAATTGATAGAGATTTAAGCATGTACACCAAATGATATAAAAAAAAACTAATGGGTACATAATTTATAATATACCGTATAGTCATCAAGGCCAAATGAAATGGCCGAAAGTGTGGACTCATCCACCTGTCTCACCTCCTCCTATGTCATCGATTGAACATAAATGGAAAAAATATATATACATAAGTGCATGCAATCATTAAAACTAATCTAAATAAATAAATTATATTAAAATTAAATAAGTCATGCGACAAATTTATTTATAATGTTTACTCTTACATTATCAACAAGAGTCAATGGCTTTGTGTGCACCTCCTGAGCACTCTCATGAGATGTAGATGCTCCATGAGGTGTTGCAGCCTCTACAGCTGCATCTCCTGTATCCTCCTCATCAATATCATGAAGCTGATATGTATCAGAATTAGTAAGTAGTTTGAGGCACATATGCCTGCACATAATGCACATATGGGGCTCGCATACATGTGAACTTTGATGAGATGCCGATGCGCTAGCATCATCCACATGAGGCAACACTGACCTAGTCTGTGTGATCAACTAATCATTCAGTAAATGAATGGCCCTAATAGTCTGTGAGGCAGCCTTTGCAATGATATTGGGATGCTGCACTAGAGGAGGGGGTGTGACATCAGTGGGGGGGACAAAGGTAGTGGCCTTTCAGCACTGGGCAGATGGCCTAGTCTGAGGAGCTCCTCTGCCTACATCCATGTTGGGCCTCATACTCCAATAATCAACATGGTGACCAAGTAAAAACTTAGCATACAATTTTTTAATGAAATAAAATGGGACCTCCAAATTGCTATGGGGTGGTTTATCAAAAACCATCCACCAGCGATCCCAAAAGTTGTTAGCTTGTGGTGACTTATTAGGAAAGTACTATCTAGGAAAGTACTATACACTTTTCCTCTCGAACTCACCGGGGTTCGGGGTTGGGCTGGGCCCCAAGCGGGGGTTCAGGGGTGTAGCCCCTGAGGTGAATTTTTTTGAGGCCGACATACTTTTTGGTTATTTGGGCCGACATGTTACAACTCATTCTAACCCTAAAGTGGCAAAAATATTGTATAATATGGCTTAGGGTTAGGGATTTCGTAGCGTATGATTTTAGTACTTGTGGCAGAATTGAGCTGTAAGGGATTACAGATTGTAATCAGGTTGTAATCACTAGATAATAATAATATTGGACTCACTATTGGTGGACGTAGCCCAAGAATTGGGTGAACCATGTTAAATCTTTGTGTCTTGTGTTCTCTTCTGTGTGGTTTATTGTTTTCTGATATTGGTTACATTTGCACATAATTGTTATTTCTGCCTTGTTAATCCTAACAAAAGTTTGTGTGCATTGCTTCATTTGTGCACCATTTTATTGATAATTTGGGCTTTTTGGGGTCAACTGGTATTCCAATTTTAGGATCAACAAAAAGGGCGGCTATATCTTCCTTCCTTATATTAAGGGGCCGCAATCCCATCATGGCAAGCCCGTCATCAAATTGGGCATGCATATCATCACACTAATGAAGAGCAACATTATGTTGCTACGTGAGTGTGTCAATATTTCCAAAAATTATATTTAGTGTGGCAAGCATGGGACCTAATGTAGGTATATTTTGATACATGTTTTGGAAGCCTCGTATTGTGTTGAAATTTTCTTGTATCAAATCTTGTAAATATTTAGGGTTTAGATATGGGGGATTGTTTTTGGGATTGTTATTTGGTGCGGGAGGGTTATTTTCTTCATTGTTGTCAGCCATGACTGATTAAATAAAAAATAAATCTAAATTTCAATCTAATTTTATATATTATTACAAATATAAATACAAAACTCTATTTAAAAAAAAAACACTACATTTAGCATGAAAATGAAATAAATTAATAAAAATATACAAATAATTACTTACCAAATATGCTCAGAGTCGAATTTGTTGATTCCAATATCAGGTACCCAAAAATATATCAGGTATATGAAAATCACGGAAAGAAATGAAGAAAAGGGCTCGCAGGTTTTAGATTTATGCCACAGTTATCGGGTACCTGATATTGTATCGGGTACCCGATTAGGCCTGTGCTTTGGTGGTAGGTTTGCCCAGGTGTACTGACACCAGGCCTACTAAAAAGTCAACAAGCACTTTCATGTGCTTTTGGACGAGTGAAAAGTGCATATTTTTCACATTGCCACTTTTTGGCCCCTCATGATCTTGCACATACTGTTCACACCATTTCATATTCACAATAACAACTAATAAACTAAATCTTTTTAAAACACTTTTCAAGAACTACCTTAGCGACCACATACGAAGAAACTATGATTTCCAAATATTGTTCCCTAGCTCATGAGAGCTAGGGTTTCCAAAATGAAACCCAAAAGTAAAACATTCTTTGTGATATGTGATAGGCCAACACTGGGGCAAATAATAATAAACAATTAATAATTTTATGATGACGTTCGGTTGGTCTATACGTGTCAATCCGAGAGCATAAGCTTGTGAAAGGCATCCGAGCAATATGCTATCAAGGGATGATAGTTGTGAAATGAGGGTTTATGAGTGCATCTACAACACACAGAATTAAATCTATGAAAAAGCTAAAGAAATCCCAGCGACAGGAACTGTCACTTCCTAGCGACAGGAACATTAGAAACATAAATGAACAAAAATAATACCAATACTATAAATAATCTAATACAGTAATTTACTGATATAAATCTGATATAGCTATAATATTTTGACTCTTTATGAAAATATGATATCAACTTCAAAACATGAAACAAATTACTAATAATCTATTTACTATTAAATAAGTTATTTTACTCAACTATGTTATTAATCAGATTGTGGACATATTAATATAAACTAACTATTAAAAAGCAACCTTATTCTATGAAAGAAATAGACATGCTAAACTTAAATTATAGAAATCACCAGCATTCTGCAGAGTGGGCCCTTCCTCCCCAGTTTGCTGAGTGATGGAATATTAAAATCTCTCTTCCTTAAGCAATTTCGATCATGCAAAGTTTTGTATTTATTGATCACAGGTTTTTTTTTCATTCATATTCTCTACTCGAGCTAGTATATATAGCTTCGAGACCATAACAAATGTTATTTAATGTTTCCTGAAAATAGCATAATGTAGTGTTGGACTGTAACAATAGGTAGCAGCTTCTAAAATGTGAAACAAATGCTGTTATAACAGCGTACAAAAAGGAGTATATTATTGAACAGGTTTCCAACTTCCCTGTTGCTCATGCTTCCACGTGATTTGCTGTAGAAATGGTACAGGTAGAATATATCCTGTGCCAGGAATAGGAAATTAGTTTGATTGTTCCAACAAAATAATATTATATGTAGTTGTTGATTAATGGTTCAGCCAAAACGGATTTCATTTCATGCAAAATGAGCAGTGTTGGACTCCATACAGGCAAGATAACATCTGATTTCCTTGAAGACTATCAAGCAATGATGTGGCACTTAATTTTCCAGCAAATCTGCATTTATCTTGGCATTTAGAATAATATAACACCTTCCATTGATAGTAAATATGTATTTAACCTATTGCAATAACTTTTCTAATCACCACCAGTTATTATATGAAAAGTCATGGAGTGAGCTAGGAGGATATGTAGGTAACATGAAGATCTATAGGTGACAGGAAGATGCAGTCCCAGCTGATATGCGACAGGAAGAACCATAACATATTATCAACTTTTCAAATAAATACAATCTCTCTTGTTTATTCACATATTCTATCTAATAGCTATATTCGATATTACTCATAAATATTACATCATATGCAACATAGAAGGATAAAATGGAATATTAAATGGTTATTAAAATGAGCGTGAAGGCTTATATGAAGGCATAATTTGGGACATAACTTACTCTCATCAATATGAATATTGAAATGGAGTTTAATTTAAGATTATCTTTACCACATAAAATGTTGATAAGAATGGCATCATTGAATGCACTAAGTATGATATTAAAACATCAAGGATTATTAGGGGGAGATCAAAAGTCTTTCCTAGTAAAACAACTTTCAATGCCAGGGTCACAATGTTGACCCTTAACCACATTGTGTACAATAAGAAGTTAATAAATTAAATTCTAACCAAAATTCATACATCAACACAACAACAACAGGTATCTCATTGATCTCATATTGTATAATGATCAAAACATGTATCCTTGAACAAACTTGTTATTGGGTATGTGCAAGATCATGGTTTGCCAAAATGTGGCGATGTGAAAAATAAGTCTTGATTGATAGATGGATTGAAAAACAACTATAACTTTCAAACGGTATAACAATTTTAAAATCTAAAACATGCATCATATTTTATGCTTCACCTATTGCAAGGTAAAAAAAAGGTTTTCAATTTGATAAATTTTAGACTAAGTTAAGGTGGTCAGACGTAAGAGTTTTATATATTTTGGAAAAGTTGTAGTAGAGAAAACATAAATAATTGTTTACTTGGAAAAAAATTACAAAAAAATGTGTCACTTTTGGGCATGATTCTACTACTTATATTCTAGAATCTTGTAAAAACATATTATCATTTCATTGTGTTTAAGGTGGTTAGACATACACCTGCTTCTTAGATTTTTAGTCTTGATTGATAGACTAATTTAGAAATAGATATAACTTTCAAATGGTATAACAGTTTTGAAATCTGAAACATGTGTCCCATTCTATGCTTCACCTACTATTTTTTTCAATTTGATAAAGTTTAGACTACGTTAAGATGGTCAGACATTGGAGTTTTTATATTCTGGAAAATTTGTAGTAGAAAAATCATAATTAATTATTTACTTGAAAAAAAATTACCAAAACAATATGCATTTCATCTGGACATGAGTATATTGCTTATATCTAGATTTTTGTTACAAAAAAATATAATCATTTGATTATGTTTAAGGTGGTCAAACATACACCTACTTAGCTTTTTCTTGAAATTTTCATACTACTGCATTGAAATTTGAAAATTTCACCATATAGTTCATAATTGTTTTTCAAAAAAGGGATAGTGGCTTAGAAATTACATTCAATTTTCTATAGATTCTCTTCTTATATATTTTTGATATAATATTGATAGATTGATCGAATTTTTATGTCAACTTGCCTAACCCTGATTTTATGAATTTTTATTGCCACTTAAGGGCCTAGTTTGACATACCATGATCCTGTACATACCCTATTGTACTCACTATATTCTTTCAATGTAACTAAAACTGAATTATAACCATTATAACTTGATTACTAAACTGATCAAACCCATTCAAAAGATGATTTAAGTTGCAAATGCAACATCCCAAGTGTGATATGATTGATCTGAATAAACTCATCCCATGATCTCATGTTCATATAATGTAACTTATTATTATATAGCTAAGCCATAAATGATAACATAAAATATGATACCTCAATATGCAAAAAAAGGTAATATGACCATGAGGATCTTTTCACAACAATTGACTGAATGACACAATGTACTGTTCATGATTCTAAAATCAATGTTGATCTCAACTAAATGCACTTGTCCTAACTGAATGCATTCTTATCATGAAGGATGATGCAATATGAACACATCTAAATATGAAAACACAAATATCATTACAAAGATAGTAATGCTTAATAATACTATCACACTACCACTTAGTGTGTTTGGTAATAAGGAAAATTAGGTGAGGAGCAACAAGATACACCCCACCTATTTTACATCTATCGATAGGTGTTTTGTATCTCTTTTGATACTCAACCTATAATTAAATTTGTGCATTCACCACCTATTGATTGCACATGAATAGGTAAAAAAATGTTGGGTTGATAGGGGTTTGCCTAGGTCAAAAATCAATTTAAATGAATTAAGCTTGAAATGAAAATAAATTGAAATGGAAATTAAAGTGTGCTTATATCTAATAGAGGCTAATTTGAGAACTGGAATGTCTTATACCTTGTTTATAAAATCCTCTTTAAATGTGATTAGAAATGTTGAATCAATAAAAAGGCTCCACAAGAGCTAAAAGGAAAATCATGAATACATATTTGCAAGAAGGATAATCTAAAGAAGAATACCTTTAATGCTTATTTCTTGAAGGCTTGAACTTGAATCAAGAATGTGATTGATTGATGTGATGTGTGTATATCCTAATGAGGGGGTAAGATTTTTTTTATACCTCTCCTTAGCATTTCAATTTTTGAATCTTAGAGAAAGTTGTCATGGGATTAAATTTTCTACTCCTACAAGCTAATCAATGCATAGTCATAGGGTATGCAGATATAACTGAGTATAAAGTACAAATAAAAAAAGAATATGAATAAATCTCTCAAGAAGATAGGATAAGAAGCAACTGCAACAAGGATCATCTAACACTGGAACAAGAATGCTAGAGTCTCAAATGGTAAAAGAATAACTACCTCCTAACCTTGTGGAAACTTGTGGTTCCAGTCCCACCATGTTGAGGAGATTACATTAGACCCCACTTGGATAACAATACCAAAATTAGTCATCAGGTAAAACTAAGAAAGGGTCCTAAAAGTTCCTATCTGTAAGAATTTGCAAATAGCAAATATTGAACCAAGATCAAGAGGTTGAAGAAAAGCACAAGAGAGAAAATATGAATGCAAGGATGGATTGAATAGATCCAATGAATTAATGATCCTCAATATGATGAAATGATTACATAATAGACCTCCTTATATAGGAAAGGCAATAAGAGAGAATGATAAGGAGTTGATAAGCTATCACCTATGCTAGGTGTAATCACATGTCCACCAAATGTGGATCATCCTCCAATATGCAATAAAGTATGTGCATTGGATTAGGATGATAATGTGATAAGATCACAAAAGGTGGATCTCACACACAACGAGGTATGTGAAGACAACTATCACACCAAAAGTGGAATTTCTCCTACACCATGTGCTTAATAGATGTGCACACTCCTAGGTGTCTCAATCACTAACTACTATGCAATGCATTAACCTAAGTAAGATTAAGTAAAGTGTAATTAAGAATAATTAATTACACCAACACCCCCCCCCCCCCCCTTAAGTGCAACTTAGGGGAATGCACTTAAACTCACAATGCAAGATGGGTCCCGGCTACTAGGCCATGTTAGGTACCCATGTACAAGATACATGAAATGCATAACTCTCATAAAGTGGAGAAAGAGGGAAAACCTCATGGGAAAAACCCTCCCCCAAAAAGAGAGAAGAAAATAAGATGCATGGATGGATGGAGTGCTCAAGACCCCCCAATTATGAAATACATCATGCATATACAAAGAAGTATCCCCCCATAAGAAGGATAGTTGGAGACATGATATCCCCCCCATAATGTAGAAGCTCCCATGTTGATGAAGAGTACCTGCAAACAATAGATAAGCCAATGCTTACAAGAAACATGTCTCCCCTTAGGAAGAAATAGATACATCAAATGATGAAGAAGCCAATCCTTGTGAAAATGGAATGAGGAAGAAGATTAAGGTCTCCATGAATGAATCTTTGAAGACTGATTAGGAATCTCCAAGCTCAAAGAATCTATCACTTCATGTGACAAATCAAGTGAAGAAGGAGAAGAATCAAGTACACCAATCTTCAAAGAAGGTGAAGAAGTATCCCCATCTATGATCAAACTGTCATCAAGAGAAAGGGAAACCCCCTCATGTATGTCTTCCAAATTTGCATCATGAGAACCAACAAATCCTGAAGATGCATCCAAGTAGTCATAACACTCTGCAAGATCTAAAACACTATGATCATCCTGCTGAATAGTAGAGCCCATGTCTGAAGAAGCAGGAGGTGGAGGAGTAGGAAGATCAACACTTCTCTCAACAACAAAATGATTCAAGTGCCCAAAGTTCTCCTCATAATTATCTTGTGGCAAAGGGATAGGGACATCATATATATCATCATCATTATCAACAAAACTAGAAAAAGAATACAAGCGTGATGTATGATCAACAACTCCCATTGCTATGACATTTCTAGTCTCCATGTCCCTAATGTAGACATAATCAGGAGTGAACTCAACAATTTTACCTTGTGCCCCATGTGTAATTTGGTAAATAGAAAGGAGATTAGTGGTCAAGGATGGTACACAAAGAACATCATTGAATGTCCCTTCTCCCATAGGAATAGAACCTTTCCCACAAACTCTCATGAATGTGTTGTTACCCATCAAACTATTAGGAGAATTACAAGGCTCAATAGAAGAAAACATATCCATAGAAGATGCCATATGATGTGATGCACCTGAATCAAGAAGCCATTTACCTTGCTCAGGATGTATGGAAGCCATGAGTGCTTGTCCTTTACCTTTGTCTTTGGATGATGATGGAGATGAAGAAGCTGCCAAATGTGTAGAAGAAGGAGCAGACATTGATGAGGGAAACTTAATGTTTTGTTTCTGAATAATGTGAGTTAGCTCATCAATCTTCTTTGGAAAACACTTATGCTCATCATGTCCTAATTTTTGACAATATGCACATTTATCTCTATTTCTTCTAGATGATTCCTCTCTTGAAGAGGACTTGGATTCAATACTTTTTAGTGAAGAAGATTCATTACCTTTGTCATGAGGCTTAGGATCCTTATTGTGTTTCTTTCCTTTTCCATGAGAAGCCTTTGATGTAGACTCACTTGCAATCAATGCTTGATGTGTGGAAGGCTTCAATTGACCCATGTGTGCCAACTTTGCTCGTTCCCTTGTGATCTATGCTACAAATTCATCAAGAGAGGGCAATTTGTATGCACTACCAAGAGCATCCATAGTAGCATAGAATGTAGAAACAAAGATTGAATATTTAGGACCAAGCTTGGAAAGAATAGAAAAGATCAATTGTTCATCCCCTTTAACAATGCCACATGAAGAAAGCTCCAATCTAATAGTATTGAACTTAGAGAAAAAATCTTGAATATTGTCAAAATCCCTAGGATTAAGACCTATGAGATCATTCTCTAATCTAAATTTTCTCATTCTATCAGGTTTACCAAGGAGTCCTTCCAATGTGATCTAAGCATTATGAGGATGTGTGCAAGATGCAATATGAAAGTGCAAGTCACGAGAGATGGATGATCTAAGAGCACCAAGTGCTTTATCTCTTCTATCAAACCATTTTCTCCTTTCTACAACACCTGTTTGAGGTTCTTGATCCTGCCCAAGAGTCATTCTAAGCAATCCAAGACTCAACAAATGATCACTTAAAGAAACTTTCCATTCATGGTAGTTGTATGGAGTGAGGATTTTAACCTTTGAACTATCCATATTGCAACCAAATAATGATTGATAATTATTGATAACTTCTTCAAATGACTTATGCAAATCAGAAAACTGAAATCCAAGGATTAACCAAGTGCAATTATAGCCCCAAAATGACCTATTGCTGAAAGTGATATGTCTACCCAAATTCACTCAAATATGATTGTAGATCTGGAAAGTAGATGAAAAATCATGCACTTTCAAAAAAAATTTCACCTCAAAATGTTACCGTATGTGCCCAAACGAAGCCTTGGAAGTTGCAAAAATTAGGAACAGACAGGTCTAGTCATCAAAATCTGCAATTTCTGACAAATCTGGCCACCAAAACACAAAAATAATACCACCACTGGATTCTTGATGAAATTTTACCCAATTTCAAAAAAAATTGCTCGAAAAAAGGAGCAAAAATGAGCAAGTTATAGCCCTCTGAAGTTGGACTGTCAAAATGAAAACTCCAATGGTGAACCCTAGGAAATTTGCTAACCCTGATGACGTCAGAAAAACACTGCATTAAATTTGATGGTCAAACGACCGTCGCAAAAAAGCCAATTTGGCCTGTTTTGACGGCTAGACGACCGTCAATTTTAAACTCCTCAAATGATGATGTTAGGAAAAAGAAGGCCCTCCTTGCTTACGTTGCAGTGACTTGGCATTCTGTATGGATGACATGGCAGGTGTGGCAAATGACATGTCTATACGGTTAGGTGATGTGGCCGATTGCCACATGTCTGCCGATCCGTTGATAGCGTGCCACGTGGCACTTTTCCATTTGTTGTAGGCAGTGCTACGTGTCATGGATGTGGCCCATGGGTGGATGAAGCATCTGTCATGTGGCAGCTACATGTTTGATGGGCCGTGGTGGAAGCGGCAGGTGGGGGGCTCTGCGGAGGAGATCTTGCCACCGGTGGAGCGGCGGGATTTGAGACAGTGGTGGAGGGATGAGCAGTTCAGAGACCGCCACTAGAGACCACTGGAGACCACCACTGGAGTTGCTGCTTGGTTGACCGCGGTGTTGTCAGGGGGCGGTTTGAGGAATGGCTGCCGGTGGAGAATCTGGGTGGTGGAGCCGCTGGCTGGGTGGAGGGCTGCTAGCCTAGCAGTGTAAGCGAGATTTTTAATCCCACATATCTTATGCGGTTGGCTTTTGAGCCATTTTTAATATGAAAATGCCACAATATGAAATGAAGAACAAGGGCCAGCCCATCTTCCACTTCAGCGTTTAGGTCGGGTTCGGTGGTGATGTAGCCTGTCATGTCACTGAAGATGCCAAATGGAATATTCTCTATTGTGCGTAGATAAAAGGGAATATTCCCTGGGGATGTACCAGCCCCAATAATTTTGCAGAATAAAAAAATTTGAAAACAATAGCAGCAATACATATATATATTTTGAAAAATCGTACCGGAGGTGCAGATCGGGCCGTACGGTCTGATTTGTAAAATTTTTTTGCCTCAGATTTGACTTTTGCCGAATGTGGGTGAGTTTATAGTTGATTTTAACCGAAACAGCCTCCCGGATGCAATGGTGAGGTCAGATCTACTCCAAGATGCCTCTATCACATGCTAGTTGCCAGATCTAAGATTTGAACCTTCAAAGCTTGCATCGATCTCTTCAAATCGGCTAATCTGAAACACTCCAATGGCTCTGATACCATGTAAGAATTTGCAAATAGAAAATATTTAACCAAGATCAAGAGGTTGAAGAAAAGCACAAGAGAGAAAATATGAATGCAAGGATGGATTGAATAGATCCAATGAATTAATGATCCTCAATATGATGAAATGATTACATAATAGACCTCCTTATATAGGAAAGGCAACAAGAGAGAATGATAAGGAGCTGATAAGCTATCACCTATGCTAGGTGTAATCACATGTCCACCAAATGTGGATCATCCTCCAATATGCAATAAAGTATGTGCATTGGATTAGGATGATAATGTGATAAGAGCACAAAAGGTGGATCTCACACACAACGAGGTATGTGAAGACAACTATCACACCAAAAGTGGAATTTCTCCTACACCATGTGCTTAATAGATGTGCACACTCCTAGGTGTCTCAATCACTAACTACTATGCAATGCATTAACCTAAGTAAGATTAAGTAAAGTGTAATTAGGAATAATTAATTACACCAACACTATCTTAACAATACAACTCAATAACTCAAGGTATACATAATAATCTAGATGCAACCAACACATTTAGTCCAAACCTAAGATGGAATTAGGGAACTCTCATCATACATGTCAACCCCTTGTAAGGATCTCACTGGACTCTAAGTCCCAAGTGTGATCATATACAGAACCTGAAATCCTCTCATGTAGACAAGGATAACTAATCATGCTAGAACTCACTCACACTACTAAATGAGAAAACATCTCCTCCCACTCCCATCGTTAGCCTATATACTAGCACTCGAGGCACGGGCAAGGAATCCACTATCTTATTAATTTATTTTAAAACCCCATTTAATTTATATTATCACTTGTTTAAGTAACCTGCTAAGGGTACCAAGGTAGCCTCTTTTTGGCTTTGATGCATCCAAAGAAATCCACTTCCCCTTTAATACCAAGATAACCTACCCTATGTTCATACATCTCAAACATTACTCATAAGTCATCATGAATCATAACATCAAAATCTAGTTCCATGATATAATAGGAACACACATAAACAACTTCCATCATAATAAATTCAACTTCCATAATTTTGGGTTATAACAAAGATCAACTTCCACAAAAGTATGCAATATAAACAAAACATAACAGATTAACCCTAGAACCCCACCAATGGTAACAATCATAAAAAGGATGACATGAAAAGATTCCCTCCCAACCCATAAACGCATGAGGAAAAATACACATAAGAATTTAATTAATAATAAACTAATTTGTAAAGTAACATTACATAAATTAATTTATTAAATAATCGCTAATCAAACTATAATTACATTATCAAATTAAATTCCAACACCAAGAAAATCAATTTATAATGTTATAAAAATTACTAAATCCATATAATTTTATCATAACTAAATCAATCTATTTTAACTAAGTAACCATAATAACTTAATAATGTTTTGGATTAAGGTAAAAACAGGTTTTGAATGGGCCCCGAAACCATTTACAAATAGTTTTTGGAGGGAACTATAACCCGGATAAAAGTAGTAGGAAGAATTAGCTCAGAAGAAAGAGAGACAATTGGGGAACAAGATAAACCTTACAGAACCCCCCAGCACACTCTACCAGTACAGGTACTAGTAGAAACAACCCAGATTTACAATAGCAGCCAAAGGAAGAATACTCAAAAAAGCATAAGCTACCACGAACAAGAGAGTAAGACCAATGTCTTACAAAATCATCATTCTAGGGTTTTCAGGTTCCCTAAACCAAACATAAGAGTTTTGGTATAACCAGTTTTAATGAAATAGCAGCTCACATAGATTTGCCAGTAGAGCTTCAGCTGGACCAATCCTTCAAGGTTTTGTAAGGCTCCCCCAACCTTATTGATGACTCCCTTTAACAGAATGGGATTTAATATCCAATTGATCTGGCAGACATACCAATCCACCCTATCAAAGTCATACCAAATATGAAACAACAACTTATAAATATGAACTAGAAAATCTTCAGCTGTACCATAGTATTTAGGGTTTTGAATGGCTCCCCCAACCATTAACAAAGAAATGGGAGTGATGAAAACTCCTCTCACCTCCAAGCTACAACCTGCCAGAAAAAAGAAAGAACAATCAAGGATCTCTGGAAAAAATAGGAGCCTCCAACAAAGGCTACACCCCATAGGGTTTTGAAAGGCTCCCCCAACCTTTAACACATAAATGGAGCAGAAGAAAAGTATTCCCCTCTCCACTAGATTACAACTTGCCAGAAAAAAGATGAAACCATCAAAGATCTTTGGCCTCCTCCAACAACATCCAAGTACCCCGACAGTGCTCCAACTCACTTTATTAGCATGAACATCTTCAGCTGCACAATAGTGATTAGGGTTTTGAATGGCTCCCCCAACCATCAACAAAGAAATGGGAATGAGAGAGATTCCCCTCACCACCAAATAATAATCAACCAGAAGAAAGAAAAGACATTCTAGGATCATTGGCAAACATAGGACTCTCCAGCAACAAACAATCCTGGAAGGGTTTTGAAAGGCTCCCCTAACCTTAAATAAAGAGATAGAATAGCAGAGAGCTCCCCATTCCACCTGATCACAACCTGCCAAGAAAAGAATAAAACCTTCAAAGATCACTGGCATAAACAGAACCCTCCAGCCAAGGCCAAACTTACCACCAAGACTCCAATCCACCTCTTCCATCCAGCAACTAGCCACCTTTATAGGGAGAGCCTCCACCTCAAAAGGATCTTCCACCTCTAAAGAAAGCAGGAAAGAGGAGTTGGGAGGGAAGGGAACCTTCACCTCAAAATGAACTTCCATCTTGATAGGAAGTAAAGAGAAGGAGTAAAGGGGAAATGAGACCATAGAATGCCAGAGAGCACTAGAGTGCAACCCCACCTCAATAGGAGTCCCATAAGAGCCTGAACCGAATGAACCTTCACCACTCTCCCTCTCAAAAGAAAGAAGCTGAGAAAACCAGAGAGAATGATGAACCCAGGAACATGCCTTCATGACCGCAACCCAAAGGAAGACCCATTGCAACCACTCTCCTTCAAGAACCCTCTGAGAAACCTAGGGCCTATGTCTCTCCAAAAAAATGGGGAAAAGAGCCCCCCTAGCAAATACAGTCTTCGAGAAAATAAACCCTAACCTAAGAAGCCTCAAAAGGAGAGAGAAGAGGGCCCTGGGTGCAACACCTACAGCCCCCCACCATGAACACCCCCACAACCCCTCCTGGGTCATCATCCGCTTCATTCGAGTTGCCCTCTTCCCCTTCAAAACCAGGGAAATTGCCTGCACTGCGGCCGCCCACACTGCTAGACATTCTGAGTTACACACAATAACTTAATAATGTTGAAACATAAACATTAATTTATATTATTAACCAATATACATTAATAATAATAAAATTATTAATTATTAATATTTAATTAATAATATTATACAATAATTAACTTTTAATAAAACATAAATTAATATATTAATTAAAATAAAAATGATATATATAATAATAATAATAATAATAATTTTATAATTTTTTTAAAAATACAATTTAAACTTTTTTTTTTATTTTTTTAATTGGGGTTGGGGGGGATTTACCCCACCCCTGTTGCCCTACAATATATGTTGCCAATGACCTAGCTACTGGGGGGTTAGGGGGGAGGAACCCCTGCCCCCTCCATATTGTATTTGTTATATATATTTTTTCTTTATTTTTTATTTTTTATAAAGAAGACTTTCAAAAAATAAACATGCATAATTTTATTTAATTTAAATTGGGTTTTCACATTCAATTATTTGATGATTTCAATTTCTATTGTTCTCTCAAATATTCTATTTTAATAATTCAATCACACCCTTATTGGATCTAAATTTCATATTTTCCTAAAACAATTTCATGTAGGTTTTCACGTTGGATGACCTAGGGTTTTAACCAGAACACAATTTCTTTAAAAATTAAATTTAAAATGCAAGAGCTTATACAATATTATAAAATATTATGCATTAAAATACATATGCTCATATGCAAATAAAATATCAAAATTTTTCCTCACACAACAAAACCCAACAAAGCTTTTCAAAACCAAAACCTCCAACAATAAAACCATAAAAACTTCAATTCAAACCCTACCACAATCTGTCAAACATGAAGAAGACAATCTTTCTAAAATACAAGAATTGAACCTACAAGGGTTTTCAAACCCTACCTCAAACCACCAATTGAAGAAATATGGTGAAGACTAGAAAAATCGTATAAAATTTTTAAGCTCTCATTAAAGAATCCTTCAATTCAATCTCTTCACCCAAATTTGCAACACCGTGTGTTTGAAGACAATGGGAAAGCCCTCTCAATATAGGAATTCGAACTCAACCATGCAATTTTGGAACTCAACTCAACTCAACAACTCTATTTTCATCAATTCTCTTTTTCACATAATTTAGTCATTTATAACTCGTAAGTCAAGTACTTTTGCATTCCTTGTTTATGCAATCCACTTGACTCCTAATTACTTTACTCTTTACTATTATTTATTCTAATTGATTTGTGCAACTAAATTACATATCAATTTACTTCAAATAATATTATTTTAATTTTAAAATTATTTACCTACTGAATTCTTTTTTTCAAATAATAAATTTATCTTCTATTTGAAAATTTGAATTTGATAGATAGTTAAATCTTTAAAGAAGTGTATTTAATTAATTTCTATTAACTAAATACTTTTATTTTCACAAATAGACTTTTAATTAAATCTTAAAATTTAATAAACGTATTTAATTAATTTCTATTAATTAAAAACTTTCACTTTTTTTTAATATTTTGTAAGATCTAATTTATTTAAACCACATAATTAATCTAAATAAATTATTTAATCATAACTAACACACCAGCTAGTCAAAGACCAACTCAACCTAATAAAAATAATAATCAAACTCAAGAGAAAGACTATGTACTCACATCACCTAGACGAATTCGAAAAGGGTAAAATATCAGAAGTTTGTCCACTATTTCAAGACAATAAAATGGCTTAGGTTGAGATTTGGATCTGAATATTATCTCCCATCTCTTACCATTGAGACTTGCGATAGGGCATGTTCATCCTGACAATTTAGGAAAGTCGAGGCCCAGTACTTGCAAACCAATGACAGGGATCGAGATATCGCGTGGATCCTACAAGTAGGTAACTATGACTTTGTCTCTCAACCATATCAAAGACTTCAAACAGGAAAAGTAAAAGCATACATGATAGCCATACGCATGCAAGTATGAGGTAAGTAAAATCATAAATATAAACAACATTTTAACCATATAAATAATAATCATCAAAGTAACTAACATCATCTAACTACAAACATATAATATCCCCTAATTAACTAATATCAAATCACCATGTAATGGTATACATCCAAAAACACATAATAAAACTGAAATAATCAACGCACACATAAAATTGTCCTAAAAGAGTTTGACAATATAAAACTAAAAAGCAAACTATAGATGGGCACTACAATGTGTGCCTACATGAATGAGACTTTTTGTTTAAATTAATTTATAGCTATTATTTTGATAAATCATTGATCATAAATACAAATTTTCTATATAGAAGGAAAGAGTTATGGCTTCCTTATGGGATATGTATTCTTGTTGTCTAGGATTCTTCAAATGATTGAGAGGTATTCTTCCCAGCAAACTTGCTATAACTGATATTAGTTAGAATGATTTGACTTCAAGATATTAATTAGAATGATTTAATTTCATGCATAGAATCACCTAGATGCAATGTGTGTTAAGTGTTCCATTCATTATCATGAGAGATTGGTTCTTGTGAACCACTATTCATGAAACATAGGTCAATGAGTTTGACTCTAACAACTACATAGTTGAATCCTGGGCTTAACCAGAGAGGAAACTTTGTAGTTAAGCACACTCGAGCTGGACTAGTATTGGGATGGGTGACCTCCCGGGAAGTCCTGGTGCTTCACCTTTGTGAGCATCATCTAGATGCAATGAGTGTCAAGTGTTCCATTCATTATCATGAGAGATGGGTTCTCGTGAACTACTACTCCTGAAACATGGATCAATGAATTTGACTCAAAAAACTACACAATTGAATCTTGATAACAATATTACAACATAAATAATTTTTATTATAATTAATTTTTCTTGTTATGTTCTCCTTAGGGGCTTCTCGGGGAGCGTCTCAATGCACAATTCATTCAATACAGCTTTAGAACCCAAAAAACTTAAAGTAGTGTTAAACCTATCATTCTTGCTTGTGATCGTGATCTCCCCCAAAGAAATAAATACTGATATATCTCAAACAGAGCCAATTACCGAGTAACATTAAACAAAAATTCTTTAAAGAACGTGATAATTTATTATTAAGCAGTTAATAATGTTAGTTGACTTCGAGTTCCAAAATGCCCACCTTTTCAAACTTATCACCCACCAATTCATGCCCACGTATCCTTTTAAGAAAATATTCATTTCAACTATATATCAGACTGAGAGTTTGTTCAAACCAAAATTAAAACCAATTTGAACAGATTAACCAACGCAAGCAATTAAGATAATGGATTGAAATTTGACCATGTTTTCCTTGAAAATAAAACCAAATTCTTCTTTGTAATCATTTATTCAGATGTCTAATTTCCATCATGAAAATCTAGCAGGAATGAACCTTTGCACCTTGGACATTTGAGATCTACACCAGCTACCATGAAATACATCAAACATGTGGGACACCCAACAAGCCTCATAGTGCTCTCAACTTCATCAGCAATATTATCATCACTATTGCTATTGCCATCAGTAGTTTTCCTGCTTGGCTTGAGAAAATCTGAGGTAGATAACTTCAATTTCAGGTCTATCTTTTCTTCTTCATTAATAGAGATAAATTTTGATATCTTCTGAATTGGAGAGACCTTAGAGCTTTTTAGTCCAGTTCCTTCTAAATTCGTATAAAACACTTGTCCAGTCTGGATCACATGATGAACATTCAAAGTTTAAGAACACAATACATGAATTATAACAAAAGATGAAAACCAGAAAAAGATTATAAAAGATATGAAATTTGAATACATTATCACCTAAAACTTATGAGTGAAAAGAATTTGAGAAATGGACCTTCAAGTCTAAGCACTTTTCCCAACAAGGAGGGAGACACTGCCCTTGACCCAATTCCAGGAGATCAAACTCCAATGATGAAGATGGTGAAGTTTTTGTGCTCCTTCCCACCAGATCAAAAGTGGGTTGATTTTTCTGGTTTTTGATATGTCCAAGCATAAGCTCTACTGCTTTCTTCTCATCTTCACCCCATGAATTGGGCTTCTTATCAAATCTCTCAACAGCCATTTTCCTTCAAATATTTCCAAAGCCTGAATGAATGAATGATAACTGTGATGAGGGTATGTATATAAGCCTAGAAAGATACATAATTAGTGAAATTTAAACTCTGAATTAGGTAATAGTCAAGAAAGAAGCTGAAAATGTGGACAGGATAAGTACGGCAGTTATTGTGTGCTGACAAACATGGTATTAGATTTAGAGGCCAGGGAAGAAAATGGATTAGGTCAAACTTTGTCTTAATAAATTTCAGAGCTTCTTGCTTTATTTTAATACATTTAAACTGAAACACATGTTGTTTTGTCCTCATTTTTTGGTGAGCGCTTGGTTTTATTTAAATGCAATACTAAATTCTACATTTAATTTGAGAGATGTAAGCCCATGGTTTTTCCACCAAAGTAGTTGACTTTAAGCAACTGCACATTTGAATATGTTTTTTCGTTTCTTAGAATTGTTGACCAACTTCCCTGGTTGCGAAAATGTTAGGTGCAAACTGCACTTACAAAAGGGGCCAGAATTTGATGATCTGTGGACCGTTTTTCAATTTTAGCTGCGATGGGTTGCAAATATTGTGGACGGTTTTTTAATTTTGAACTCAAAATTTACAGTTGAAAAATTATCACATGGGCCAGTTCGATGTAGTATATTTTCATATAATTATATATAAAATGGTTGATTTAGTATATTTTCATATGATTAACACAAAGTGGAGGGTGTGCAATTGTTTTGGTTTGGGTCTGGTATCGTTTAAGTTAGTTATTTTGACTTTGTTGTTCCTGCAGCCGTTTTACAGCCTTTTAATGCTGTCATTTCTGTAGCGGTACAAAAGAAGTGAGACCTTTTAAAAACTCAATTTAAATCTTTTATATATATATATATATAGAGCAATGTTATATTACATTATATATTTATTAATACATTACTACATTAAAAAAGTTTCTAATATTAATATATATTATTTTATAATATTTGATATAGAAATATATATTAATTTAAAATGTTCATTATGATAGATTGTATAGTATAATGTCAAACATTGTTTTAAAAAGTTTAGACACAATCAAAATTTATATTCATTAAGTATGTTTGGGTGCCTTTGGATTACTTCTCTATTGATATTGATATGGGAATTATGGGAGGAGAGGAATCACAAAATCTTTCAAGATATGAAGATGAATAGGAAAGTCATGATAAATTGGATTGAAGCTCTAATAGTGGAGGTAGTTAATAGTAGAGGTCACTCATTAGTTGATAGAGAGGCAAAGTTCACAAATTGGGACTATAGAATTATAAAGAATTGGTTTGGATTAAAGATTCCTCCTTTTATAGGCAAAGGGGGAGACATAAGCACCGCATGAAACAATGTACTTGGAAACCATGAAAAGAAGGATGGTTTAAATTTAATTTTGACGATGCCTCTAGGCACAATCCTGAAGTGTTAGGAGCATGATGTGTGATTCATTCTTCAAATGGAAGTTTGCTAGCCAAAATGGCTATACCCTTGGAGGAGGATACCAATAACATTGTAGAATTTTAAACTCTTATAAAAGCTCTCCTTCTATGTATGGATTTGGGTATTAAGAGTGTGGAGATAGAAGGAGATTTAATAATTACTATTAATGCTCTCAGGAACTGGCAATACCCCAAGTTGGAGATTGAATTCCTTGTTAAGTAAAGCCAAGACTTACTCAAACATTTTGAAAATATAACTTTTAACCACATTTATAAAGAAGGCACTATACTAGGAGATGAAATGGCGAATGCAAGAGCAGATGGGAAAGAGATTATACAAGTGACTTTAAGACAGATTAGCAAAAAATATTATAGTAGTGTGGAATTTTATAAGGATAGGTGGACTGGTTAAAGTAATTGAATTATCCATGAAAATAAAGTAATGACTTTGGTAGAGTAGAGCTGAATGCAGTAATGGTGGAGGGGTTGATTACATAGTGGAAAAGACATTAACACATGAATTAGCATATGCAGAGCATATGGGCTAGAGATTAGACACATGACTTCAAATTAGAATAAAAGTAATTATTAAAGTAGCTTGGAATTTCACAAGGATGGGAGGACTAGGTGTATTACTTGAATCTTGTATGCAGAGACATTAAGGAATTTGGTATAATAAACACAAATGTAATAATCACATGAGGGTCTTGATTTCATAAATATGGAATCCATAATGATTTAAGGATGATGATTTGATCTAGTATATTTACAATTCATTACATGTTGTAAGGGGGATTGACTTCTCATTTGACCTATCTATGTTCTAATTAAGTCAATTAGGAAAGGGCATGAACCTAAAATAAACAACAAAAGACACAAAAGAAGGGGTGGAAGTCACAAGCTCTGATACAACCAAAAAAATTAAAGAAGGGAAGACCCTTGTTGCAAAATCTTTTGACCAAAGCAAAAAACTGGTGAGAAACAGGTTCTCAACCCCACTTAAAATTACATGTGAAGGACATAGGGGTTTCATAAAAAAACTCAAAACCGTCAACCAATAAAAAAATCTAGCACTAGAAACCATATAACCTAAGAAACTAAAGACTAATAATGGGTTTTGAAAGGCTTCCCATAACCTATTACTAGTAGGACCCCTTTGATCTAAGACAATCTTAGTCAAGGGAAGAGACCATGACCTTGAAAGAGCAATAATGTTTTGAAAGGAACCCTAAAAAATTTTACGAGAGAAACCACTATGAACCAATGAGTTCATAGAAATAGAGAGGGAGAAAAAGTGCCAACTAAGAAGAAACCCATAAAAATCCACAACAACCATCTAGAGATTTCGTTCGACCATAACAACCCCTCATCAGTAGGTGTCCTCTCCACCTCAAAAGAAGAGGATCCAACCTCAATAGCAATAGATGAGGAAGGGAGAACAAAGTAGAAAAAATCACCCTTGGACCAAGCCCATTGCAAATAAGATAGAGAAAGTAGGCCCATAAAGATCTTTAGACCATGAACAACTAGCTATTTGGTGTCCCACAATAGTGGCTTACACTTTCTTGCCAAGTTTGACACTAAAATGGATATTCTAAAAAAACAAACTTCATTTTCAAACACCTATTTTTGAAAAGCTATTGGGAATTTTGAGATTATGTATTTACTAGTGATTTTTAGCATTTTTTGTTTAGATTCTTAATATATATAATATATATATATATATATATATATATTACACACACACACACACACACACACACACACACACACACACACACATATACATACATATATATATATATATATATATATATATATATATATATATGTATATATATACATACATACATATATATATGTATGTATGTATGTATGTATATATATATAATATATATATATATATATATTATATATATATATACATACATACATACATACATACATATATATATATATATGTATGTATGTATATATACATATATATATATCTATATATATATATATATATATGATATATATATGTATATACATATATATATATCTATATATATGTATATATATACATACATACATATATATATGTATATACATATATATATATATATATATATATATGTATTATATATTTATAGATATATATATATGTATATATACACACACACACACACAGACATATATATATATATGTACTATATATATACATACATATATACACATATATATGTATATATATGTGTGTGTATATATATATATATATGTGTATATATGTGTGTGTGTGTGTGTATATATGTGTATATATATATATATGTATACATATATATATATATACATACATATATATATATATATATATATATATATATATATATATATATATATATATATATATGTATATATATATATGTATACATATATATATATGTATGTATGTGTATATATATATATACAAATATATATATATACACATACATACATACATATAATGGGTGTGTGTGTGTGTGTGTGTGTGTGTGTTGTATGCAAATTAGTTGGATACTATTCTAAATGATGAATTAACTAAAAGAAGCTAACAAATCTATCTAATAAGCAAACTACAATGAAGAATGCAATAAACAATGAAGCCAAAATAACAATTTTACTTTCACCTACAAATGCAGCTTGTCTCCATTGCCCTCCTAACCTTGATTCTTGAAGATGTTGAAACTCTCAGATTTCCAAATGAAGCCCTTTTCCCAAGATGTTTCCAAAGTGTGGAGATTGAGTGAAATGGATGCACAATAGCTTATGCAAATCTAATGAATGGAATGCAAATGATGGGGATGATAATGAAAATGCTTGTTTGCTTGATTGCTTGGGTGCTTGAATGCTTGTATGCTTGAATGCTTGGATGCTTGAATGCTTGTTCTCAAAAATCCTTATTTTTCTATTAGCCCACAAAGGGCAAATGAGGCTCCTTTTATAGAGTTTTGGAGGATCTAGGCCTAGGTGGCATGATCCTACGGTTGAGAATGAAAGATGGAATATCCTAGGGCTAGAATTGACTTAGTTAAAGGAGTTGAGAGAAAGGGGGATGTAGTTGGAATGTGAGAGGAAGAATAGGGATGATGTTCCTCTCACATTGACATGGAGGAGAAGAAGGTGGAAGGGAAAGACACATGTCAAGTGTCTCACAAAGACCAAAGAGAGAAAGGGGGAGAGACCTTTCCTCATGAGGACTCTTTGTACAAGTGTCCCATGAGTCACCTTTGACCCTTAGAGGTGGCTTGAGAAGCCCCTTAGGAATAGGGAAGGTCTCTTGACCTTGGTTGTTGAGAGGACATGTGGTCATGAGACCAAGTCCTATGAGGCCACATAGCCCTTAAGAATAGGACATGTGTGGGTGAGGATAATTATGTGAGGATAATTATGAATAAATAATTAATAATAATTATTTATCTTAGCCAAGGTGATGTGTCAGGTGACTAGGGTGGATGAAGTGGACTAGGGGATTTAGTCATATTTAGGTGATTGTGTATTTAATTAAATCATTTTTAATAGACTATTTAGAAGACTTAGGATATAGAATTAGACTATAGTGAATTTATTAAATAAATTGAATAATTTACTTAATAAATAGAGGAAACAAATATTAATTAAATAATAAATATTTAATTAATTTATCAAGTCAATAATAATTAAATAATAAATATTTAATTAATTAATGAAGCTATTTTTAGGTGTATACATTTTGCCCCTCTTTGAAATAATGTGCTGGTCACACTGTTTCAAAGAAAAATCAAGCATTTTTGCCCCTGCCCCAGACAATGTCTCAGACAACCTATGGATGCCCCCTCGAGAGATTGATTGAAAAAAAATTTATTTGAATTATACTAAAAAGATTTTTTTATTTTTTTTTTATTATTATTTTATGGGGTTGTCCAATCAATCTCATGAAAGAACAGGTAGAAATATGGATGAAAACAGGGTAGAATAGAAAAAAAAATGGGAGAGAGGGTTCACACACCAAGCACATCGGGTCCACAGGCTATAAAATATGGCCAAGGGGTCCACAATAGGTTCATTGTGCACACTTGTCATTTGGAGGTTAGAGCGCGAGAGAGAGAAGAGTAGAGCTGCCAGGATGTTGTTCCCCTTGTCAGATCACCGCTTCGAGAGAGTCAGACGCTTCAAGCGACCACCCGATTCGGGTGAACCGGTAGGTGACGCGATCCTACTCTGTATTTCCATGATTTGATGCATGTTAGATTAGATTTAGATCATGTTTAGGGTAGATCAAATGATAGATTAGAATAGGAATTTTATTTTTTTCTAGGCGTAGGATGAATGCGCAGTTTCGGCGCATCAATGCGTAGCAAATTTGGACGTTTGCGCAGAAAATCAAAGTTTCTACGCATACGTTAGGGAGATTTGCGCATTCATACTAGGAGAGTAACAGTGCTGCGCAAGCATATAATAAAAGTGCACATAGATACTTGTTGCGCATTTGTTAGGAAAAGCTACGCAAATGGTCATTAAAAGTGCTCATATGTATAAAACTGCGCAAATGCCTAGAAATGTTGTGCAAATGTGGATGAAGACTGCGCATCGGTAAAAACCTGCACAAAGGTGAAAGAAGTTGCGCATGCATGTTTCAATGCTGCGCATATATTTATGGGTGTTAGAATTTAGTCATGATGAATAGTCAATTAGGTCAAACGTGATGTCGATAAGCCGATTTGATCTGTCAGCGGTTGATTGTGATTGATTTGATCAAGATCAGCAACATTGTAGCATGTTTGCTAGTTAGCCAGTCTGAAATAGATATGATAGGATAGATAGATTGATAGATCAGTTTATCAAAATTTGATAGGTTGATTGTTGTTGACTTGAATAGGAGGATATCACAGATGTTCTGATGTCACGGAAAAATATCCCGTCACACAGAACCTGAGACCAGGATTATCAGAGACAGAGAGACTGGTGATAGGAGCATTAGGACTGTACCATGTGATTTACACGCCTGAGATTTGGGTGAATTTGAGCATGATGACTGCCTTAGCTGAGAGATGGCACTCAGAGATGAGTACGTTCCATCTTCCGACAGGGGAGATGACAGTGACACTAGAGGATGTATATCGCATCCTCGGCCCCATCACAGGAGAGTTAGTGCAGTATGATCAACACGACGGAGTCACAGAGTGCAGAGCCGTCTTTGGAGATGAGGACATAGAGGATGGGGAGATTAGTTGGGAGGAGATGGTCGACATGTATGACCCTCTTCCAGTGGTTCTAGCAGGTGCTATTGGGGGATTCGTATGCCCGGATCGGAGGTCACACGGATTTGCAGTTGGGTGGGGCCGGACATTACAGAGGGTGATGGAGGGGACCCAATTTGCTTGGGGTGTATGTTTATTAGCACACTTATACCATGATTTACATTAGGTGGTGTACCACGGGAGTGCATCTCTATCAGCAGGGGTGACACTGCTCCATGTTTGGGCATGGGAGCACATTGCAGTGACCAGACCAGTAGCGATTTGGTTCTGGGGTGCAGGACAGCCCTATATTCATTTATACTCCTCAATTTTGTCTCAGGCAAAACTAGGACATTTAGAGTTTTGGTGCTACACTTTTGACACACTAGACACAGTGACATGGAGACCCTATCTTGGGTGCGAGCCATGGGACGATGAGCGGCAACTTGGTTTTTGTTTTGAGGCATGATGGATGATAGGGCGGATGCCCTTTATTATTGAGAGATAGTTGGTTAGCCGGGTTCTACGACAGTTTGGTAGGATACAGGGCATGCCCCAGGGAGTGACCGAGTTTGCACGGACACACCAGGAGAGACGAGATTGAGGACCCATGGCATCATTTGATGTTGCACGGCAAAGAGTTTTTGGATGCACCATACGCAGGCATGGTCTATTAGATAGACAGTGGTTGACCCTGGGATGACTACGGATTTAGAGCAGTTTTTGAGAGATCATCCTATGCCATGGATTACAGATCCAGCAGCGAGACCTCTAGAGAGAGATCTAGTAGATAGACGTCGGGGGAGGCAGCGAGGTCAAGATAGGAGGGGACGAGGGAGAGGAGGAGATGGAGGTGGTGGAGATGGAGGTGGAGATGGAGGGTGGTGGAGATGGTGGCGGAGATGGAGGGAGAGTTGGCCCACGGATGAGAGGAGGTGGAGTGAGGCAGAGGGGACAGGGACAGAGACAGCCGCTAGCACAGCTAGCACAGCCAGCTGCAGGAGTGCCATTACAGGTACCCAGTCATGCAGGTACAAAGACCACTGGCTGCAGTACAGATACAAGTTGCTGCAGTACAGGCACAGACACAGGGGTAGGCACAGGTTGATGTGGCTCAGGTTGACGTGGCTCAGGGTGGCAGACAGGATGAGCTAGAATGTGGAGATGCCAGACATATAGGCACAGGCTGAGCAGGCAGACATGGACATCGGGGGATAGGATCCCTATTTACATAGAGATGCTGCAGAGGAGGAGCCTGATATTGACGCATTGCTAGTTCGACTAGCAGTTATCCAGGTAGAGGCAGACTGGGTTCCAGGTCTGGAGAGATAGATTGAGAGGATGGGCAGACAGATGGATGTGCTACAGGGAGAGAGAGATTCAGTGGTGGAGAGACTCGGGGAGTCAGAGATGCTTCTGGATGAGCTACAAAGGACTGAGGAGCTAGGTCCTCATGGGGATATCATGAGAGCCATGATACATGCCGAGAAGGAGATATCCTACTGGCGAGAGGCATATAGATAGGAAGTCCCGAGGGATCAGTGGATTGGGAGCTATAGAGAGAGCTTAGTTGGCATCAGAGCAGCTGCACATGAGCGATAGGCACCAGCTGGCAGTGGAGGGGTATCATCACGTCCTCCCACAACACCGACAGGTTCAGGAGGTCAGGGTGGATCCTCAGCATCAGGGAGTGCAGTAGCACAGGGCTACATTGCATCCGTAGATAGCGACATACAGAGTCTGGAGGCAGTGGTTCATAGATGTGTGAGAGATCATTGTATACACGATTGTATCATTATGATTCATTGTATTATTATATTTTTGACTTGACAGACACATTGACGATAGACACATTATTATTGATTTATATCATTGGACATTCGGATATTTTTGTTGTGTTATGGATTGTATGTGATGCAGTTCTATCATGATTTACTTTAATGATTTATATACATGTGCGTACTGACATATGCAGGATGTGATGATGTACTTTTAGATTACTAAAATGCATGTCTTTAGAATGCAAAATGATTTATATGCATGTTTTGATTTTGTTGATGCTTAATGGTTAATAATCATATGATGGTGACATAAATGGATGTCTTAAATGAATTTATTAATGCCATGTGATTAACAATGCAATATTCGTGATGAACAATGTGGATAATGAATGTGAAATGAATGATATAATGCAAATGATATCTAATGTAATAAATGATGATGATTTAAATGTAATAATGGATAACGTGATAATAGAAAATGAGATGAAACTATAGCTAAAATAAATGACCAAATTATATATAAATGAACACTCCTAATGAAGATAAATTTGTCTCTAAATGAGTTAAGTGTTAAATGCAAAAGAAGTCATAATATGTGTGGTTATCCAAATGTCCTCAACTTAAATAACAATGTATCTGACACAAGAAGAATAGACTAAGAAAACAGATAACCTAATAAGAAAGGTAACCTATAAATCCCTATAAAAGGAGCCACTCATATGTAATGCAAAATGAAATATGAAATGAGTATCTCCACAACTTCATGTAACATCTTAGAACTTCATAATAACTGGAATTTGATTTTCATCATTGAGCTCATTATGTTGCAAGAAAATGCAAGCATCATGGTATAATTAAACCAGGATGACCTGAGCACTTTTTGCATGGAGTTTAATATTGCAAACTTGACAAGCATCTAGGTATAATTGAACCGAGATGACCTGAGTTTCGTTTGTGTAACAGACAAGGAATATTTCCCCCTTAATCAAGGAACAAATAGTTGGAGTCGAGGTATGCGATGGCGTATCACCCTAAATAGTATTTGCAGAACAACATGATGTTTATGTTGTTCATACTATGAAATGGATGAAGGCACTTATACATAGACACTCCAAATGATTGGATCCTTTGATTTCATTGGAAAATACCCCACAAACAGCAATCAAAGAAAATACCATGCTCCATCCCAGCTATTCTAATCAATGACATATGGGAGTTTCAAACTCATATCAAAAGATATCCCGAAATAGCATAGGAAACATGATAACAATGAAATCCAGATATGAATGCATAATCTACAACAAACCAGTCTAACATGCCTGTCATGAATATACATTTCTTTTGCCAAAAAGATTGATGTGGGACATGTTGATCAATTCAAGTGATGATGTATAAACAAGATATAGAGATAAGTAGTCATGTGTCGTAGAATAGATCATAGATTTGGATTCAGCATGAAGAGATCATTGTAAAAGGACATTTGATTGTGTCTGCTTGCCTGGTGAAAATAACTCCATTATGTCCTCAAAGAGTCACAACTATCATAGATCCACTTCCCAAACTAGGTCAAGGACATGCCCCCAGCTAGGTGATGGACGGACTTATTATGGATGAAGAAAAGACACAACAAGAGTAGGGTGAAGACCTTGACAAAAGATCAAGCTATGATCGGATTTTATTATGGATAAATACAAGGAATGGTGCATGAACGGGCCATTTTATTATGATATATACATGGTGAGGATGAGGACTGACTAACCATTTTATATTGGATATATACAATGAATGGACACACTAAAAGAAGCCTAATAGATAGAGGAGCTAATTTGTCACATATAGCGCCTGTTTCCAGGTTTTCACCATATGCTTTTATTGCAGTTTTTCTTTTGATTTTGTGATTTTTTTGTATTTTTTTTTTTTCTTATTTCATTTACAGAAGATATATACAGCCTATATACATGCCCCTTGCATTGGGATTTCAAGGATAAAACTTCTTGAGATGGATACTGTTAAGAGGTTCATCCAAGGGATCTCCTTCAGGTGTAGATAACTGATAAGCTCCAGAACCATAGACTGTTGTGATCACAAAAGGTCCTAACCAATTAGGTTCAAACTTACCCTTCTTTTCACGGTGTTGTTGATTCTTTGGATTTTCTCGAAGGACTAAGTCACCTAACTAAAAGTCTCTGATCTTTACCTTGCTATTATACTGACGGGATAGACGCTACTAATAAACTTTCAAATGATCATAGGCGCACTGACGGTGTTCATCTAGGAGTTCCAATTCAGTCAAGCATGCAACTCTAGACTCTTCATCAGGAATTAAATCTTTAAGAGTAACACGAAGTGAAGGCAACTCGACCTTGAGGGGCAGGACTGCTTCAGATCCATAAACAAGGGAGTATGGAGTGGCTCCAGTAGGAGTTCGGATGGAGGTGCGGTAAGCCCATAAGGCAGGATTAAGTTGAAGATGCCAATCACGGCCAGCGTCATTGACAGTCTTTTGTAGGATTTTAACAATTGTTTTGTTTGACGCCTCAGCTTGGCCGTTTCCTTGAGGATAGTAGATGGTGGAATAGTTGTGGGTAATGTGGAATTTGGCGCACAGTTCATCCATGTCCTGATTTTGGAACTGTTTCCCATTATCAGTAATGAGATACATAGGTATACCATATCTGCAGATGATATAGTTTAAGATAAACATGGATATTTGTTTCCCTGTGGCGGTAATCAATGGAACAGCCTCAATCCATTTAGTGAAGTATTCTGTGGCAGTGAGGATCCATTTGTGACCATTGGAAGATGGAGGATTGATAGCACCCACGAGGTCGAGTCCCCACCGACTGAATGGCAAAGTAGTTGTAAAAGGATGTAACTCTTGTGCTGGAGCATGGATAAGGTTTCCATGTATCTGACATTTCTTGCATGCCCTAGCAAAATGAAAGGAATCTGCTTCCATGTTAGGCCAATAATAACCCATACGCATGAGTTTCTTAGCCAAAGAGGGACCACTCGAATGTTTCCCACAAATACCTTCATGTACATCTCGTAAGGAAAGTTGAGCTTCATCATGTTCGAGACATCGCAGGAGAGTAACGTCAAAACCTCGCCGATAAAGGGTGTTGGATAGTAAAATATAGCGGGAGGTTTGGCGGAGAAAAGTTCATTTTTGATTGCGGGATATGTTGGGAGGTAAAGTGTTATCTTTGAGGTAAGAATAGATCTTTCCATAGGTTGGAGAGTCATGTCTAATCAAATGACATATAATACTCGTATCAGGGTCATCATATGAAGGACAAGTCAGGGATTCCACCAAGAACTCAAAACGGGCCTTGGTATCTTCGATATCAAATAAAGAAGCAATCATTGCCATGGCATTAGCAGCCTTGTTTTCATGCCGAGGAATCTGCTCAAAAGTGATGACAGAGAAATACTTTTTGAAGTCATCCACCATATGTTTATATGGCAACAACTTATCATCTTTGGTCTGATAATCATCATTAACAATCAACTGAGAATCTCCGTAGACATTTATTTCAGATACATTCCATTGTAAAGCCATTTTTAACCCAATCAACAAAGCCTCATATTCTGAAACATTATTAGTGCAAGGAAATAACAACTTGAAAGATTTCGGAATAGTGTATCCTTGTGGCGTGATAAAAAGTATACCAGCTCCTGAACCCTGTTGAGTGTATGAGCCATCAAAGTATAATTTCCATGTTTGCATGGTCAAAGCTAAGATATGAGCATCAGGAAACTCTGTGTGTATAGGTTGGTCATCCGTTAATGGAGCATCTGCTAGTTGATCTGCGATCACTTGACCTTTGATAGCCTTCCTATCTACATATTCAATATCAAACCCACTAAGTAGCATGACCCACTTAGCCAACCTGCCAGTCAATGTAGTCTTGCTTAACAAATACTTTAAAGGATCAATTTTTGCAATAAGCTGAGTAGAATGTGACAACATGTAATGTCGCCACTTTTGTGAAGCAAAGACAATAGCTAGACATGCTCTTTCAATAGGGGAATAGTTTAATTCATATCCCACTAGAGTGTGACTAATGTAGTAAATGGCTTTTTCTTTTCCTTCATGATCTTGCTGAGCGAGAAGAGCACCTAGTGAGGCTGTTGTGGCTGAAATGTAGAGCAAGAGTGGCTTGCCTAGAATTGGTGACATCAGAGTTGGAGGATTTGCTAGATACTGCTTGATTTTATTGAAAGATTCCTCACACTTATCATCCCATTGGAATAAGATATTTTTATGCAGCAAATGTTGAAAAGGATGACTGCGATTTGCTAATTGAGAAACAAATCTTCAGATGGATTGAAGACGCCCCTGTAAAGATCTTAGCTGACTGATGTTAGTGGGGGAAGCCATCTCCAATATTGCTTTAACCTTTTTTGGATCTACTTCGATTCCTTTAGCTGAGACAATGTACCCTAACAGTTTGCCAGATGTGACCCCGAATGCACATTTCTTTGGATTGAGTCGAATCTGATATTTTTCCATCCGGGTGAATATTTTGTCTAACACTCTCAAATGACCAACTCTATCTTTGGATTTTGCTAAAATGTCGTCAACATAATCTTCCATGATGGTATGCATCATGTCATGGAAGATCATGGTCATGGCTCTTTGGTAAGTTGCTCCAGCATTTTTGAGGCCAAAAGGCATTACATTCCAGTAGTATGTACCCCACGGACAAGTAAAAGCAGTTTTTTCCTGATCTTCTAGCACAATCTTGATTTGGTTATAGCCAGAAAATCCATCCATTAATGATAACATCTCATGTCCAGCTATTAGATCAACAATCATATCAATATTTGGTAAAGGGAAGTCATCTTTAGGACAAGCTTTATTTAGATCTCGAAAATCAATACAAATCCTGATAGACTTGTCTGGTTTTGAAACCGGGACAATATTTGAAATCCACTCGGCATAATCAATAGCCCGAATGAATCCAACATCTAGGAGCTTTTTCAATTCTGCTTTCACCATTAGAGCAATGTGAGGATGCATTTTGCGGAGCTTCTGCTTAACTGGTTTTACACCTGGTTTGATAGATAAATGATGCATAATGAGATTCGGATCCAAACCAGGCATATCAGCGTAGGACCAAGCAAAGTTGATTTGTCATTCTCTGAAGAATTTTGCAAAAGATTCTTTCTCTGATTTTGTCAAGGATGTTGCTACCTTGAGGATGCGTGGAGACTCCGCTGTTTCAATATTAAGTGGTACTGTCAGTTCTATAAAAATGGAAGATTGCTCTCGATCTACATAGTTTGGAAGAGTGTCAATCCTTCCATCGTCAGGTGCCTCAGAGAGGTTTTCACCATCAGATGCGTCTTTTCTTTTTACTATTTTTGGATCTAATACTGCCACTGAGTGGTTTTTACCATTAGATCTACTGATTATTTTTATATTTTTATGACTGAAAGGATTGGCACTCTCTCCAAAATAGGCCATGTCATTGAGTTCTATTGGAAATCCGGATTTGTGATCCCCTGGTGGTAAATGATCCCTGGTACCAAGATAGTCAATGATTGCATCATCATTATGGAAGACATCAAGTTCTAGGTGATCGGGAGAATCCCAATCAATAAGGTCAGGACGGACAAGGGGTATTGGATCATTTGGGTTGATTTCAAAGCAGAGATGGTATTGATGGAAAATTTGCTAAGGTTTATGATAGTATCAGCGAGGTCTATTTCCATACTCTCCTCTAAATTATCTGTCACAAGATAACGCTCATTTCGCTCACGATCAACACGAGTAGTATTACATGGGACCAATCCTAGTGAGTCACTCATTGAACTCTCACCCTCATGGTAATTGTTACTATATTGATGGACAACATCGACTCCTATGTCTTCAGTACCATCAGATAAGGAATCCCATTCATAATCATTAGAATCAGAATCATCATTATCCTCAAGACTATCAATGATTCTTTGAGCTATCCTTTGTTTTTCTGGATCTACATACATGCCATGCTTTCTAAATTGTAAGGCAGGAGCTTTAGATGTCTCATGAAAAGGTGGCATTTGTGCTTTCCCTTTTGTTTCTTGTGATCCCTCTCCCTTATATCCTAATCCTGTAGTATCTCGTTGATAATTTGGATTTTGCAAAATTGGTTTTATAACACCTTCTCTTTGTAACCCTAGAGGTCCAGCACCTTGATATCCCATCTTTTGTAGCAAAGTATACCCTTTTCCATAGACATCAAGGGATATATAATCATGTTTAATATCATCTTCAATCTTCTATGTCCTAAGCCAATAATTTGCATTACGCTTAGCTACCTCTTTGGATATTGTGCCCCCACTTATAAATGTGTTATAAACAAGTGTGGAAGGGGGTTCTGATTGTTGTTTAGTGATCAAAGACCGACCATATGATTTAGGAGATAAAGGTAACTCAGTGATGCAAAGAGCTTGACCTAAAGTATATTCTCCCATACTTCTTTCTTTGATATCTATCTTGATCCTGTCTGATTTAGAAGTTGATGCTATATTACTAGGGTCACCAGGTGGAGTTGTAGAAGATCCAGTACGATTATTTGGAACCAAAGAATCAGAAATCTGCACATTGCTACAATATTGAAAAGGATTGGAATCTCCTTTGACAGTGATCTCCTGACCATTGTGAGGAAATTTTATACATTGATGATAAGTTGATGGCACAGCTTGCATGGAATGAATCCATGGTCTTCCCAAAAGAATATTATAAGCAAGATCCATGTCCAGGACTTGACAAGATACATCTTTGACAATAGGACCGATTCTAATTGGAAGAACAACGGACCCCTTGGATGATCACTCTTCCTCATCATAGGCTTTTATTGTGATTTTCTTTTTTGGATCAATGACATTTTTAGAAAATCCCAATGCAAGGACCAATTTTAACGTGCAAATATTCAAGCCAGCTCCCCCATCTATTAATACTCTTTTAATCTTGTGATTCTGGACAAGAACTTCGATATGTAAAGGAGCATTATGAGGTTGGGTAATGGCTAAATCATCATTTTCAGTAAAGGATAAATAATGTGGGGTCGTTAAATGGCCTACCATAGCTTGAAATTGATCAAGATCTAGAGTTGTTGGAACCTGGGTCTCTAAGAGAGCTTTTTCAAGGATATCTTTGTGAGATGGAGAAAGATGCAAAAGCTCTAAGATGGATATCTGGGCTGGTGTCTTTTTGAGCTATTCCAAAAGATTGTACTAGTTGGAAGTATTGGGTATGGACTTTGGAACATAAATGGACTTGTTGTGAGTAGTGCTTGGTTTAGACTGGACTCCTTGGAGAGTAACCTTGGCTTGAGCATGAGTAGTAGCATGGATTGGTTGACTCTTTGATTTTTCCTTGATGGTAATAACATTGGCATAATATGCAGAAGGATGACGGTCAGAAATGTTACCAACATATCTATAGGGTGTGTTATTATAATTGGCTTGGTTGTCACCCTTATTGTTGGAAGAACCTTCTTTTTCATGCTCAGGAAGTGGATCTTTGAAGGCCGTATGTGATTCATTCGAGACATGTCCGTCAACACTAATTTCACTGCTTTCGATTAAGTCTTGGATCACATTTTTAAGTCTTTGACATTCATTAGTTATATGTCCTTTTCCTCTGTGGAATTCACAAGAATCATTTCCATTCCACAAGAAGGCTTCACTCTAGGTTCATAATCCTTCGGTTCAGGAAGCGTGATGAGTTTCTTGGTGATTAACTTCCGTAATGCTGATTCGAGAGATTCCCCTAAAGGAGTAAAGTTTCTTCGAGGTGAGATAAAAGGCAATCTTGGTTTGGGTGAATTCTTGGTGGTATTTTGACTTGCTAACTGATTGTTGTATGTAGCTTGAGTAGCATTGGTCGTACTTGTGAGATTTAGAAGAGGTTTTGTTGGTTGGACATTACGATTATCAACAATTCCGTCATTGACAATGTTTTTGTTTTTATTCCAATATTTTGATTTGTCATTGTTGGAATTGGAGTTATAAGTGTTGGAATTGGAATTTGAGGATCCAACATTGTCTTTGGAATAAAGTTTTATCTCACCTTTTCGGACCATGGCTTCCTCAATTTTGATACCATTTTCTATGAGCTTATTGAAATTTGGTGGACATTGCAATTGTAACCTATAACTCATTTCTGGTGTAAGGTTATGCACAAAAATATCCATCTTTTCTTGTTCAGGAATCATTCGTGGATATTTAGAAAATAATTGACGCCATCTTTGCAAAAAAGTAAGGAAAGGTTCTCCTTTCTTTTGATGCGCATTGCAAAGATCAAGCATAGTGACCTCATGTTTGATGTTATATGAATAATGAGTCACAAATTTGTCAAGAAGCTCATTGAAAGATTTGATGCCGGGGGGAAGTTTGGAGAACCATTCCATGGCTTGTCCTCCTAAACTTTGCGGAAATAGTCGCATAAGATAAGTGTCATTGTGAGCAACTTCTATACAAGCAGCACAAAACTCACGAATATGGTCTTGTGGATCTGAATTTCCTTTGTATTTGTCAAATTTTGGTACCTCAAAATGAGGAGGGAATGAAATCATTGCTAAATTCTTATCAAAAGGATAAGGACATATATCATCCAAAGAATACTTCTTAGTTGATGATCTAGTTTGAATATCACTAATTTGTTGTTGAAGCATCTGGATTTATTGTAGGACGGGATCCAAAGATAATGTGTTTCCTTGAGAGTTTTGGGAAACATTAGACTATTGAGTATGTTGAGGATCATTGGGTTGCTGATTATTTTGAAAAACATTTTGTTGTTGATCACTACGGGACGCATTGGATTGTTGATTGATTTGAGAAGCATTGGATTGTTGATTGATTTCCTTTGCTCCATGAGGATCTTGAGAACCTTTAAGGATATCTTGATTTTGTGTAGGAGTTGGTTCTCTAAGATTGGTAACATCAAAATCACTTGGTAACTTAGCTCCTTGTTGAGCAAGCATGAGGAAATACATCTCTTTATCCAAGCCTATAAGTCGTTCCATGACTTGTAAAAATTTAGGATCTTGTGCAGCATCCCTAAGTTCCTCATCAGTAGGTTCGTCATCAAATGTGAGGGGATTAGCTTTCTTAGGAGGCTGTTTGGGCCAAGTATTTTCATCATTGCTGTTATTGCCTTCCATTTTGTCTGGGGATTCTAGATTAATAGGTTGTTTGAGTTTCTGAGATCGAGTTTGAACCATAAAATGGATGAAATTGATTGTGGAAAAGAAAGATTCTTGATAAAAAGATATGGAGAATGATTGGTAGAAAAGATATGATAAGTATTGAAAATTGGGGTCAAGAAACAATAATCTAAGTAAGCTTGATGGTTAAGGATGATATATCCTGATATGATAAGCTCACCAAGATCAAAGTCTGATTGATAAGGTAAATCTTCAACACCACACTGAAAATTTTAAGATTGGAAGAAAGTGATTTGTTGATTCTTGAAGAAGGAATAACGATGAAAAGTGATGAAAGTGGTCAAATTAGAAATCAGACGTCTATGTAACGTAACTATTTTTCCAGAATCTTGCTGAAGACAAAAATGGGTATTTGAAAAAGTGATTTTGAAAATCCAAAAGCCTGTGAAAATGCTCTCTGTTGTAAATGCGTAGCAACAAATGCGCAGGACAGTGTAATATATCACAGATGTTCGAACTTAGGTTCTAACTTACCCTTATTTTCATGGTGTTGTTGATTCTTTGGATTTTCTCGAAGGACTAAGTCACCTAACTGAAAGTCTCTGATCTTTACCTTGCTGTTATACTGACGGGACATACGCTGCTGATAAACTTTCAAATGATCATAGGCACGCTGACAGCGTTCATCTAGGAGTTCCAATTCAGTCAAGCGTGCAACTCTATACTCTTCATCAGGAATTAAATCTTTAAGAGTAACATGAAGTGAAGGCAACTTGACCTCGAGGGGCAGGACTGCTTCAGATCCATAAACAAGGGAGTATGGAGTGGCTCCAGTAGGAGTTCGGATGGAGGTGCGGTAAGCCCATAAGGCAGGATTAAGTTGAAGATGCCAATCATAGCCAGCGTCATTGACAGTCTTTTGTAGGATTTTAACAATTGTTTTGTTTGACGCCTCAGCTTGGCCATTTCCTTGAGGATAGTAGATGGTGGAATAGTTGTGGGTAATGTGGAATTTGGCGCACAGTTCATCCATGTCCTAATTTTGGAACTGTTTCCCATGATCAGTAATGAGATACATAGGTATACCATATCTGCAGATGATATAGTTTAAGATAAACATGGATATTTGTTTCCATGTGGCGGTAATCAATGGAACAGCCTCAATCCATTTAGTGAAGTATTCTGTGGCAGTGAGGATCCATTTGTGACCATTGGAAGATGGAGGATTGATAGCGCCCATGAGGTCGAGTCCCCACCGACTGAATGGCAAAGTAGTTGTAAAAGGATGTAACTCTTGTGCTGGAGAATGGATAAGGTTTCCATGTATCTGACATTTCTTGCATGGCCTAGCAAAATGAAAGAAAGGGCATCCGCTGTATCTGTAATCTATGGCACAGGATGTTTCTAAGAAAGGGCATACGCTATTTTCTTTCATTTTTCAGATTCCTTTCTCTCTGGAGGTCTCGCTGCTGGATCTGTAATCCGTGGCACAAGATGATCTCTCAAAAACTGCTCTAAATCCGTAGTCATCCCAGGGTCAACCACTGTCTGTCTCATAGACCATGCCTAGTATGGTGCATCCAAAAACTCCTGCCACACAACATCAAATGATGCCATGGGTCCCCAATCCCATCTCTCCTGGTGTATCCATGCAAACTCGGTCACTCCCTGGGGCATGCCCTGTATCCTGCCAAACTGTCGCAGAACCCGGCTAACCAGCTGTCTCTCAATAATAAAGGGCATCTTCCCTGTCAGCCATCGCACCTCAAAACAAAAACCAAGCTGCTGCTCATCGTCCCATGGCTCGCACCCAAGATAGGGTCTCCATGTCACTGTGTCTAGTGTGTCAAAAGTGTAGTGCCAAAACTCTAAATGTCCTAGTTTTGCCTAAGACAAAACTGAGGAGTATAAATGAATATAGGGCTGCCCTACACCCCAGAACCGAATCGCTACTGGTCTGGTCACTGCAATGTGCTCCCATGCCCAAACATGAAGCAGTGTCACCCCTGCTGATAGAGATGCACTCCCGTGGTACACCACCTGATGTAAATCATGGTATAAGTGTGCTAATAAACACACACCCCAAGAAAATTGGGTCCCCTCCATCACCTTCTGTAATGTCCGGCCCCACCCAACTGCAAATTCGTGTTACCTTCGATCCGGGCATATGAATCCCCCAATAGCGCCTGCTAGAACCACTGGAAGAGGGTCATACATGTTGACCATCTCCTCCCAGCTAATCTCCCCATCCTCTATGTCCTCATCTCCAAAGACGGCTCTGCACTCTGTGACTCCACCGTGTCGATCATACTGCACTAACTCTCCTATGATGGGAAGCTGGAGGATGCGATATACATCCTCTAGTGTCACTGTCATCTCCCCTGTCGGAAGATGGAACGTACTCGTCTCTGAGTGCCATCTCTCAGCTAAGGCGGTCATCATGCTCAGATTCACCCGAATCTCGGGCGTGTAAATCACATGGTACAGTCCTGATGCTCCTATCACCAGTCTCTCTGTCTCTAATAATCCTGGTCTCAGGTTCTGTGTGATGGAATATTTCTCCCGTGACATTAGAACATTTGTGATATCCTCCTATTCAAGTCAACAACAATCAACCTATCAGATTTTGATAAACTGATCTATCAATCTATCTATCCTATCCTATCAATTTCAAACATGTTTATCATGTGTTTCAACAGATGATTCTATTAATTGTCTATTTCAGACTGGCTAACTAGCGAACATGCTACAATGTTTCCGATCTTGATCAAATCGATCACAATCAACCGCCGACAAATCAAATCGGCTTATCGACATCACGTTTGACCTAATTGACTATTCATCATGACTAAATTCTAACACCCATAAACATATGCGCAGCATTGAAACATGCATGCGCATGATCATTAAGTTTCTGAGATTGAGTTTGAACCATAAAACGGATGAAATTGATTGCGGAAAAGAAAGATTCTTGATAAAAAGATATGGAGAATGATTGGTAGAAAAGATATGATAAGTATTGAAAATTGGGGTCAAGAAACAATAATCTAAGTAAGCTTGATGGTTAAGGATGATATATCCTAATATGATAAGCTCACCAAGATCAAAGTCTGATTGATAAGGTAAATCTTCAACACCACATTGAAAATTTTAAGATTGGAAGAAAGTGATTTGTTGATTCTTGAAGAAGGAATAACGATGAAAAGTGATGAAAGTGGTCAAATTAGAAATCAGACGTCTATGTAACGTAACTATTTTTCCAGAATCTTGCTGAAGACAAAAATGGGTATTTGAAAAAGTGATTTTGAAAATCCAAAACCCTGTGAAAATGCTCTCTATTGTAAATGCGCAGCAACAAATGCGCAGGACAGTGTAATATATGCGCAGTAAAATAAAACAAATGCGCAGCAAATTTTAACAGATGCGCAGTAACTTAAATCGTATGCGCAGAAATTTGGAATGTATGTGCAAGTTGTCAAATTTTTGATGATTTTGCTGTTTTGATGATAGGGAATTTTGTTTGTTTTAGTTTTTCTGATGTTTTCTGGTTTTTGGCAAAGTAAAAATGCATAAACACACACATGCAAGACAAAGATGATTTTGATCTAATTTAATCTAGTATGAATGCACAAACACGCTTACAAATCCTAAGGTTGGCAAGGACAATATCTGTTGAATCCCCACTAGGATAATAAAATCCAGCCACGCAAATCCATAGCGGACAGCCTAGGAACTTAGAGGCACGGGCTCCTCCTTATAGTGCACTCACTTCTCAGGCACGCCAAGTTCCGAATTCAATGGGTCATTACTTCCCAAAGAACTGCTATCTCTACTATGAACCGTGAGTAATGTGGGGTGTCTTCACGAGCTTGGGTGACTCCTTGAGCTAGCAGATAGAAGGTTTTTGGCCACTAAATAAAATTTGTTAATAAGGATATCTATTTAGGTGGTTGTGATCAAATCATTTTCCCAATTAAGGGGGCTCTCCCAATCCTTTCAAAGCAAGGCTTTCACCTCTACTAAGTAGGACTTTAATGCACCATTGGGGTACTGGAGGAGATTTTGGTTGCTACAACGAATTCACACCTGTCTAATGTGAGACTAATCACACTAGCATTTTTTATATACCGGTTTGGAAGGGCTTGGCTTTAGCCTGTTACCGGTTGGGTCGTTCCTTGGGGTGAGTACCTCTTTTCCCACCAAAGACCGCCCTCTAAAAATTATAACAATTTCTCTTACACCCAAGATCCACGAATGGCGAGGGGAGAGGATACGTTGTTATAATTTTGGGATTACAATTATGCTATTAAGCAAAACACAACAGACACTGGAATCTATGCTAAGGAAGACACACAAAGCAAAAGCATGTTGTATTTTAAACCCAAACGAGATTATAGTTTATTTTGCAAACCCCTTGGCAATCTGCAATCAAACTGTTAGAAATATTTTAGCAATGGGGTCTTCAAAATTACGTCCTGCAAAATAGCCTAAAAACTACCAGAATGAACAGACACTTGTCAAAAGATTAGCTAAAAACCAATGCAACAAAAAAAACTAAAATTTTCTACAGAAACTAATGAACGTGCAAAACAGTGTGATATATGCGCAGTAAGTATGGATGTATGCACAGGAATGATGTGTGCGCGAGATAGTTTAATGAATGCGCATCTCGGTGAAATGTATGCGCAGTTACTATGGATGCGCAATGAAAATCAATAAATGCGTAGGAACAGCTGACAAATGCACAACAATTATAACAAAGGGGGAAAACAAATAAAATTTTTATGTCAGAGAATGGATGCACAGCGAAAATGAACAGATGCGCAGAAATCATGGACGAATGCGCAGAAAGAACCTGTAGAAAAACTTGCACACGGAAAACTAAAAATTGAAAGTGAAAATCCCGGATGAGCCCTCCTTCTAGCGCCAAAAATGTATGCAAATTAGTTGGATACTATTCTAAATGATGAATTAACTAAAAGAAGCTAACAAATCTATCTAATAAGCAAACTACAATGAAGAATGCAATAAACAATGAAGCCAAAATAACAATTTTACCTTCACCTACAAATGGAGCTTGTCTCCATTGCCCTCCTAACCTTGATTTCTTGAAGATGTTGAACTCTCAGATTTCCAAATGAAGCCCTTTTCCCAAGATGTTTCCAAAGTGTGGAGATTGAGTGAAATGGATGCACAATAGCTTATGCAAATCTAATGAATGGAATGCAAATGATGGGGATGATAATGAAAATGCTTGTTTGCTTGATTGCTTGGGTGCTTGAATTCTTGTATGCTTGAATGCTTGGATGCTTGAATGCTTGTTCTCAAAAATCCTTATTTTCTATTAGCCCACAAAGGGCAAATGAGGCTCCTTTTATAGAGTTTTGGAGGATCTAGGCCTAGGTGGCATGATCCTACGGTTGAGAATGAAAGATGGAATATCCTAGGGCTAGAATTGACTTAGTTAAAGGAGTTGAGAGAAAGGGGGATGTAGTTGGAATGTGAGAGGAAGAATAGGGATGATGTTCCTCTCACATTGACATGGAGGAGAAGAAGGTGGAAGGGAAAGACACATGTCAAGTGTCTCACAAAGACCAAAGAGAGAAAGGGGGAGAGACCTTTTCCTCATGAGGACTCTTTGTACAAGTGTCCCATGAGTCACCTTTGACCCTTAGAGGTGGCTTGAGAAGCCCCTTAGGAATAGGGAAGGTCTCTTGACTTGGTTGTTGAGAGGACATGTGGTCATGAGACCAAGTCCTATGAGGCCACATAGCCCTTAAGAATAGGACATGTGTGGGTGAGGATAATTATGTGAGGATAATTATGAATAAATAATTAATAATAATTATTTATCTTAGCCAAGGTGATGTGTTAGGTGACTAGGTGGATGAAGTGGACTAGGGGATTTAGTCATATTTAGGTGATTGTGTATTTAATTAAATCACTTTTAATAGACTATTTAGAAGACTTAGGATATAGAATTAGACTATAGTGAATTTATTAAATAAATTGAATAATTTACTTAATAAATAGAGGAAACAAATATTAATTAAATAATAAATATTTAATTAATTAATGAAGCCATTTTTAGGTATATATATATATATATATATATATATATATATATATATATATATATATATATATATATAGACACACATATATATATATAGACACACATATATATATAGACACATATAGAGATATACATATATATACATATATAAATACATATATATATAGACACACATATATATATAGACACATATAGAGATATACATATATATACATATATAAATACATACATACATATATATATATATATACACACACACATACACACACACACACACACACACACACACATATATATATATACATATACATATACATATACATATACATATAGATATATATATATATATATATATATATATATATATATATATATATATATATATATATATATATATATATATATATATATATATACATATATATATACATATACATACAGATATATAGATATATAGATATATAGATATATACATATATATATATGTATATGTATATGTATATGTATATGTATATGTATATGTATATGTATATGTATATATATATATATATATATATATATATATATATATATATATATATATATATATATATATAACATGGAATTGATTTATCCACTTTTCTATCTCCTTCAAAAAGTAGTTTCTATAAAAAAAAAAAAACATTTTTAAAGGGCAACATTCATTTGGTCAACCATAACATTTTTTTAAAGATAAAAATGTAATTCTTTAAAATTTAGGTTTCTAACACTGATATCTAGTGTATCCAATTGGTTTCATTTGATTTGGTTGAAAATTGTATAGTTTATAAAGTTTTGAAGTGACATTAACTATAATTTTGACATAGGTTCATTTGGTTGCCCCCAACTTGTTTTGTATATATCATAATTCATTTTTTCTTTTTTTAGAAAGAAGATATAAATAACTAGTGTCTAGGATTTTTTTTACATATTTTACTATTTTTCATAAGTATTGAACATATAAATTGATATATTATGAAAAACCTATGTTTAGTAAAATTAAAAATACAAAGTCATAATTAACTAAATATATATTAAAATCATAATCATTGGAAAGCTTTCTTCAGCTAGTACCATCCTGCATCTAGGATTGTTTTAGAGATTCATTTGATCCCCCAAAAAGATAATGTCAAAGTAACTTCTTGTCATCATTTTGATAGGTGCAAAGGAGACTCAATTGTAGATATAACTGGGGAGTAGATACATTATATCAAAGAGAGTTTGATCTAAGAGGCTTTTATGTAACCATTTTAAATCAATTCCTTCAAAATAAATGAAATCTTCCTATTGTATCATCCTAGATTGTTAGCACCTGATTTGTGGACAATTTAGGGATTATTTTATGCCCACCTTAGTGTATTTTTTGTGTTAGGACCTCATAAGGCACTTAAAGGATACCTAAATTCAAATATGGGTCTTATATCCCTTTTCAATTTTTCTTAAAATTGGGGTTGGCTCTTATTTCTAGATGCGCTCCTCTCTTTTTCCTCCAATCCCTTAATTTATTTCCTCACCTAGTCCATATATCCTTGTTTTTTTCCTTCATGATCTCCTTTGACGTCAAATTAAGTTGATTCCTCTTTTCCAAGATATACCCTCTATTCTTGGTATCCAGTTCAAATCTAGGCTCATTCTCCTAGGTAAATATCACCATTGGTGACATGTCCCTGAGGAATGGGCCTCAAATGTATCATAGAGGTATATGCTAGGGGTTTTTGGTGGGAAAATATTCTCCATGGTTGGCTTGATTAATTTTTAACCCCCAAAATGATGCAAGATGCATATAAACCCCCTATCTCTCCTCATTTTGGAGGGAATGATCTATTGACAAGTGCATCCATTATTGTCAAAGTACTCCAACAAATCAAAAAATCAAGAGCCATCAAACCAAAGCATTTAGGAATTCATTCTTCTCAAGCAATCAAGGTGTTTTCATCCATAAACCTAGCTTCTTTCCCCATTGGAGGCCAAGAAAATGAGTTTTTAATCAAGGAATGAGATCCACATCCACCTACTTTCATTCAAGTCTTCTCTCTCTCTTCTCCTTAATCAAAAATTAGGGAAAATTATAACATCTATTCCATAAGGTTATCTCTTTTCATGATTTCCTTTTGGATTTTTCTATTTAGTCAAAGCTATGGTAGATCAACATATTTGATTGTGCATTTAAATAAGTATTTGCATCTACAAGGTATGGTATTCTTCATTTTCTAGATCTAGACTCTGCTACATGAGAGCACACTTTCGTTTATTATATTTCATTTCAAGGTTGATCCCTAAATGGGGGTTTGACTAAAGCAAACCTATTTTTCAACCTTCTTCCCCATTTTTCTATAAGGGAGACTAGGTTATAGAATTGTCAATACTTTTTTAGGCAAATCATGAGAAACCAAACAATATATGAAAATTTTAGATGAAAACACAAGGGACAAGTTGTCATTCCCACCATGTACCAGGTACATGTCACCATTGCCATCATGCCTTTGGAATTTTAAGCTTAGATTTCAGCCACATGTGAGATTTGTCTCCTGATTTCTAGTTTTGTACATTTAAGCTCACTATCTATCCGTAATAATTTATTTTTATCATTTTTTAGTAACTTTTCTAAGGTATTGAATCATTTACATTACATCATTTTATCAATCTTTCCTCATTTCAATTCATAAATCACATGTTTAGTGAAGGATCACTGTCCCCATTTAGTGGTTGAGTGGCCCCTTGAACCTATTGGAGGAATCTTCCTTCCAAATGTGCAATTGTGAAAATAGGAAGTGATTTACCTATTTTCATTGCTTCCCTTTTTCTATAGTACAACTATAGTGTAAGAGAAGATGGATCTAAAAATGAAGTGTTTGAACATTATAAAGTTTGATTCAAATCTTTTTGAATTTGGTCACAAGTGTTGATACAATAACATGACTTAACAAGACATATAAAAATAAATCAATCATACATACATACACTTGATACTTATTTTATTGACACATGTTAATGATATGATAAGATAATTGGGTAATGTGTCAAATGAAGGGGGTGGGTATTTTTTTATACCTCTCCTTGTGAAACGTACATTTGAGTTTTTGTAGCAGCTTGACATAAAAGAGGATTTCCACTCCCACGATGTAGCCATGACATGATTTAATTTTGGACCCCTTTTATGGGGTCAAGGTCACTCTAAGTGAGCCTGTCTTGGGTCAAGATCACCTCGGTGACCCTTTCCCAAGCCAATTTTTTCTTAGGTAATCCTAACCTAGGGCAAGGATTCCTAGGCAACACTAACCTACCAATACAGGAAAGACCAAGGATCAAAGATCCATAATGTGATAAAAATGCCATTTTTTGAGCCAGTCCAAGATGAATCAAACATGACGGGGCATGGGAGGCTAAATATGCCAAAATAAGGCCTAGGTGAACATGAAATTGTATAGGGATATAATTATGATGCTATAACACACACACACACAAACACACACACACACAGAGGCTTGGATTATAGGCTTGTGGCTTGTGAGCTTTGTTCCACTCCTTTTTACTTGTTTTCTTTTTCCAATCTTGTTTCTAAATTTCCTCGTCATTAATTTTACATGTTATCAATCAGATATTTATTAAATTACTACCATAATATGACAAATCTTCTAATCTTTCTAAGCATATATATATTTTTAAAGATTTGAACAACATTAACATATTAATTTTTTAATTTATTTTGTACCAAATTGTCCACTCTTCTCAAAGACATATGTGTACCAATTTTTTAATAAATTTTGAGCTACTTGTACATATTTGAAATATATTAAATATATTATTATTCTACTCTTCATTCTTTATAATTTCAAATAAGGAAATAAATTTTTGATTTATTTAAGTGCATGTTATTTGACTTGCAATGAATAAGTATCCAATTTTAGGATGCATTTACTTTTAAAAATCATAAAAAGAGAATTACTTCAAAAAATATTACAAAAAATTACAAAACTTGTAGTACTCAATCTTAACTATCATTAAATTACAAAAGGAATTTTTCAAAATACTAAATGCAATTATGTTTAATTTTGACCTACACACTAGACATTATGTGTTTTGCTAAAAAAATGGGAACACTTTTTTGTGTGGGAAGGATTTGACCCTCTTAATCTTATCCATTTATTTTAAAAAAGTCTAGCATTTTAAAAACTAGATTAAGAGTAACATAATTCTTTTTCTTTTGGTATCTTCAAATTTTGAGTGCATGAGTCTCAAATTGCTCCTTCAAGTTTGGGGGTAGCTAATTTTAGGGAAAAAGGTGGCCACTTATGACCCACTTTTTTTTCACCATTTTGGTGTTCCTATCTACTTGACACATAGATGACCTAACATTGGGTTTGCAATTAGCCTTATTTCACGGTTCTTATATAATCCATATTCATTAGTAGGAAATCAAGTGTACTTTGTAATATGTTCAAAATATTACATAATTTAACATTCAACATACACTATGATCTACAATGATTGTGGGTTTTATGAATTTCGAATGGGTTGGTGATATTGATTCCCACAAGTTCATTTTAAGATTTATCTTTTGTCTTGGATCAAGTCCTATCATTTGGGATTCTAAAAAACATACATCTATAGCTCTCTCTTCTACTAAGGTAGAGAATAGAGGCATAATTCTTCCTATTTAGGGGGTTTAGTGGCTTTGACAGATTATGATTGAGTCTTCTCTTCCACCAACTTATCCTACTAATCTGATGAAGGGTGCTCCCCTTAATACCACAAACACATAATAGAAATAGAGAACAACAATAATTTGCAAGAACAAAAAATGGGCTTCTTATTATCTCCACAAATGTGGAATTACAAATTTCAGAATTACAATATGGAAAGCCACATGGGCATTTTCCCTTACAATATTATGTAACACAAAGCCTCAAATTATCACCCAGATCTACTCCAAACTGCTCCAAACTATCCTAGACAACACTATGGGCCTTCCTTAAATAGGCAATTTCCACCACCCGAGAAGGTTCCATAAATTTAGCCCTTAAGGCCGACTACACATAGAATTATTTTATTTTCATTTCATTTAACATAGGGTCAGCTCCAAATAAATACAAAATATGTTTTTAGGTAGTCCAACTTCTAGAGGCCATAACTTTTTAACCGTAGCTCCGTTTTTCTATTATAACCACTTTTCAGAAATGGCAGGCCCTGATCTACAGTGCCTGACTTGCACAATCTCTAGTCAATTGGGGGTCAATCAGGATCTGAAGCCTCTAAGGCCTTCAAAATTGAGCTCAAATATTTCATACCCAAAAACCTCAATAACTTCACTGATACAGATGATATGGCAATGAAACTCAACTAGTAGGCTGATATGACTAAGATGAACCTCCACTTGTGAAATCAGAACATTCCGAGATCGTATGACAAACTCACTAAAAATAGTAAGTTTCCATAAATAGCAGCTCTACACAAGATAGCCCTTATTGAAAAGAAACCAAAAATATTTTTGGGTGATGCAAGATTGCTCTTACACCCAGGATGCTCCTACATCAGACACCTGGGGTAATTTGAGAAGTGACCCTATCATGATTCATGTGCGAAGAGGAAAACCAAGATGGTTAACCTCCTCCTTTGTCAGCCATGATGAATCTTCATTAGGTCATCCTTTCCATTTGACTAGATATTCTTCATATACCCTAGTCATTGTGCTTCTGCCAACACGACTATCCAGTATATCTTCAATCTCCTTGGTAGATGAACTAGTTGCTGTAATACTCCAATGTGCTTCTGTGATCTCATCATCAATACCCCCTTAATGATACTATGTTAGATCTGAAATATTAAATACTGGTGAAATATTTAGCTCAGTAGGCAATTCTACTTCATATGCATTTCCTGAGTCATGCTTCTTCAGTATCTTACATGGCCCAAACTTCTTCATTTTCAACTTATTCTATGTGCCAATTGGAAATCTCTCCTTTTGCAAATGCACCACGACTTCATCCCCGACCTAAAATTCCTTATGTCTTATTTTCTCATCTGCCTTAGCCTTATACTACACATTCATCTTGGTAATGTGCTTCCTCACTTCCTCATGGATGTTCTTCAAATATTCTACAAAATCCTCAGCTTCAACACTACTTATCTAGATCCTTTATCTATCTTTCTCAACTCAGATCCATTTCTAGGACTACTTCCATATACAATATAGAATGGTGATTTACAAGTGCTCCTATTAACAGAATTATTGTATGCAAATTCCGCCTGTGGTAAAATTAAATCCCATCCTGTTGGCTTACCTCCATTCAAACATCTTAGAAAATTACCCAAACTCCTATTCACCACCTCTATCTCTCCATCAGTCTATGGATGATGTGATGAACTGAACTTCAGATATGTCTTTAACTTCTTCCACAATTTATGCTAGAAATATCCAACAAACTTATTGTCCTGATCTGAAACTATACTCTTTGGCTAACCATGTAGTCTCACCACTTCTTTGAAAAACAATTCTGCCACATGAACTGCATCATTAGTCTTCTTGTAGGGAATGAAATGTGTCATCTTTGAAAATATGTCAACCACCACGAAAATTGAATCACGTCCTTGCTGAGTCCTTGGTAAACCAAGAACAAAGTCCATACTGATATCCTCCCAAGGCTTTTCTAGTATAGGTAATGGCCAATACAACCTTGTATTCTGCTTTACTCCTTTTTCCATTTGACATACTCTGCAACGCTATACAAACTTATTGAGATCTTGTTGCAACTGTGGCCAATAATAATTCTCACTAACCAAAGCAAGGGTTTTATCACGACCAAAATGTCTAGCTAATCCTCCACTATGCTTCTCCTTGATGAGATTCTCCCTCATAGAACTTCACGGAATGCACAACTGACTCCCTCTAAATAGCATATCATCTTGAATGATGAAATCCAACCACTTCATTTTGTCTAGAGAAATAGGCTCTTTACAAGCTTTCCAAGCTTCACCAAAATCAGGATCCTCTAGATATAAATTCTTGAGTTCCTTGAACCCAACCACCTCAATGTGCATCTCCGTCAGCAAAATTTGTCTTCTGCTTAGAGCATCTACAACCCTGTTAGACTTCTCAATCCTATGTTTCAAAACAAATATATAACTTTGCAAAAACTCAACCCATTTCAAATTCCTTTGATTCAACTTTCCTTGACTATTCAAATATTGAAAAGCTTGATGACTAGTATACAAAACAAACTCCTTAGGAAGAAAAAAGTGTCTCCACTTCTTCAATGCCTGAACTATTGCATCAAATTCTCGATCATAAACAAAATATTTTCTCTTGGCATCATTTAACTTCTCACCGAAATAAGAAACATATTTACCTTCTTGGCTTATAACAACTTCTATTGCAGTACCACTGGCATCACAGTCTACTTGAAACACCTTATTAAAATTTAGAAGTGCTAAAATAGGTTTCTCTGTAACTTTCTGTTTCAATAGTTTAAAACTCTTATCTACCCCAGCAGTCCACTTAAGCTCTTTTCTATCCCCTCTCGTTGTTTCAGTCAAGGGTCCACAAATATTGCTAAAACTTCTGATAAATTTTTTGTAAAAGCTAGCCAAACCATGGAAAGATCTTACCTTAGTATCACTCTTTGGGGTAGGCCATTCAAGGATAGCCTGCACTTTCTCTGGGTCCATTTTTAGACCTTCTATTGAAACTACAAATCCTAGATACATTAACTCCTTCACAAAACTAGACTTCTTCAAATTAATCAACAATTTCTCTTCCCTTAGATTCTCAAACACCATACAAATATGCATCATATGTGCCTCCAATGTCTTACTAAAGATCAAAATATCATCTAGGTAAACAATGAAAAACTTACCCAGAAATTCTTTCAGCACCTCGTTTATGAGTCGCATGAAAGTGCTCGACACATTGGTTAGCCCAAAAGGCATGACTAACCACTCATACAGTCCTTCCTTTATCTTGAAAGCAGCCTTCCATTCCTCTCCTTCTCTTATCTAAATTTGATGATATCCACTCTTCAGATCTATCTTTGAAAAATATATAGCTCTACTCAAACAGTCCATAATATCATCCATCCATGGTAATGGAAACCTATACTTGATTATGATCTTGTTTATTTCCCTCTAATTTGTACACATCCTCCATTTTCCATTCTTTTTTAGTGCTAATATTGTTGGTACAGCACATGGACTCAGGCTCTCCTAAATCAATCCCTTCTATAAAAATTTATGTACTTTTCTATTCAACTCTTCACTTTCTATTGGTGTCATTCTGTGTGCTACCTTATTTGGCAAATTGTCTCCTAGAATCAAGTCTATTTGATGATTGATCTTCCTTACTGGCAGTAATCCATCAGGTACATAATCAGATACAATATCCTGAAACTCATTCAACAAATTTTCAATTTCTATAGGTACATCTTCTACTTCCTCTTTACCAGCTTTTGGAATTAAAGGAAAACACACATGCTCATGCCTCATACCCTCTAGGAATTTTCTTCCATCAACAAAACTTATTCTTGCATTACCACATACCTTTCCTTCCATGTCCTTCAATGGCTTTAGCTTATGTCACACTCCATCCTTTTTTCAGGAAATAGGTATTTGCGCGACCATCATGTATAGTACGCCTATCAAACTACCATGGTCTACCCAACAACATATGACATGCATCCATAGGTATGATATCACATAGTACCTCATCATGGTATCCATCAATCTTGAACTTCACCAGGCACTGCTCATTCACCATGACCTTGTGGTCATCCTACGCCCAGACAATGTGATATGGATGTGGGTATTTTTATCTTTTGAGCTTCAACTTTGTGACCATGTCTTCTAACACCAAATTGTCAATGCTTCCATTATCGATAATCACATCACAACACTTATCCTCACACTTGCACCTAGTGCAAAATAGGCTCCTCCTTTGCTCAGGTTGATTCTCACCACTCAGTAGGACTCTTCTGTTAATTAGTGTTTCTCCTCTTTCAGAATCTTTAGAATATGATGATCTAGCATCTTCATCTACATGTGTAACTCTAGCCTAGCCTTCAGTTCTCCTATCTTTCCTTCCTTGGCATCGAGGACATTCATATGCCCTATGACTTCTTCTCCATAGTGAAAACATGTTCCACGGAAGCCTCCTCTTCCTCTTCCTCTCTGATTTCTATTATTCTGATCATGGAAATGATTGAAATTGTTTTCTCTCTAATTTTGACTGCTACTAGCCTCATCCTTCTTTTTCAGATCTTCATTTTAGCCTCCATATGATCATCCACCAGATCTTTGACCATGACCTCTTTTGTTTTGTCTGCTCTCAAACTTCTTGTTCAACTTTTCCTCTACTTTTAGGGAAAACTGGTATGCCTCTTAAATACTGTTCATTCAAAACAAATTCAATTCCTCTTGAATGCTCGACTTCAACCCATTAAGGTAACAAAAAACTTTCTCCTTATCAACTTCTGCATGGCCTATTCTGATGAGGATTCGATAAAACTCATCCTTATACTCCTGAACAAATCTTCCTACTTGCTTCAAACCTTGCATTTTCTTTAGTAGGTCAAGCTCATAATCAATAGGAATGAATTGTCGCTTCAATTTATCCACCATCCTATTCCATCTTGTGATTTTATCCTTTCCTCTTCTATTTCACTCCAATTGAATCTCTTGCCACCAGATCTTCGCATGACCCTTTAGTTTGGCCTTCAAAAACTTGACTCGATCAGGATCCTTGATATTTTCATACTCAAAATATTCTTCTAATTCATTGATACAGTCGATCAACTCCTCTGGGTTAAGATTTCCTGAAAATGCAGGAACCTCAATATTAGGTCTTTTCCTGATCTTGGAAATGGCCCGAAAAATTCTTTCTTCCTCTTGGTTCAGAATTTCTTTCTTCCTTGGCTTCATCTTCACTTTCGTCTCAGACATTAAGATTCATTCCTCTTCGAATCTCTTTTTTCAATGCTTACACTTGTCTCTGGAGTGATCTAACCTCAAGTGTCACACCACCAACTCTTCTACCACGTTCCCTTTGTGGAGGCCTTTTCACGCTATCAATGAAACCCTAAACCATGGTCCTAGTGTAAACTGCCTAACAGTCAGTGATCTGTCTACACACTCAGGAACTCTTGCTCTGATAGGTCACTTGATGAAGGGTGTTCCCCTTAATACCACAAACACATAATAGAAACATAGAACAACAACAATTTGCAAGAACAGAAAATGGGCTTCTTATTATCTCCACAAATGTGGAATTACAAATTTTAAAATTACAATATGCAAAGCCACATGGGCATTTTTCCCTATAATATTATGTAGGACAAAGCTTCTAATTATTACCCAGATCTACCCTGAACTGCTCCAAACTGCCCTAGACAACACTATGGGCCTTCCTTAAATAGGCAATTTCCACCTCCCAAGAAGGTTCCATAAATTTAGCCCTTAAGGTTGACTACACATAGAATTATTTTATTTTCATTTCGTTTTACATAAGGTCGGCTCCAAATAAATACAAAATATTTTTTTATGTATCCCAACTTCCAGAGGCCATAACCTTTTAACCGTAGCTCCATTTTTATATTATAACCACTTTTCAGAAATAGTAGGACCTAATCTACAGTGTCTAACTCATGCAAGCTCTAGTCAACTGGGGGTCGATTGTGATCAGAGCCTCTAAGGCCTTCAAAATTGAGCTCAAAGATTTTGTACCCAAAAACCTCAATAACTTCACTGATATAGATGATATGGCAATGAAACTCAACTAGTAGGCTAATATGACTAAGATGAACCTCCACCTATGAAATTAGAACATTCCGAGATTGTATGACCAACTTACTAAAAATATTAAGTTTCCATAAATAGCAGCTCTGCACAAGATAGCCCTTATTGAAAAGAAACCAGAAATATTTTTGGGTGATGCAAGATTTCTCTTACACCCAGGATTCTCCTGCATCATAATCTTAGGGGTGATAATATAAGTGTCATTCATATCCCACACAACCTAGTTGAAAATCTATGGAAAAACAACATTGATATTCACATGCATCAATTTCAACAACTCATCCATTATAATGTTCTTTCATTGGAACACTCAACTACACAAGACCATATTGTAGGCATCTTCATTAAAAAATTGACAACTCATCACTTTATCGAGTTGAGACATATGGTAGGGTTAAAGGAAGTCATTCTCAAGGTGATGCAGGAGCATCTCGGGTCCTTGTCAATCTTGTGTCACCAGAAACATGTTTGTGTTTTCTTTGTGTTGCTCAGTTCCTTTTTTGACCGAGTTGGTTCAGTGTTGCTCGATTTTATTTGTTTACCTGTGTTGGTTGGTTATCTCTCTGGCACTTGGTGATGCTTGTTTGGCGCTTGGTTATCCTTTCTTACCGAGTTGTATATTTTAAATTTCTATTGAGGTTGACTCTTGCAATTAATTTTGGTCATGAATTTAATGATGGTATCTATCATTGGCAAGTGTATGGACCTAGATCTGGTTGTTCCTTCCATTGATGGTGGATCTGAAGGTCGACTTGTTCAGTAGCCTCTTGTATAAATATAGTTGTTTGGTTAGAGTTTAGAGAAAAAGTTCAGTTAGAAGATAGAAGCTAGATGAGTATAGATTATTGGTAGATCATCTTGTGTTGGAGGACTTCTATACTTGATTATAATATTTGGCCTAAACTGGGAAGGCCTTAGAGCCTGACATGTATGAATCAAATTGAAGTCAATATATGAAAGATATCTGCATTCTCTCTCTCACTTGTGTGTTTGTTGCTTCGGCGTGTGATCTTTGCAAGGTGGACCTAGTTAGGGTGTGCCTTTGGCCCCTCTCCCTGTCCTCCCTTGCATCAAGTCATATGAGAGAGGTTGGATCTGGATCTAGGTTTGCGAATCTAGGTTTGAGGGTTCTTTCTTGTCAAGCCCTAGTTGATTTGTTGTGGGGTAGCAGATTGCGATCTGGCCTACAATTACAGAGTGTTTCAAGATGATTCATGGGAGGCGAGATGCAGATCCAAGATTGGCAGACATGTTGAGACAACTTGTTGCTAGATTAGAAGCCATTGAAATAGCCCAGAGAAGAGGAAGACATCTTGAAGATGTTAGTGATGATGAAATTGAGGAAGAACAAGGTGATGTAGAACCTGCATCGGCGATGGATCATGGCGAGGAAAGATTGTTGAAGGCTTTAAAAAATTTGAAGTCTACACCACAGTTCAATACCCTTGACTATAGTGGAAAATTAGATTCTGACGAATTGGTGGACTGGATCACCAAGATGGAAAAGTACTTTGAGTATGAAAATGTACTTGAGGAAAAGAAGGTGAAAATTGCAAGCACAAATTTGAAGAGTCATGCATCCCTATGGTGGGAACATCTACAATTGGATAGAAAAAGGAGAGCCACAGACAAAATCAAGGTATGGAATAAAATGGTGAATAAATTAAAAGGAAAGTTCTTACCTTGTGATTATTAGATTAACCTAGTTAGGTGAATGCAAAGTTTGAGGCAGAAAGATAGGTCGGTTAAAGAATATATTGAGGAATTTTATAGATTAGATATCAGATCTAGACATGATGAAGATGATGTGGAAATAATTGCTAGATACCTGAATGGTTTGAGAGTTTCCATCCAAGAAGAAATCAGTTTGGTCAAATTGGAGAACATTAAAGAGCCTTATCAATTTGCATTAAGATGAGGAGAAATTGAACAAGAAGCATGAGAAAAGACAAAGAGGTAGAGGTGGTAGATTCCCTAGAGGAAGAGGTAGATCTTATGGTGGAAACAATGGATCTGAACCTGAAAAGACAACTTTGGATAAAGGAAAGACTGAGTGGAAAGGTGAAAGTTCCTCTAGAGGCAAAAGCAGTAACTACTGAGGTGGTTATAATAGAGGTGGTCTCCGAGGAACTTGTTACAATTATGGAGAAGAAGGACATAGATCATTTGAGTGTACACATGCAAGTAAGAAGGCCAGTAACAGTAGAAATGCCTTGGCGTAAGAAGAGTCACCGAATGAATTAGAGAAGGAAAATAACTTGATGATAAGGAGAGCACTTTGGAGTGAAAGTAATAAGGAAGATCCAGTAAGGAAAAGTTTGTTCAAGACTAGATGTAGAGTTTCTAAAAAAGTTTGGAAGGTAATCATTGACAGTGGTAGCTCAAAGAATCTGGCATCTGAGGAAATCGTTACAAAGTTGCAGCTGAAAAGGTTAGAACATCTGAAGCCCTATCAGATCTCATGGATCAAAGATGAGCATACACTCTTGGTAAGTGAACAATGTTATGTGAATTTGAAAATTGGAAAGTACTATGATAAGCTATTATGTGATATCATGCCTATGGATTGTTGTCATATTTTGTTGGGTAGACCTTGGCAATATGATAGACATGCTATATATGATGGGAGATTGCATAAGTATACTATTTGAGTTGATGGAAGAAGACCAATCTTGTTACCTTTGATTGAAGAACCTATTAGTAATGTTTGTACATCTGTGAAAGTTTTCTTGATGGAAGGAAGAATGTTTGTTAATAATTTGAAGAAGAATGATGTATGTTTTGTTTTGATTCCTAACAAAACGAGTAAGAAAACAGAGGATAGTGTCCCTGAGGAGATTGATAAGTTACTCACCAAGTAAAGTGAAATCATTTTTGATAATGTACTTGATGGTTTTCCACCGAAGACAAGCATTGATCATTGCATGGATCTAATCCCTGGAGCTAGTTTACCGAATAAGGAACCACATCGGTTGACACCTACCGAGAATCGGGAATTGAACTGACAAATTCAAGAATTGTTGCAGAAAGGTTTAATCAGAGAAAGTTTGAGTCCTTGTGCAATACCTACTATATTGGCACCTAAGAAGAATGGAGAATGGAAAATGTGTACTAATTCCAGAGCAATTAACAAGATAACAGTGAAATCTAGGTTTCTTATACCGAGAATGGATGACATAATGGAAAGTTTGACTAGAGCAAAGTATTTTACCAAAATTGATTTAAAAAGTGGGTATCATCATATCAGAATCACAGAAGGTGATGGATGGAAGACTGCTTTCAAGACAAAAGAAGGTTTATATGAGTGGTTGGTTATGTCTTTTGGTTTAACTAATGCACCGAGTACTTTTAGGAGATTGATGAACGAAGTTTTGAAGAAATTCTTGGGTAAGTTTGTGATTGTATACCTAGATGATATTATGATATTTAGTAAGACCAGAGAAGAGCATTTTTTACATGTTAAATAAGTATTGTAGAGGTTGACAGAAGAAAAGTTGCTGATAAATCTGAAAAAGTGTTCATTCATGAAAGTGGAGATTGTGTATTTGGGATTTGTGATTTCAGCTGATGGTTTGAAGATGGATCCTAAAAAGGTTGAAGCTATTTTGAATTGGCTTACACCTTAGAATGCTAGTGAGGTAAGATCATTTCATGGTTTGGCAAGTGTTTACTGAAATTTCATTAGGAATTTTAGTTCAATTTGTAATGCTATGACTGAGACTATGAGAGGAGATAAAAGAGAATTCAAGTGGACACATGGAGCTAATAAAAGTTTTGAGACCTTGAAGCAGAAGGTTGTTGAATTGCCTATTTTGGCATCGTCTGATTTAAATAAGGTATTTCAAGTAGAATGTGATGCAAGTGGAAGTGCAATAGGAGTTGTGTTGAGTCAAGAAGGTAAACTTGTTGCTTTCTTTAGTGAAAAGTTGAATGATGCAAAAAGGAAATACTCTATGTATGATCAAGAATTCTATGCTATTGTTCAAGCACTAAAGAAATGGAGACATTATTTGATACCAAGTGAATTTGTGTTGTATACCGATCATAAGGCTTTACAGTATTTGGGTAGTCAGAATAAGTTGAATCCGAGACATATGAAATGGGTTGAGTATTTGCATAGTTATACATTTTTGATAAAGCATAAGAGTGGAGTCACTAACCGAGTTGCTGATGCATTGAGTAGAAGGAGATCTTTGATGACCGAGATGAAAATTGAAGTTCTTGGATTTCATGACATGAGAGATTCTTATGAATTTGATCTTGACTTTTTTGAGCCATGGAGAAAGTGCAGAGAACCTATTCAAGATCAACCGAGTACTAAATGGGAAGAATATTTCATTCAAGAAGGTATGTTGTTTAAAGGTATTCAGTTGTGTATACTGAGAGGACCAATGAGAACTAATTTGATAAAGGACAAACATAGTAGTGGTTTGGCTAGACATTTTGGTGTTGACAAGACATTGAATTTGCCTAAGGAGAAATACTTTTGGCCATAGTTGTATAAAGATGTTCTGAAATTTGTGAAAAGTTGTGGAATTTGTCAAGTTGTAAAAGGAGTAAGTCAGAATGCTGGATTGTATCTGGGTATGTGCAAGATCATGAGGGGCCAAAAAGTGGCGATGTCAGTTCAAAACTTTGACAATGTAGCTGACGAATTTTTTTTCACCCAAATTTGATAAAATGAAAAGGGTATCTTAAGGAGATTATCAGCTTTCTATCTATATAATTGCTGTCAAATTTTGAATTCGGTAAGTAATTATTAGTTATTTTCTAATTAAGCTACCTCTAAAGTGCTGATTTATATACTGATGGAAAAATGACTATAAATTTCAGACAGTATAACATTTTTGAAATCCAAAAAATGCGTCACATTCTATGCTTCACCTACTATAAGGAAAAAAATAAAATTGAATTTTGTAAAGTTTTGAATGAGTTAAGGTGGTCAGACACGGGAGTTTTTTTATTCTGAAAATGTTGTAGCAAAAAATTCATAATTAATTAGTTTTTTGGAATAAAATTACAAAAAAATATGCGTCACATCCGGGCATGAGTCTACTACTTATATATAAAATATTATAATAAAATATTATCATTTGATTATGATTAAGGTGGTCAGACATACACCTACTTCTTATTTTTTTCTTGAAATTTTTGTACTGCTGCATTGAAATCTATACTTTTCACCAATCATACTAACTTTTTCTCAAAAAAGGCCTAGTAGTTTAGAAACTAAATTCAATTTTCTATAGATTCTATTGTCACAACTTTTTGATATTAGGTTCATAGCTAGTTGAAATTTTCACGTCAAGTTGACTAACCCTGATTTGCTAATTTTTCATTGCCACTTAAGGGCATAGTTTGGCCCCTCATGATCTTGCACATACCCATCCACCGATTTTTTTTCTTGAGAAACCTTGGATTGATATCAGTATGGACTTTGTTCTTGGCTTACCGAAGATAGTAAGAGGTAATGATTCTATATTTTTTGTTGTGGATAGATTTTCTAAAATGGCACATTTTATACCTTGTAGAAAGACATCAGATGCAATACACATATAGTAGATCTTTTCTTTAAGGAAATTATCCTAGATTGCAAGGATTACTGATGAGTATTATCTCTGACCCAGACAGTAAATTTGTTGGATACTTTTGGAAGATCCTTTAGAGAAAATTTGGCACCGAGTTGAAATATAGCTCTACATTTCACCCACAGACCTATGGACAGACAAAAGTTGTGAATAGAAGTTTGGGAAATCTTTTGAGCTGTTTAGTTAGCGACACACCAAGTAATTGGGATTTTATGTTGGCACAACCAGAGTTTGCATACAATAGTTTAGTGAATAGGAGTATTGGAAAAAAAACCTTTTGAGATTGTAAATGGCATACAATTGAGAGGTATATTAGATTTGAGAGACATTGTTGATGAGAGAAAGAGAAGTACTGAAGGAGTAAAGTTTGCTGAGTACATGAAGACATTGCATGAAGATGGGAAACATAAGTTGGAGAAAAGTAATCAGAAATACAAAGACAGAGTTGACCGATCAAGAAGACATAAGACTTTTATAGTCAGTGATGAAGTAATGGTTCATTTGAAGAAAGGTAGATTTCCTGTTGGAGCATATGGGAAGCTGAAAATGAAGAAGTTTGGACCTTGTAAGATTTTGAAGAGATTTGACAGTGGAAATGCATATGAGATTGAGTTACCTGATGAGATGGATATATCACCTATATTCAACATTGCTGATTTGTATAAGTATCATGATTCAGATGAAGAAATGATAGTACCAAATGATTATCCTAAGAAACAGACATAAGAAGTTGAGCAGATTTTGGAGCAAAGAATTGGCAGAAGTACAAGAGGAAAATAGCATATGGAATATATGGTAAAGTGGAAGAATAGATCGATTGAAGATAGTTCACGGATTTCACAATCTAAGTTGGATGCAGCTCTAATCATACATGTTTCATGATTCAGAGAATCATTTTCAAATAACCCTAGGTGTCTGATGCAGGAGCATCTCGGGTCCTTGGCAATCCCATGTCACCAAAAACATGTTTGTGTTTTCTCTGTGTTGCTCAGTTCCTTCTTTGACCGAGTTGGTTCAGTGTCGCTCAGTTTCCATTGTTTACTGGTGTTGGTTGGTTATCTCTCTAGCGCTTAGTGAATTTCCCCGACACTCGGTGATGCTTTTCTGGTGCTCGGTTATCCTTGCTTATCGAGTTGTTTGTTTTGGATTTCTGTTGAGGCCGAATCTTGCAATTAATTTTGGTCACAAATTTAATGATGGTATTTATCATTTGGAAGTGTGTGGAACTAGATCTGGTTGTTCCTTCCGTTGATTGTGGATCTGAAGGCCGACTTGTTTGGTAGACTCTTGTATAAATGTAGTTGTTTGGTTAGTGTTTATGTAAAAAGTTCAGTTAGAAGATAGAAACTAGAAGATTAGAGATTATTGGCAGATCCTTACATGTTGGAGGACTTCTATACTTGATTGTAATATCTGGCCTAAACCAAGAAGGTCTTATAGACCGGCATGTATGAATCAAATTGAAGTCAATATATGAAAGATATCTGCATTCTCTCTCACTTGTGTGTTTGTTTCTTCCACGTGTGATCTCTACAAGGTGGACTTGGTTAGGGTGTGCCTTTGGCCCCTCTCCTTGTCCTCCCTTGTGTCACAAGGATTCTTGATATATTCTTCATTCTATATAATCTTTATCCTCGCTTGTCTTTATTTTTATAAAATATTTTTTCCTATTGGGTTTTCTCTTTTACTCTATAAGGATTTTCATTGTACATGGATACTTTATTAGAGTTTTTTATTGACACACATCATATAATTTTTAGAAGTTATACACATAGGTGTAACTTATGGGAGGTGCTAGAGTATATAGTTTACGTAACCCACATCTGGGCTTAAGTCACACTTAGTAGCTAGGTCTAACTTAAATTTGACATTTAAGATTAAGTTCACTTTTTAAGGTTAGACACTTTGTTGTCTCACTAAATATGCGCAAATGAGGTTAGAGACTTTGTCATCTCACCTCATTAGAGGTTGGAGGTATTTCATCCTCACCTTATGAGAGGTTAGATACATTTTTCCATCACCGTCCACATTTGCACACATGTATCATTCACATTTTAGGGGTTAGTCATGGTTTATATCATCTCACCTTACACTCCTCTTATATACATTCGAGTGTCCTCATTTGTTTATGTAATGCACAATTTTTCTTTTGGCTTAGTTGATGTTTATGATAGTTATTTGGATTTTTCCTGTGCATAACCTATTTTGGCTTATTTCTAGTATAGAACTCTGTTGATGATTATTTAGTTGTGTATCTTAGATCTCGGCTTCTCTAATAAGCTGTTAAAAAATTATGTATAAACTAGTAAGTCAAGAGTAATTTATTTTTAATTAAATCAATATTTTAGAGTATTGAAAGGATGGAAATTATTTGCTACAAATTACTCAAAATGCACATTAAATTTATCCAAAAGATGTAAGATTTTAGTTTGCAATGGTTATGTTTTGGTGCCTATTTGTTGAACTTTCAATATAAATTTATGTTGCCCAAGTGTATCTTCCATTTTGATTTGTTGTGCATTTTAGGATCCTTGTTGAATCTATTGTAGTGTGTTGTGAAGTTTTTCTATAAGAAAATATTTTTTATTCAGTCACCTGTCTACTATTGGTTGCATTACTCTACATACTCTTCGGTATAGGCATAGGTAGAAAAAGTGGTTTTAGAATTAATAGCTCAAAGAATTTTTTAACCATCGAGGGAGTGCATGTTGTACCATGAGTAGATTCTTCTTGATTGTACTTCATATTATGTATGCCACCTCCTAAGCTAGGGTTAGAGTCAATCACATAATTGAATTCGTTTCTCGTCAAATTCTCAAGATAGGCTTTAGAATCCACGCCAACTAGGATAAGGTATTAGTTCTACACAAGGTGATACTAATGCTATAGTTTTATCTCTACCTTCTAGAAAAGGTATGTAAATTTTTCTTGTTGTCCAAGATTCTCCAGATGATTAAGAGGTTGCATATCTTTCTCTTGGCATACCCACTATGGGTAGTTACTAGCTAGAATGATTTGACTCCATCTTTTGTTAATATGACCATGTATGCCTACTTCAATTTCATTATTATTTTAGTTAATATATTAGTTCATCAAAAAGATAATATTAAGATTGTTGTTGACCCTCTACCTTTTAACATGGTATGTTAGGTTTTCATATTTTATAAAATTCTCTACATGATTAAGAGGTTTCATATTTTACCCCCTTGGATGGTTATAACTAGCTAGACCAAATTGATTCCACCTTTTCTTAGTGTGCTCATATACACCTAAAAGAATATCAATTTAATTCTAATTAACTAATTTATCGCAGACGGGGATAAGCTCCATCCAAAATGCACCTTTGACCAAATTTCAAAAAACGGAAAACACAACAGATTTTCATGAAATTTTCAGCATCTGTTCTTCATGATCTACACATTTTATGATCGAAAACCACAAAAAATTTGAAAAAAAAATCACTGTCTTTTTGCAAATTTGGAAAAAAAATTTTGACTTTTTTTTCTGTTTTAGTACATTTTAGATGAAGCTTAGCCACCACTATTTATCACTACTTCTCTTTGATAGACAGTGCTAACCTTACAACCTTCAATTGTAAACTATATATGTGTATATACATGTTAAGTTTTGCTTAGGGGCTTCTTGGGGAGTGTGTGGAGATCAATGGACAATTCATTCCATAGAGTTTAAGTATCTGCACTACTTTAATTGATGATAAACCTATCATTCGTGCTTGTGATCGTGATCTCTCTCAAAGAAATGAATGCTGATATATCTGAGACAACACCAATTACCGAGTAACATGAAATGAAAACTCCTTGAACAATGTGATAATTTATTACTATGCTATTAATAACGTTAGTTGACTTCGAGTTCCAAAATGGCTACCTTTTCAAACTTATCACTCACCAATTCATGCCCACATATTTTTTTTAATGAATATTCAATTCAACTATATATCAAACTCAGAGCTTGTTCAATCCAATTTGAACAGATAAAAGAACCCAACAAATTGAAATAATGGATTGAAATTTGACCATCTTTGCCTGATACCTCTGAAAATAAAAAGCAAATCCTACTTCTCTGTGATGATTTATACAGAAGATTAATCTCCATTATGAAAATCTGGCAGGAATGAACCATTGCACCTTGGACATTTCAGATCTAGACCAGCTACCATGAAATACATCAAACATGCGGGACACCCAAGTTCCCAACAAGCCTCATGGTGATCAGTATTGCTATTGCCATTAGTATTTTTCTTGATTGATTTGATAAATTTCAAGGTAGATAACTTCAATTTCAGGTCTGTCTTTTCTTCTTCATCAATAGAGATGAATTTTGATATCTTCTGAATTGGAGAGACATGCGAGATTCTTAGTCCAGTTCCCGCTGAATTCAAGTTATAATACAATTGTCTAATCTGAATCAAATAATCATTCACATATTTAAGAACACTAGACATGGATTTATATCGAAGATGAAAAAAAAGAGAAGATTACAGTGAAAATGAAATTTGAATACATTATCACTTAAAACATATGACTGAAAATAATTTGAGCAATTGACCTTCAAGTTTAAGCACTTTTCCTACCCAGGAGGAAGACACTGCCCTTGACCCAATTCTAGGAGACCAAATTCAATTGATGAAGATGTTGAAGTTTTTGTGCTCCTTCCCACCAGAGCAAAAGCGGGTTGATTTTCCTGTTTACTAATATGTTCAAGCATACGCTCTACTGCTTTCTTCTCCCATGAATGAATGAATGATAACTGTGATGACAGTATGTGAAAATTTATAAACACTGTATTAGGCAATGAAGCTAAAAATATGGACATGGTAAGTATGAGGATTATTGTGTGCTGACAAACATGGTATTAGATTTAGAAGCCAGGGAAGAAATTGGGTTAGGTTAAACTATGGGTTAGGTTGAACTATGGTTTTAAGACATTTAAAATGAAACATATGTTGTTTTGTCCTCATTTTATGGAGAACCCAGGTGACCACTTCCCTTTTTCTTTTATAAAGCAGTAAGTTTGGTATTTAATTTGAGAGATGCAAGCCCATCGCTTTTCCACCAAAGTAGTTGACTTTACGCAATTGTATTGTAGCTGGGACTTCTCAACTACATAGTTGAACTCGTTTTTCAATCTTCAGAATTGTTGACCAACTTCCTTGTTTGAAAAAAATGTAAGGTGCAAACTGCCTTGCAAACGGGCTTAGGATTTGATGATGCGTGGGTTTTTTTCAATTTTCGCTGCGAATTGGACTTCAATGGGCATGGAATCTGATGGTATGTGGACCATTTTTTAATTGTATGTTCTAAAATTAGAGTTGGAAAAAGTATTAAATCAGTGAGTTCGATTTGTCATATTTGTATATAATCATATAATATAACAGTTAAGGAAACGTTTTCTAAAGTTCATTTTCTAATTAATACATAGTAAATGTTATGCCATTGTTAAGAGGATATTTGTTTAAGTCTTCTTTTTTATTTTATTTTGGGATTTGTTGTTCTCTTATTTATTCTGATATAAGTTTTGGTGCAGTCATTTTACAACATTTAAATATTGTAGTTTTTAAGCATTGTATAATAAATGAGATCTTTTATGAACTCTTCACATTCATCTAATCTACTATCCATAAAAATAGAAACATGGTTCAAAAATTCCTAATAGGATAATTTCGAGACCATATGAAGCCATTAGAAAAGAATACATCAAGATGGCCAATTAGAATTCCATATAAAATCTATGTTACCAAACTGAAACGAGTGATTGCAAATGTTATTTCTAATTTTATATAGGAGCCAAAGGCAAGAAGGGTTGAGAGCCAATAATATCTATGTTATGGATTATAATTTTTAAAAGTTATATTTGGACCCTACTTTTAATATATCTACTCGGGCCTCAAAGAATTGATGTCAATCTCATGAGCCACATCAACCAAAATTGTCACTATGATTGTATTGGAAGTTTTATGACCTCGATTAAATAGTTGACACTTGGATTTATCTCCTTTTCATCTTAAGGGAATTAGTGATACCCTAAAAGAGATCACATAATGTGTTAATTCCTTTCTTTTGAAATCTCAAGGCACATACCCATGGTAGCATTGCCAATAGGTAATTGCATTTTTGTAAAATAGTAAACCACTAGATACTTACTTTGTTGACATAAATCTCATCATAAAATCCAAAACCATGTTGGAAAAGCTAGTGATTCATGACATCCCAAGCTCCTCAAATATTGTATTATCAAAATATTCCCTTGAATTTACACCACATTCTCCATGCTTAGAAGGGTTTTAGCCCAATCCATTTCCATGCAAATCATAAAAATGAATGGCTAGATGCAATGTAATGCCATACAATAGATTTCTACCCATAATCAACTTGAAGTGCATGGATAATAAACTTAGTAAAAAGAGCCAAACCCTAGTGCTAGGTTGATAAAAGCTTGAAGCCTCTAGAATCATAGAGGATATAGTAAAACTCTTAGGCCACCATATGAAATATACTCCAATCTTTTAGAGAAAACCTAAAGAAGGTCTTAAATAAGATTGTTCACCTTTATGTAAGATGGCTTAAAAGAAGCCAAAATTGAGGAATAATAAATATGGGTGAGCACAATAATCTTGGAGAAAACCTTAAATTTCTCTACCAAAAAGAGGAGTTTAATGATGTAGTACACCAACATTGTTTCTAGTGTGGATAGATTTTGACAAGGATACCTATGTAGCCTAGAAGATAAATGGAATTCCAAAGCATATAGAATATTCTTGATGAAAAAAAATCAAGCAAAGGATTCGAGCTAAGAAATCATGGGGAGGAAGAATTATCTATAACATGGAATTTCATGCCACTAAATGGTAAAATCAAAATATCTGCAAAAAATATATAAGCACTTAATGGTCTATTTGATATTTTCTCCTATTCTATGAGAGAAAAAATGAATTATCTACAACATTACCATTAACAATTAGAGCTAAAGAATTAGGTAAATAAGTACCATTTAACTAGCCCTTGAGAAAAAAGAAAGAGAAGGGAGTTAATCAAATCTTCATCAAGAAGCACATAGCAAGCTCTAGAGATAAGGAAAAAGCTTAGTGAATAGATCTAAAAATACAAAAAGTATTGGATTGGTTACTATTAATTACAATACAAGGGGGAACATCTATAAAAACCATGGTAACATGTTGAATGAAATAAGGCCCAAAACCAAAATCTCAAAGCATGACCAAAAATAGAGAATCATTCAATATCGTCACAGGCCTCAAAAAAGACTATTTTTATGAATAGAATCTTCTATTGAGAGTGTCTAGCTAATTTTATATCCTCCCTAAACTATAATAATGATGATGTCTAAACTATACCAAATTTAATGAATCTAGTTTTCCTAGGCATAAGCAATTGAGGAAAGAGATGGGCCCCTTTCAAAGCCAGGGATTTAACCAACTATATATGAGACATTGAAATTGAAAGTGAGGTTATAAGCCTCCAATTAAAAATATCCTTTTGGTCTCTAGCGTAATATATGAATTTGATATTTCATTTTATTAATTACTTTCTGTAATGTCATGGATTAGTATCATTTGATTTAAACTTTATGTTGGTCCTTGTCAAAACAATCTCAAAGGGCCTTGTTAAACTCACAAGGGAAGCCATCACAACTCAAGAACTTGTCATTGGTCATGTTGGGAATAGCCTCCTTCAAATTAGCTCAATAAAGATAAATTAATCATATATGGCATTTTGTGGAGAGGAAAGTTGACAAGGAATAATCTAAAGACATTCTTAAAAAATATTTCATTGGGAACCATAAATTTCTGATAATATTTAAAAAATATTTAAAAATGTAATAAATCTCTTTGATGATATATTTTGTATCCTTGATCTATTTAATTCCATGAGAACTATTTCAAGCTCTAATGGCTTGAATGAAATATTTAGAAGTTATATTCCCAACTCTAAACTAGTTTAGCTTTGATTTGCACCTTTGACAGAATGAATTTCAATAATATTTTTAAGTTGTGAAATCTTCTCTACCCTAACTTGTTAAGGAGGGGATAAGTGATAAACTTAAAGAGCTATAATATACCAATTATACATGCCATAATAATATTTAAAGTTGTGACCCATTGTTGACACTTTATCGACCTGGGTCAATGATGGATGATGACTTAATAAAGAAGTATTTATTTAAAAGAGTAAGTATCAAAAATTTGAGGAATTGCCACTTATCATTTAATTTGTAATTGATATAGACTAGTAGTGTTACTGAATATAACTTGGCAAAGGATCTATCAAGAGTAAAAAATAGTTGGAAAAGGGAAAAAAATGAGTAAAAAACAGTTGGAAATGGAAAAGGAGAAAAATAGCTGGAAGAGTAAAAAATAGTTCGAAAAGGTTCTATAAACACCAGATCAATGCACTATCTAGACCACTGTCCTTTGTACTCGATCCTTAAATGAAGGATCAATGTTCTGAATGCATAAAGATGGTGTCTGTAGAAGGGTCATCTTACTCTGTCATTTCTCTGGAAGAAGGTACTTAAGTCTTATTTTGACTCTACAGACTGTAGCTTTCACTGTCTACGCGAAATTCAGTTAGCTCCAGGTGGGTAAGCACTAGTATAGACCTCTGCAAAGAATAAATAATAAAGAATAAAATAATGTCTTGAAAGTTTACATCTCTAGAGCCTGGAGTTTCAGAATCCCGTGAACTCCAATGAATAAAGAATAAGGGGACACAAAAGTCTACTACCCTAAAGTTAGTCCTTGTATTTCTTGAACCATTGGATGCACTCATTAATGATTTATTCGTCAAGGTTATCCATGCATCAAATTTAGACCTCAACTTCTTTGAGTGCCTCTTATGCCTCATATATATGTTCAAGCATATAGACTCTAGTCTTCTGGACCTCATGAGTATCAATGATGAGCTCTATGCACTCATCCATTACCTTCTTATAAAACTCCTGAGAGCCATTGAACTTCCTTTCAATATGTTCGTCAAAACTTGTTAGAAAAGAATCCAAGAGTGTGAACCCATTTAATTTTTGAATGTCTAGGCCTGTGACATCCTTCACAAAATTTTCATACAAGGCGATATGCCTCTGTATCACTGTCGGAGAATGGATTAGTGACTTGCAAGACGCATCTAGGAAATCAATCTTGAAACCAAGCTTGCAGAACATGAGACCTAAGAACTATGAGATCTCATCCCCAAGGATGTCAATGTTATTCAACTTTTCTTCACCCAAGTAAACAAGCTCCTTCAATATATTTCTCTATTTAGTGTGTTGGGTGGTCTCAACTTCCCACACACCAATTGTTTCCTAGGCATCATAGTAAATTTTTATTGCTTGGAAATATTCTGGGAAGAACTCGGTAAGAAAGGAATGAACCATACCCACTTTCTTAGAGATCCATTGGTTGGAAGCAACTAATTTCTTCTTCATTTTCCTGAGTGAATCCATCTCTTCCCATGGAACGGTAAGAGAGTGGATACTTCAGAAATTTGTAAGGATAGGGAAGTGTCTAACTCCCATATGAAATCCTCTAGCTTGGCCACTGTGGCCTGTAACTCTTTATTTTTCTTTTATTCCTTCATAATCCTCTCTTTCACTAATTCAATGGCTTCATTGAGGTTTCTGAGATCACTCAATTTATTTCTCTTTCTAAGACTAATCTCCTATACCTGGGAATCTCCAAGAGTGATCTCAAGTGTATCCTTATGTTGCGGTGACACAACAATTTATCTCACAGTATCTCCTTGACCATTCCCCCTCATTCAAAAAATGGGATGAGCCTTCTTCGCCTTCTTCAAAGGAGGGACTGTGAGCTTGGTCATAATCTCCTATAGTGAGGGAACGACGACTAACTCTTTTGGCTGCATTCTTTTGAAGCCTGTGCGTCAACCATTCTGGTGGACTGGGCCACTAACTCCTATATTATTACTTCGGGAGGGGTAGACACTTCACCTTCTTTCTATTGGATTACTGAGAGGGGAGGGGAGGGGAGGGGTGAATCGGTAATCAATGATTTTTTAAATCTTAAAATTTTTATCTGATTCAACTCGGTAGTAACTTCAACATTAATTGATAATAGTAAAATAACTTTAACAATCAGTAGTAACATTCAAAATAAACATTCAACACATATAAAACTATTATTTAACGTGGAAACCCAATCTGGGAAAAACCACTATGGAAATTTTCACCCACTAAAAAAAACACTCTTTTGAAGTGTGCTTATTAAAAGTCAATTTGGTTAAAGATTACAATGCACATTGTTAAATGTGACCTTGTTAGGGGATTTCCCTTAGATCTGTTAGGATCTTCACCCTGTTCGGAGTGGCCCGGTTAAAGGTCTTCAAACACTCTTCTACAATGTCACTTCTTTCAAGGATTTACAATAAGATTTTTAAGTCTACTTGATTAAGATATTTTTCTCCTACAAAAGTTAATAAGAAACAATATACAAATGATTTATAAATATGCAACTACCTCTTGCTTACTCAAATCCCTTTCTCACTCTTTTTCTTCACTTCTTTCCTTCACTTTCTACTAGCCTCAACACTTCATCAATCTATGTTTACTGACTCGGATTTAAATCTTTTTTCTTCTTCATCGCATCACTCGGTCACTCTTCCACTTTTCAACTTTGCTAGCTAGTTTTCCAGTAAATTTCATCCTTTATATAGACTCTATTTTGCCTCTTAATCTCCTTTATTACGTTTTCCTATATTTAATCTCATATGTTAGATCAACCTCATGAACTGATTCAATGAATTTAGAACTCGATAAAAAAAATTATCATCACCTCAGAACTTGAACATTTCTTGGAACTTGTACCTTTACTTTTTTCCTCTTAGATCTTACCGTAGATCATCTCCTTGAATTTTCCTGATCATATATCTCTTCAACTAAATTTTCCTCATCCTTATGATCTTCCAGATGATCATAGCTCATCATTAAATGTTGCTCTGATCATTGTATTTAATTTTTGTTCCTTTTTCGATGGCTGAGTCCTTCAATCAAAATTTTGTTTACTCACTTGGTAACTTATCTGTGTACTTAGTGGCTTGTCTTCATTTCACTTTACCGAAACTTACTTTCCTTTTATCGATTAACTTTTTCCATCTTAGTAACAAAACTATTTTATTTACCGACTTGAGTAATCTCGTATACCAAATTTTTATAATTGAATATAAAGTAGAAAATAACTAAATCAATATAACCTTATCATTGTTTGATCTTTATTAGTTTCCCAATTAAGTTCTTCAACTTCACAACTTTTTATTTCCTCTTTTTCCTTAACTCACTCAACTTATATCATACTTTGAATGATATGACAACTCAATATAAACCAGAAATCAATTTCTTAACATTAATGACAAAATAATCATTTAATGATCTAATCACTATATGATCTTGTATTCCTCCAATCTCTGTCAGTCTTCATCATCATTACCATCAGTTAACAATCTTCTTCTTTGGCATTGATAGAAACACTATAGTTAACAATCTTCCTTCTTTAACTCTTTGTATTTTAGTCTTCTCTTTTACTATTTTGCTCCCTTTGAACTTTATCATCTTCCTTACTCTTTATTTCCATCTTTTGTCTTTTCCTTCTTTATCATTTATTTTTCTCTCTCTTTCTTTGTAGTCATCAATTCAATTCTCTTATTCTCCCTCTTTGACAACAATGCCAAAGACACATACTCCTGAAAATTATTAGGCAGTTGATCATACCTTGCATGTACTGATATCTCATTGCATACATAGTCACTTTTCACAACTTCGGGCTTTACCTAATGAGTCAACACTACCATCAACTCACAAAATAGATATTCTAACGAATCCTTGAATTGATGCATCATGCATCATACTTTAGTGAATATTGTCCATAGGGGAAGAACCCCTAATTTATCTCTGAGATACTCAAAATAATCCTTCAACAGTGGATTGATGAATATATCTTCTATTTGCTTCTTTGAATTCACATACACTAATATCACATGCTTGTCTTGAACTTGTTCTCTCAAGTAATGATACCTAATAGAAATGTGTTTGGTCTTGGAATGCATTACCATATTCTTTGATATGTTGATAGCACTTGTATTATCACAGTAAATAATAATTGGATTGGTAATCTCCTCTTGCATACCTTCAAATAGATGTTTGATCCATGTTCAATGTTTTCACAATTCATAGCTGCATCAACATACTCTGCCTCGACAGTAGATTGTGATATACGACTTTGTTTATTACTCAACCATGTCATGAGTCTTTCTCCTTAAAAGAAAACTCATCCACTTGTACTTTCCCTATCATCATCCAGTCCAATCAACATCAATGTAAACCTTTAGATCAAAATCTCCTCCTTTCTTGTATAGTAGATCAAAATCTTCAATACTTTTAAGATATCTAAATATTCTTTTAAGTGTAGACATGTGTGTTTCCTTTGGATTGACAAAAAAATATTGCAACTGTCCCTACTGCATGAGAATTATCAGGTCTTCTATGTACAACATATTGTAGCTTTCCAATCATTGATTGGTAGAGTGTTTCATTTAATTCCTTTGTCATCCTCCTATGATAATTTACATCTGGTAGCCATTGGTGTTCCAACCGATGTTGATTCTTCCATGCCAAATGTCTTTAGGATCCCTTTAATGTATTTTGACACTATGATGTAGATCCCATCTATGACTTTCTGAATTAGTAGTCTAGTGAAGAACTTTATCTCTCCAATAATGGACATCTCAAATTCCTTTCTCATCTCCTCAAAAAAATATTTATATAGTGTGTTATTTCCTCCAAATATAATGTCATCAAAAAATATTTCAGAAATCAAAGTCTTATCATTACTGTCACATTTCAGATACAAATTTTTGTTGTCACTAGTTCTTTGAAATCCAATTTTGATCAAATATGAGTGTAAAATTTCATACAATGCTCAGGGTGCTTGTTTCAAACCATATAGTGCCTTGTGAATTTTACAAACCATGTCCTTGTTAGTATCCTCAAAAAATCCTTTATTTTGTTCAACATAAACTTCTTCTTCAAGAATACCATTAAGTAATGCAGACTTAACATCTATTTGATAAATTTTAAATCTTTTATAAGAAGCATATGGTAGTATAATTTTGACTCCTTCTAATGTAGAAAAAGGTGCAAAAGTATCACCATAATTAATACCTTATTCTTGTGCATACCCTTTGCAAACCAATCCTAATTTGTTTCTAATTACATTTCCATGTTCATTCAGTTTGTTTCTAAAAATCTACTTATTACCAATAACATTTTTTTCTTTAGGTCTCAGTAGAAAAGTCCATGTGTTTTTTTTTTCAATTTGGTCTATCTCTTCTTTCATAGCTTTAACCCAATCTTCATTATCCAATAGATCATTTACTTTTCTTGGCTCAAATTGAGAAATCAAACATGTGGAGCCAAAATAAAGGAAAATTATTACAACATATAGGTCAGGACCTAAATCTATAAGAACAACCCCAAATAGATAGATCATGACATGCAAACATACAAGGAAGTCACCCACATGTATAAGAACATATAATGATTCACCATGAAGCTTCCCATAACATGAATCTCCATCACAAGCTGAATCTCGCCAATCCAACCATTAGAAAAGGAAAGGACTATAGAACTGGACCTATCACAAGATAACTTCATATGGAAACATCAGGTCAAGCTGTGAAGATAGACATAGGATCTTCATGATGACTAGATCACAACATAAGGATTGCATAAGATAAAAATTGATGAAGAGTGCTCCCCTTAATACCACAAAAACATAACAGAAACAAAGAAATAACAATAATTTGCAAGAACAGAAAATGAGCTTCTTATTATCTCCACAAGTGTAGAATTACAAATTTTTAGAATTACAATATGCAAAGCCACATGGGTAGATTTCCTTACAATATTCTGTAGGACAAAGCCTCAAATCACTACCCAAAACTGCTACCCAAAACTACCTAGACAACACTATGGGCCTTCCTTACATAGGCAATATTCCACCACCTCAAGAGGATCCAAAAATTTTAGCTTTTAAGGCTGACCAACCTTGGGATTATTTTATTTTCATTTTTAGTACATTAGAGTCGGCTCAAAACAACTTACGAAAATCAAAAATAAATTTTGAAAGAAATTCATTTTCTTCCATTTCAGGTGGCCCAACTTTTGGAGACCATAAGTCATCCCTTATTGACCTAATTGATTGTTATGATCCCATTTTGGAAAGGGCGTGAAGTGCTCTACAACACTTAGCTCATGCATGCTCCAGTCAGCCTAAAATTTGGCCTCATTTGAGGCCTCTAAATCCTTCACAACTAAGTTCAAAATTTTTGTACCCTGCTGCCAATACTAAAAAATTTTAATGTCTTCAAAACTAGACTCGATTTGGCAATGAAACTTTGTTGTAAGACTGACATGACCAAAATGAACCTCCAACAAAGAAAATAGACCATTATGATCTCAAATGAAAAACTTACTAAAAAATAGTAAATTTTCAAAAATAGAAGCTCTGCACAAGATAGCCCTTATTGAAAAGAAAGCAAAATTTTTTTTGGGTGATGTAAGATTTCTCTTACACACAGGATGCTCTTGCATCAAAAATCCAACATGAATGACTGCTACCTAAAAAGTAGAAAATAACCCATCTAAAACCAAACAACAAACAAACCAAAAGGAAATATTTTTGGGTGATGCAATATTGCCAATGAGCAAAGGATGCTCCTGCATCATACACCCAAGGTGAATAGAAGATGTTCCATGAGAGGAACTTATGAACATCTAATAGGATTTAATACATTAATCCCATGCTCATTATTGACTCGCATATCCTCTTTGTCTGCAACTTTCATATTCTACAAATAGATATACCTACTATCCAAATCCTCAAACCTAGCAGTATACCATCCATCATGAGGTACTGCAATACTACTTCAACAAAAACTGCTTTCATAATATCCAAATCACACCAATTGCTTCTTCTTTTATCACTCCTCTATTCAACAATTAATGTCTACTCCCTCCTCTACTAGGGTGAACCCACAATAGTGGGTTACACTTTTTTGCCTGAATGAACACTAAACTCTACATTTTGAGAAAAAATTTCAGATTCAGATGCATATTTCCATTGAACCATTTGAAATCAGAGGATGAAGTAAATTAGAGTCTTTTAGGATTTTCTGGCTAGATTCTAAATATAGTTTTTTTAATTTTTTTTGAATTTATTTGAATACTTTTTTCTTTCTCCCACGAAAATTGGTATGGTGCTGAAAACGTCATTTTCAAATAGTAATGTTGTTTTCATACAACATAATTTTTTTTGTAAAATATATATGAACATGATTCTTTCGAATTTAGTTTTGTAACATCCATATGGAGGGCATGTAATTGGTTTGACAACTTTATCATGATTATTGCATATTTTATTAACGTTTGAAGTTGACTAAACCATAATTTTGGCATACCTTAACTACATAGCTTATAAATTGTTGTGTATTTATCAAATTTTAAATTATTTTTTTTGATATAAAGGAGACTCGAAGATGGAGGGCACTATTATTTTTCAAAAAAATTTCCCTTTTTTACTATTTTTCATTGAACGTCAAACTCAGAGGTTTATATTTGATAAAAAACCTACAAATTTAATTAACGTAAAAAACCATACACATAATAAATTCAAAAATAGTCCAATCTATAATCGTTAGAAAGCTAGTTCTGAGTACTTGTGCTATGCAAAAGGATGTCTCCTTATTGTTTCATTTGATCCCCGCGCTTCAGCCCCAAAGCCATGAAATTCTCAGAATTTCTTCAAAGTTTGTAAACAGGGCCTAATCAGGTACTTTCAATAGAAAGTACTTTCTATTGAAAGTACTTTCGATCGAAAGTACTTTCGATCGAAAGTACCTAGTTTCAATAGAAAATACTTTCTATCAAAACTCCTTTACAAAAAATAATGAAAATTACTCATTCTCAGGGTTTTTTGATATAAAGTACTTTCTATAGAAAGTAATTTCTATTGAAAGTACTTAGTTTCAATAGAAAGTACTTTCTATCAAAAGTAATTGAGTAAATTTTCACTCTCATGATTTTTCGGATGAATTCCTTCCTCTGAAAATTGTAACCCACTATTGTGGGTTCACCAACTACTTGACTCCACCTCTAATATCATATAATAACTCCCTTCTTTCTAATCCATTCACAAGATCCTACAGCTCATCTAATACCACTTAGGTAACCTATTGATGTAACATTATCTTGTCATCATTAGCCTTCAACTCCATCAGTTTAGGTTCATTCATCAAATCCTTTAGCAACTAAACAACCTCAAAAATCCTCTCAACTAGCTGTTGCAAATCCATCACTTTTGATCCAAAGCAGTGTAACCTCCTAAGGTGTAATCCATTATTACACTCAAGTTCTTAGCCTTCTTTCCCTCCTTCAAAGGAATTTAAAGTGAACTTCTTTCCATCCTTTGTTATAGACACAACATTCCTTTGGAAATCATGAATAACTCCAACATTATACTACCAAGGTCTTCCAAGAAAATTTGAGAAGGCACTCATGTTAACCACATCACATAATACCTCATCTAGGTTTGGTCCGATGTTGAACTTAACCCAACGCTTCTTTTTAACCTCCAATATTATGGTCATCCTAAAACCAACTTATCCCATATCGAAAAGGGTGTTTAAGTCTCCTTAACCCAAGCTTCTATACCATCTTCTCTAATACAAGGTTTTCGATACTACCACTACCCATTATCACTTTGTAACATTTGTTTTCTGATTTACAAACTATTTGGAACAAATTCCTTCTCTCAACATGATCATATTCCTTCTTACTAAACATAAATCTCCTCAACATTAGAGTTTCTCCCATCTTAGGTGCAACCTCTTTTTTAATAGGTTCATCTTCAGCTTATTCCTCATGTGCACTAGATTTTGTTTTCCTTTCCCTTTTCTAGAATTTTTAGAACATTGGAAATCCCTATGACCAACATTCCCACACTTGAAATAAGTACCTTTGAAACCACTATTTATATCACTCCTTCCAAGCATATTTTGATCAAGTTCCCCTTCAACAACAATATTTTATTTTCCCTTATCACCAACCAATTTATCCCTTAACCATGGGGTAAGTTCTCTTCTATTTAACTTATATTCTTCCTTCAAAGCATACAGATAAGCATCCTAAATTATCTAATCCTCAACATACTTAACTCAACTTGAATGTCAATTCTCAATCCATTAACATACCTAGCCTCCTTATTCATAGACATATCTTTATGCCCATATCTGATTGACATCTTGTAGAACTCTTTAGTGTATTCCTTAACTATCAAACCCTTTTGATTTAGATTTTGTCATTTATTAAAAAATTCCAAATTCATAACCCTTTGATATGAACTTGTCCTCAAGCCTATAAACCATAACTCTCCACCTAGTGATCTTAGGTTCACCATTATCTTCCCTATCTTTCTTAGACACTTTCCACCATAAGGTAGCATGACCCTTCAAGATATTTTGTGCTAGCCTAACAATCTGTGGATCCTTATAATCTTCAAGCTCAAATTAATCTTCTAATTAACTAATCCAATCTATAAAAATCCTCAAGATATAATGAACCAAAGAAATTATAAATATCAATTCTATGACTCTTATCCATTTGTACCATAGATCTTAGTAGTATTTCTTCATTTGCAGGGATCCCAACTTCACTTGTCTCAACATCTTCAAAAATTTCTTCATATTCATCTTCAATCTCAAGGTTCCTTCTAACCCCAGCCAAAGCATTTTGGATCTCATTCCTCATCTCATTCCTAAATTCCTCCATCATTTTATCTAGCCTTCTAGGGTTAACTCTTCTAGGTGACATTCTTGCAAACTTAAGGAATCACTTTCTCAAATTCCTCAGATTTGGAGATTTGATCACCAGTGTTGATTTCCCTAGTAAAATAAATCAATCTAACAATAACCACAATCTACCCCAAACAATATTCCTTTACAAAAAATCTTCAACTCACCTCTCAAATGATGCTCAAAATCTTCCTACAACTCCCTTTGTGAAACCCTCTATAATTTTGGGTCAAATCTATCTTTTGCCACCCCACAACCAGGATCTTCAGGGTTTGTAACCTCCAGGATTTGATTTGATCAATCCTATTTCTGAAAAATCATTTGTTCATGTCCAATTAGCAACAAATCCTATTCCTGACCACCTCTCACAAGCCACCAGTTGATGTAGGTTATATCCTCTCTTCTACCTCCCCACAAATAACAAATCTACAACTTTGCAAGATCATTAACTCAGATCCTCAACCACAAGAATCAAAACTATGCTCTAATACCATCTAATACACTCAAGGAAGGATAAATACCCAAAGGACATGTCCAACCTTGGAACTAGAGATTACAAAGAAGAAAAGACAAAACAAACCAATAATCAACACCAACAAATAAGGAACAATGCTCTTCAATTATCATCAAGTTGGCCTGCAAATGTAGATTACAAATTTTCAACAGACATGCCTCATTACGAAAGAAATATAAATTATTGTTGATCTTCACTATCAGATATTTTGGCTATCCTCCATTACCAATCTGCTACCCCCTTAAACAAGAATTACTACTCTACTTATATACAAGATTTCCAGCCACAAGTCAGCCTATCTGATCAACAATCTCTGAGATAAAGGAAACATATTACAACATATAGATCAAGACCTAAATCCATAAGAAAACACCCAAATAGAAAAATTATGAAATGTGAACACAAAAGGAGATCAAAAAAATGTGTAATAACATAGAATGATGAGCCATGAAGCTTCACACAATGTGAATATCCATGACAAGACTAATCTTGCCAACCTAACTGTTAGAATAGGAAAGCAATAGAGGACCGAACCTATAATAAGATAACTTCATCTGGAAATATCTAATTGAGCTATGAAGCTAGACATAGGATCTCCATGATTCCTAAATTACAACATAAGGATCACATAAGATAATGGGCCAACTAAAATGATCACTACCTAAAACATAGACAACTTCCCAGCAGGAGCCAAATAACAAACAAACTAAAAGAAATTTTTTTTGGGTGATGCAAGATTTCCAATGATCCAAGGATGTTTCTGCATCATGGATATACTACATGCAAGGGGCCTTTTTCATTTCCTTCTATGCCTTATAATTCTTTCCAAATGGGCTCACAAGTGCTAGCCCAAGCTCTACCTCATGAGCTTTGGAGGAAGAATCCATTGTACAAATGAAAAGGGAAATTAATTTGTATCATGTAAATATAAAATGAACATATTAAATTATAACATTACTCTAGGAACCGAGGTAGGGGGATCCATGTGTAAGCATTCTTGAAAAAGGAGGGATGATTAGGATTGGAATTCTAGGACGCAGTGTCTAGAGTCAATAACTTTATTGAAGGATTTGCAAGGAAGTGAGGATGGGAATACTATATGAGGGACCCAATTAAATGCCCCAGTATTTCAAATGGTACGTTGGAGATAGGAATTCTTAATTGTGAAGTGTGGAGTCTTTTTAATAATTTTAACTTCTATAATGAATAATTTTGGAGTTAAACATAAGCTTTAGTTATGGAGTACTAGGAATGAGGATTTGCAAACCTAAAACATACATATGTTTAACTTTAGTTTGAATTTGAATCTAAGACCACGAAAGTGATGGATAGGCCCAAAATGAGAGTTTCAAATAGAGAAATCCAACAACTAGTTGGTGGATGTAAGAACCCAAAATATGGTGCAAAAACTAGAATTACAGTGTGTTGGTCTTCACATGTGGCTTACAAGTAGGCAAAATGGAATAGAGAAATGAAGTAAAACCTATAAAGGCCTAAATTATAAAAATGACCCTAATGTAGCTTGAAAATTATCATAAGTATGAACTAAGACATCTGATAAATATATTTAAAATCCCCAATTCAACAAAAACACAAAATTGTGGTGACGAATACTTCGACTTTAGATGTTATGGAAAAGAAAACCCTAGGTATACAAAAATCAAAACACTAAATTAAGTTTAGGGCTACAATTTTAGTAAAAAATCCTTATTTTCCTAGAACCTAGAAGAAAAAACCTAACGAATAAGGGAAAAAATAGAAAAAACAAAACAAAAAATGACAAAATGAAATCCCTAAAAATCTCACAAAAGACAAGAAAAAAGCATACCTAAATAATTTGCTGCACAAAGTTTCCAAGAGATTATATTAAAACACCTTAAGCATAGCTAAATCCTTACATGAACACACAAATTAATAGCTTTAGAAGAATCAATTGTAGAAAGGGATCTCAAATTTCTTTTACTCACTTGGTGATTAAAAATGAGCTTTGACAAGGCTTTTTATAGCTTGGTGGGGTAAAGGTGTTAAATGCCTTACACTTTATTTGACAGGTAAGAATCCATGATATAGGAATTAGAGATCCAAATACCATAATACTATGAATAATTAAGGAGCTTGGGGTCCCGAGGCCTTGGCCAAAATTAAGACTAGGAGTGACAGGCTTCGAAGTCAGGGACTCCTAAGGAAATCAAAGAAAAGAAAAAAAAAAAAGGAAAAAGGAAAAGAAAAAAGGTGGGGGGGGGGGGGGGGCGGGGGAGGAATTTTCATGGGGGAAAATGTAGGGATGGTGATGAAGGGTGCTCCCCTTAATACCACAAACACATAACTGAAATAGAGAAACAAAAACAATTTACAAAAATAGAAAATGGGCTTCTTATTATCTCCACAAATGTGGAATTACAAATTTCAAAATTACAATATGCAAAGCTAGATGGGCATTTTCCCTTACAATATTCTGTAGGTGAAAGTCTCGAATCATTATCCAGATCTACCCCAAACTTCCCTAGACAACACTATGAGCCTTCCTTATATAAGCAATTTTCCACTGCCCGAGAAGGTTCTGGAAATTTAGCCCTTAAGGCTGACTACCCTAAGAATTATTTTATTTTCATTTTTTTACATAGGGTCAGCTCCAAATAATTATGAAATATGATTTTAGGTACCCCCAACTTCCGAAGGCCATAGCTTTCTAAACGTAGCTCCATTTTTCTATTATAACCACTTTTCAAAAATGACAGGAGCTGATCTACAGTGCCTGACTTGCACAAACTCCAATCAGCCAGGGGTCGATCATGATCTAGAGCCTCTAAGGCCTTCAAAATTGAGCTCAAAGATTTTGTACCCAAAAACCTCAATAAATTTACTAATACAAATGATATGGCAATAAAACTCAACTACTAGGCTAATATGACTAAGATGAACCTCCACCTGTGAAATCAGAACATTTTGAGCTCGTATGATCAACTTACTAAAAATAGTTAGTTTCCATAAATAGTAGCTCTACATAAGATAGACCTTATTGAAAAGAAACTAGAAATAGTTTTGGGTGATGCAAGATTTCTCTTACACCCAGGATGCTCCTGCATCAGACACCTTGGGTAATTTGAAAAATGACCCTGTCACGTCTCAGGTGTGAAGAGGAAAACCAAGATAGTTAACCTCCTCCCTTGTCAGCCATGATAAATCTTCTACAGGTCATCCTTTCCATTTGACCAGATATTCTTCATATGTCTTGTTCCTTGTGCCTTCTGCCAACACAACTATCCAGTATATCCTCTATCTCCTTGGTAGCTAAAGTAGTTGCTAGAATATACCACTGTGCTTCTATGATCTCATCTTCAACACCCCCTTCATGATACTCTCTTATATTTGAAATGTTAATACTGGTGAAATATTCAGCTCAGTAGACAATTTTACCTCATAGGCATTTCCTGAATCATGCTTCTTCAGTATCTTACATGGCCCAAACTTCTTCATTTTCAACTTGTTGTATGGACCAATTGGAAATCGCTCCTTTCGCAAATGAACCATGACTTCATCTCCAACCTAAAATTCCTTATGTCTCCTTTTCTCATCTTCCTTAGCCTTATACTGCACATTCATCTTGGTAATGTGCTTCCTTACTTCCTCATGGATATTCTTCAAATGTTCTGCAAAATCCTCTGCTTCAGCACTACTTATCTCTTCTTTGTCTATCTTTCTCAACTCAGATGCATTTATGGGACTACTTCCATATACAATCTGGAATGGTGATTTACCAATGCTCCTATTAATAGAATTATTGTATGAAAATTCTAGCTATGGTAAAATTAGATCCCATCTTATTGGCTTATCCCCAACCAAACATCTCATCAAATTCCCTAAACTTCTATTCACTACCTCTGTCTGTCCATTAGTCTATGGATGATGTGATGAGATAAAATTTAAATTTGTCTTTAAATTCTTCCACAATGTACGTTACAAATATCCAACAACTTTAGTGTCTCGATCTGAAACTATACTCTTTGGAAAACCATGTAGTCTCACCACTTCTTTGAAAAACAATTCTGCTACATGAACAAGATCATTAGTCTTCTTGCAGGGAATAAAATGTGCCATCTTTGAAAATCTATCAACCACCACAAATATTGAATCATGTCCTCACTGAGTTCTTGGTAAACCAAGAACAAAATCCATATTGATGTCCTCCCATGACTTCTCTGGTACAGGTAATGGCTGATGCAACCCTGTATTTTTCTTTACTCCTTTTTTTTATTTGACATACTCTACAACTCTATACAAACTTCTCGACATCTTGTTGTAACTATGGCTAGTAATAATTCTCGCTAACTAGAGAAAGGGTCTTATCACGACCAAAATGTCCAGCCAATCCTCCTCTATGCTTCTCCTTGATCAGATTCTCCCTCATAGAACTTCATGGAATGCACAACTGGATCCCTCTAAATAGCATATCATCCTGGATGATGAAATACAACCACTTTGTTGTGTCTAGAGTAACAGATTCTATACAAGCTTTCCAAGCTTCACCAAAATCAAGATCCTCTAGATATAAATTATTGAGTTCCTTGAACCCAACCACCTCAATCTACATGTCTATCAACAATAGTTTCCTTCTACTAAGTGCATCTGCAACCATGTTAGACTTTCCACTCCCGTGTTTTAAAACAAATGTATAACTCTGCAAAAACTCAACCCATTTCAAATGTCTTTGATTCAATTTTCCTTGACTATTCAAATATTGCAAAGCTTGATGATCAGTATACAAAAAAACTCCTTAGGAAGAAGATAGTGTTTCCACTTTTTCAATGCTTGAACTATAGCATAAAATTCCTAATCATAAACAAAAATTTTCCTCTTGGCATCTTTTAACTTCTCACTGAAATAAGCAACAGGTTTACCTTCTTGGCTCGTAAAAACTATTGCAATACCACTAGCATCATAGTCTACTTGAAACATCTTATTAAAATATGGAAGTGCTAAAATAGGTTGTTCTGTATTTTTTTGTTTCAACAGTTTAAAACTATTATCTGCCTCATTAGTCCACTTAAACTCTTTCCTATCTCCCCTCATTGTTTCAGTCAAGGGTCCACAAAAAATACTAAAACTTCTAATAAACTTTCTATAAAAGCTAGCCAAACCATGAAAAGATCTTACTTTAGTAGCACTCCTTGGAGTAGGCCATTCAAGGATAGCATGTACTTTCTCTGGGTCCATTTTTAGACCTTTTGCTAAAACTACAAATCTCAAATACACTAACTCCTTCACCAAACTGCACTTCTTCAAATTAATCAATAATTTATCTTCCCTTAACTTCTCAAAAACTATACGAATATACATCATATGCTCCTCCAATGTCTTACTAAAGATCAAAATATCAACTAGGTAAACAATGACAAATTTTCTCATAAATTCTTTCAGAACCTCGTTCATGGGCCACATGAAAGTGTTCGGCGCATTGGCTAGCCCTAAAAAAATGACTAACCACTCATACATTCCTTCCTTTGTCTTGAAAGCAGTCTTCCATTCATCTCCTTCTCTAATCTGAATCTAATGATATCCACTATGTAGATCTATCTTTGAGAAATACATAGCTCCACTCAAACAGTCCATAATATCATCCATCTGCAGTAATGGAAACCTGTACTTGATTGTGATATTGTTGATAGCCCTATAATCTGTACACATCCTCCATTCTCCATTATTTTTTGGTACTAATACTATTGGTACAACACATGGACTCAGGCTCTCCTGAATCAACCCCTTTTGTAACATCTCATGTACTTGTTTGTTCAACTCTTCACTTTATATTGGTGTCATTCTGTGTGCTACCTTATTTGGCAAATTGGCTTCTGGAATCAACTCCATCTGATGACTTATCTTCCTTACTGGTGGTAATCCATTAGAAATATTATCAGATACAATATCATGAAACTCATTCAATAGATCTACAACTTCTACAGGTATATCTTCTACTTCCTCTTTACCAGCTTTTGGAATTAAAGAGAAACACATATGCTCATGCCTCATATCCTCTAGGAATTTTCTTCCATCAAAAAAAATTATTCTTGCATTACCACATACCTTTTCTTTTGTGTCCTTCAATGGCTTTAGCTTATGTTGCACTCCATCCTTCGTCAGGGAATAGGTATTCACATGATCATCATGTACAACATGCCTGTCAAACTACCACGGTCTACCTAATAACATATGACATGCATCCATAGGTATGATATTACATAGTACCTCATCATGATATCTACCAATCTTGAACTTTACTAGGCACTGTTAACTGACCATGAACTTATGGTCATCCTGCATCGAGGTGATCCTGTATGGATGTGGGTGTTTCTATCTCTTGAGTTTCAACTTTGTGACCATCTCTTCTGACACCAAATTGTCAGTGCTTACACTATCAATAATCACATCACAACACATATCCTCACACTTCCATCTAGTGTGAAACAAGCTCCTCCTTTGCTCAGGTTCATTCTCACCACTCAACATGACTCTTCTGTTAATTAACATTTCTCCTCCTTCAACATCTTGAGAATGTGATGATTTGGTATCTTCATCCACATGTGCAACTCTAGCCTATCCTTCAGTTCTCCTATCTGTCCTTCCTTGGTGTTGAGGATATTCATATGCCCTATGACCTTCTTCTCCACAGTGAAAACATGTTCCACAAAATCCTCCTCTTCCTAATCCTTGTCCTCTTCCTCTTCCTCTCTAATCTTTATTATTCAGATCAAGGAAATGATTGAAATTGTTTCCTCTCTGATTTTGAATACTACTGGCCTCATCCTTCTTTTTCAGATCTTCATTTCAGCCTCCATATGACTGTCCACCAGATCTTCCACCATGACCTCTTCCACTTTTTCTCCTCTCAAACTTTTTGTTTAACTTTTCCTCTACTTTTAGGGAAAACTGGTATGCCTCTTCAATATTGTTCATTCAAACCAAATTCAACTCCTCTTGAATGCTTGGCCTCAACCCATTAAGGTAGCGAGAAACTTTCTCCTTATCAGCTTCTACATGGCCTATTCTGATGAGGACTCGATATAACTCTTTTGCATAGTCATGAACAGATCTTCCTTCTTGCTTCAAACCTTGCATTTTCTTTAGTAGATCAAACTCATAATCAACAGGAATGAACTATCGCTTCAATTTATCCACTATCTAATCTCATCTTGTGATTTTATCATTTCCTCTTCTATTTCTCTCTAATTGAATCTCTTTCCACCAGATCTTCACATGACCCTTCAATCTGGCCTTCACAAACTTGACCCGATCAGGATCCTTGATATCTTCATACTCAAAATATTCTTGTAATTCGTTGATCCAGTCGATCAACTCCTCTAGGTTAAGATTTCCTGAAAATGCAGGAACCTCAATCTTAGGTCTTTTCCCGATCTTGGAAATGGCCCGAAAAAGCCTTTCTTCCTCTTGGTTCAGAATTTCACCTTGTCCTTCTTGATCAAGATTTGCTTCTTGTTGGGCTTCATCCTCGCTTTTGTCTCTGACTGTAAGATTCATTCCTCTATGAATCTCTTCTTTCAATGCTTGCACTTGTTTGTGGAGGGCTCTAACCTCAGGTGTCACACCAGCAGCTCTTCTGCCACATTCCCTTTGTGGAGGCATTTTTGCACTTACCACTGAAACCCTAAATGACAGTCTTGGTACAAACTCCCTCACAATCAACGATCTATCTACACACTCAAGAACTTTCGCTCTGATACCACTTGATGAAGGGTGCTCCCCTTAATACCACAAACACATAATAGGAATAGAGAAACAACAACAATTTGCAAGAACAAAAAATGGGCTTCTTATTATCTCCACAAATGTGGAATTACAAATTTCAGAATTTCAATATGCAAAGCCACATGGGCATTTCCCCTTACAATATTCTATAGGACAAAGCCTCGAATCATTATCCAGATCTACTCCAAACTGCCCTAGACAACACTACGAGCCTTCCTTATATAAGCAATTTTCCATTGCCTAAGAAGGTTCTAGAAATTTATCCCTTAAGGCCGACTACCCTAAGAATTATTATTATTATTATTATTATTTTTAAATAGGGTCAATTCCAAATAATTACAAAATATGTTTTTAGGTACGCCAACTTCCGGAGGCCATAACTTTCTAACCATAGCTTCGTTTATCTATTATAACCACTTTTTAGAAATGGCAGGACTTGATCTACAACACCTAACTCATGCAAGCTCCAATTAGTTGGGGGTCAATTGCGATCTTGAACCTCTAAGGCCTTCAAAATTAAGCTCTAAGATATTTTACTAAAAAACCTCAATAACTTCACTGATATAGATGATATGGCAATGAAACTCAACTGGTAGGCTGTTATGACTAAGATGAACCTCCACCGGTGAAATCAAAACATTCTAAGCTCATATGACCAACTTACTCAAAATAGTAATTTCCATAAATAGAAACTCTCCACAAGATAGCCCTTATTGAAAAGAAACTAGAAATATTTGTAGGTGATGCAAGATTGCTCTTACACCCAGGATGCTCCTGTATCAGATGGATATGTAGGGAATAATGAGTACTTAATTTTGTTAGGGTATCTTGGTACTTTGGAAGTGAGCCTATGTATGCAAGTCTAGAGTGATGAGCTCCTATATGTACTATAAGGCAGTGATCCTTCTTATCTATTTTTTATTGGTAGTGAGCCTGTGTTTGATAATCTAGTGTAGTGAGATAGTAATCCCTTGTAATTAGATTATATGCTTTAATGAATTATCTTTGTGGGTAATGATCATCGTGGTTTTTCCTAGTTTGGGTTTTTTATGTCTAAATCTTGGTGTTTTTGTGTTGTTAGATCTGTTATTTTCTTACATAGTATTTCATTTGGTGATGATTAGAGTTAGCTTTTAGATTTTTGTTTTATGCTCTCTCTCCCCCATATATGTAGAGAGTGAGTAGGAGAGAGATGTGGTATAGATAAAGATATAAACATTAATACAAAATTATAGAAGAATGTAGTGAGAGTTAGGTAGATAAATAGAGTATGGAGGAAGTGTGTTAAATTTTGATCAGATTAATAGCAATATGAATATACGAAGATTTAAATAAGGTAACACATCAAGTACCCTAGGAAAACCTTCAACCTTGAAGGTGAGAAAACCCAAAAAAATATCTCTCTTTAATTGTTTATATATATATACATACATATATATATATATATATATATATATATATATATATATAAATATATATATATATATATATATATATATATATATATATATATATATATATATATATATATATATATATATATATATATATATATATATATATACATATATATATACATACATATATATACATACATACATACATACATACATATATATACATACATACATACATACATACATACATACATACATATATATATATATATATATATATATATATATATATATATATATATATATATATATATATATATATATATATATATATATATAATATTGTCAATTTTAGACCATTTACAAGTTTCAATTCGCAACAATACTATTGAAATAATCTGCTACTTATATGAATCTGACAATCTGAATATATTAATAATTATATGCTCAATGTCCTTTTATCACTGAATATAGACCGTTGAAAATATAAGGATTAATCACTGATTGTTGAGATCATATGTGAGTTGTTGTAGATGATTATCTTTGAAATATCTATAAATATCACTGAGATATAAATGATTCTTTATTCATTGATATATACTTAAATAATAGTTATAGATACTATAATAGCTATATTCTCTTCTAATGTTGAGAATATGTATCTTTGAACACTGAGTATGTTTATATTCCAATCATTGAGCATAGCGGATATGATAATTGTTAAGTATTGTAGGTATAGTAATTGGTAAGAGTAGTATATCTTATTTTATCATAAAATTGAATATGTCAACAATAAACTTCATCCCATATATGAATCTCTCCATTGAGATCGAATGGATGCATCTTGTCAAACTGTGGTTGTTGGTTAATGCCTCAACACAAATTAGTCAAATTCATAAATAATTGATTTATATCCATTACTTCAGTTTATACCTTTATATTAATCATTTTGCATCGATTAATATAACATTAATATAAGCATCAATATTAGGGATGAATAAATGTTTGTCTCAAGTGAGACATGAGATTTTCTCTCACCTTGTGGGATCGCTTTTGACTTTATAAAAAAAATACTCCCTCTTAGCTAGAAAGGAATATTCAATGATGATGGCTAGCACCTCAAATTTCTTTATCTCACAGAAATGCACTATGAGGGCTAACACTTCCAATTTATTTGTCTTAGAAAAATACACTATGAGGGTTGAGACCTCAATTTCTTTGTCTCAAAGAAATACAATATGAGGGATGACAACTCAATTTCTCTATCTCAAAGAAATGCACTATGGGATGGAATCTCAATTTCCCTATCTCAAAGAAATAAAGTATGAGGGATGACACCTTAATTTCTTTGTCTTAGAGAAATGTACTATAGTACATCTTAAGGAATCACTAATGTTGAGATTCTCTCTTAATGAGGGATTCATTCTCTACAATTCCAAGTTGTTCTCTAAAATGTACAAACTTCACTCTAGAAAGTGGCTTGGTAATAATATAAACCTTTTGGTCAGAAGAGCTAATTTACTTCAACTGGATAGTATTATTTTGCACCATATCTCTAATATAGTGATATTTGATCTCTACATGCTTTATAATGTCATGAGACACGAGATTGATAAAAATTTTAACATAGCTATAGTTATCACAATGAATAACTATAGGATCCAATGATTTTCCAATCAATCCCACAAGAAGCTTCCAAATCCACACAACTTCTCATGATGCTAAACTAGCTACAATATACCTAGCCTCTGCTATACTTTGAGAAACACATAATTGTTTCCTATTACACCAGGAAATCATAGACAATCCCAAGCTAAAACAAAATCTAGAAGTTCTCTTTTGATCAGTAACACTTCCTACCCAATCAAAATCTATATAGCCCTGCAAGTCTATGTCTACATTGGAAGAATACTTCAGGCCACATCCAATAGTGCCTCACATGTATCTCAAGATATGCTTGGCTACAACTAGATGAATTTGCATTGGCTCACACATGAACTGACAAAGTGTACTCACTACATAACAAATATTTGGTCTATGTTTACTAGATACATCAAGGAGAAAATTAGCTGTCTTTGCATAGTAGGATCTACAAGATCTAAACTAGCTACTAATTCTCTTAACTTCTTCAAGTTAGTTTTCATAGGTGTAGACATGCATTCACAATCCAACATTCCAAATCTATTTATGATATCAATGGTGTATTTTCCTTGAATTAGGATGATCCCATCAGGCCTCTTCCAAACTTTTAAGCCTAGAAATAAATGCATGGGTCCTAGGTCCTTCATCTCAAATTTTGAAATTAACTCCTTCTTGCATCTAGAGATGAGATGTTCTCCCCTAGTAAGAAATAAATCATTGACATATAGAATCAAGATTAAAGATTCACCATTGAATATCTTGAAGTAGAGATTAGGATCAACATCATTTTTTCAGAATCCCAATCTCATCAAGTATTTTTCAATACTCTCATACCATGCACGAGGATCCTGCTTAATACCATATAGGTGTTCCTTTAGTCTACATACATGAGACTCTTTCCAATGAATCAAAAAATGTTCAGGTTTATCAAGGTATAAATCTTCTTCAATAAAACCATTGAGAAAATATTTCTTCACGTCCATCTAATGTAGCTCCCACCCCTTAGTTTCTACAATGGAAATGATGGTCTTGATGGAAGTGTAATGAGTAACTAAAACAAAATTTTCTTCATAGTCTATTTCTTCTTTATGACAAAAACCATGTGCCATAAATCTAGCCCTATATTTCTCAATGCTTCTATCTACTACATGTTTAATCTTGAATAGCCACTTGGAAGATACAAATAACTTTCCTTCAGGTCCAGGTACTATATTCCAAACATCATTTTGAATAATGGATTGATATTCTTCGTCCATAGCATCATTCCATACTTCTTGATTTGAAGCTTCCTCAACACTAGAAGGTTTAGTATAAATAATATTACACATTAATGCAACATAACTAGAGAATCTATTTCATCTTTTATTTTCTCTAAAAGTGTCTTAGGACCTACAAACTATTATGCCTCCTGCATTGTTTTCCTTTCCCAAAGAGGTATTTTTTTGTTCATAATAATATTTCTAGGCCCATCATTAGGATCCAAAGGCTCAATTGAATCATTATTATCTTTAGGTTCTATGGACTCCCTCTAAATCTCAAGAGTATGAGTAGTGTCCATGATTTGAGGAGTCTCTAGATCATCATCATCTATCTCTGTGTGTTAACCTTTAGATTTTTTTAATTCAACATTTTCCTCAAATGTAACATCTCTACTTACCTCTATCTGTATAAGACTAGGGATGTATTGGTGTAAGAGCACCCTTAGGAGACTAGTTGGTTGTCCTATTTTCATGTGGAAGATCCTCTTGAAGGGAATTGTAACTAGATAAGGTCATGATTGACCAAGAGTGGTGTGGTTTGAAGCTAGATTAGTGTCTAAGTCTAAGTTAAGAGCTCATTTTGTCTTCATGAATGTCCTGTACCTGATGATGTCGGTAGGTGATCAAATGTTGTTTTTAATGTTTTTAGGGTCTTAGATGCCCTAGGAAGTCTAACTAATGTTAGAGAAGCTTGGGTGGATTTAGAACACCTTGAGGAGTGAAAAGATGTAAAAGATGTGAAAATGTTGTCAAGCAACATTTGCAACTTTTAAAAAGTTGCTATGACAAAAGCCTAACTTTAAGGATTTCGGCCTTAATAGGGTTTAGTGATGCCTAATAGGCCAAAAAACTTGAGATAAGGGTATATATGTTTTAAAAACCCTAATTTAGGGTTGGTGATCACATTGTGTACGGACTGACATACTGTAGCAACAAGTTTTCACAGTGAATAGAGAAAGATTTGAGTAACAGAGCTATTTTTCAGTTTGTATGGATTGAATAATTATCTATAGCTATTGGAATCTATTGTTTATTATGTCTTAGTGTGATTCAATCTTTGTTTTTTTTCTTTAGTTAGGTTTACTTAGCATTTTGTAAATTCTTTTTGTTTTCACAATTCTCTATCTAGTTTTGACAGTGTGTACACAATGTAAGCCTAGCTCCATTTCCCACGGTAGTTCCTATACGGCCTTTTGGGAATGGAGAATAGGGTTGATAAGATTCATGATACATCAATTCTGGGCTCTGAAGATGCATTCTATGATTTTTAAGGTCTTTCCCTAGGCAAGCTAAGTGTAAAAGCCCGACTAGGAAGACAAAGTGTTTGAGTAGAAATAATGCAAGAGGTTTTGTTTCAAGAGCCAAAAAGGCCTTGAATGTGATTTTTAGTGATTTGAAGGTACTCTATGAATAGGAGGAGTTCCCTAGAAATAATCTTGCCAAGTTTTGAAGCCAAAGTTTAAAGACAGGTCTAAAACCTTGAAGAAGGCCCTAATTCTCAAACAGGGTGTACGGATGATGTCAGGACCCCAGACCAAGAAAATATGAAAGGTCTTAAGTCATAAATTTGAACTGCCAAGGAATATTTAGGGGTTATTTAATAATATTTAGCAGTGGAAGGAGAATCCTAGATTTTAGGAGGCCTAATTGGGCAAAAAGGCTACAAGTCCTAGATCCTAGGAATTTAGTGAGCGATGGGAAAATGGGTAAGCTTGGCAATTAGAGACTCAAACTAGGAGTCAAAATTGGTGCTGAAAGAACCCTTAGCCTCCTACAATCCAAACCATAGGTTAGGGCTTGTGAGTGATGGAATGATTGATTTCTCTTTGAAGACAAAGAGTGGGAACCAAAGAAGATAGGAAGGCTCTTGTAAGTGGGAAGGAATTTAATCTTTCTAAGTGATTGAGGGTGGATTGAGGAAACCCTAAGAGGTCCTAAGTGTGACCTAAGAATATTTTAAGAAAACTCAAGGTGCTTATGAGTCTCGACCTATTAGAGTGGTATCAAACCAGGGTTAAAGATTTGGGATAAGGAGTGTTGCAGGTAGTGAATGTTGCAGCCCACCGAATCAAGTGGTGAATTAGTTGCATCTAGCAGGATGGTGACTAATGCTGAACTAGCTAAAAAGGTTGAAGAGAAGGAGGGAGGATAACTGACTGCTAAGAGAGAGATTGGCTCAATTAGAGAAGCTCTTGGGTGAAGTCCAAGACAATACTAATAAAGTGAAGGATAAGGTAGACTAGAAAGAAGAACAAGAAGCTAAGGAGAAGGAGATAGACTTGGAGGAAGAAGCTCCAACTCCTAACCCTGTCATAGTAGAAGAACCCTTCTTGAAGGCATTCAAGGCATTAAGTGGTAAAGCATTGGAGGGTGTGCCACTTTTTAGTGGACAAATGGATCTTGATCTGGTTATAGACTAGATTGACAACATTGAAAATCACTTTGAATGTGATGGAATATCAGATGCTCAAAAGGTTAAGGTGGCTAAGTCTAGGTTGAGGGGATCAACACTCACCTGGTGGAAGTATGTTCAAACTGAGAGGGAAAAAGAGGGCAAGAATCCTATTGTCACATGGAAGGGTATGTTTTTGAACTTGAAGCAAACCTATTTACCAGATGACTATGAGGTTCAACTGCATAGAAGGAGACAAAACCTCAGGTAGAAAGACCTAGATGTCCAAGCATACACTAAAGAGTTTCAAAAATTGTGTTTAAGGTCAAAGGTAGTGGAATATGAGAGTATAAGATTGGCTAGATACCAAAATGGACTCAAATGGTCTATCCAAGAAGACATGAGTCTTGCTACCTTCAAGAGTGTGAGACAATGTTACCAAATGGCTTTGAAAATAGAGGAGAAAAGCAAGAAGAAACATGATCAGTCCTCAAAAGGTAGAGGTAGAGGAAAAGAAAATAGAGGACATAGGGGTAGCTTTGTAGATAGGAGTAGTGAATTCAAAGGTCAAGGAGAGTGCAAATTGATAGAGATAGTCAATGAAACCAGTGAGAGAGGAAGTCTAAGTAGAGGTAGGGGATTCCAAGGTGGAGGAAGAGGTGGATTTGGAGGTTTGGGTAGAGCCTCACACTTTGCAACCATGAAATTTTTTCACTGCAACCAACTTGGTCATCTGGCCTATAGATGCCCTAAGAAGGTTTCTAGTTCACATGGTGAGAAGAGGGTAAACTACATAGCCCAAGAAGAGACTAGTAGTATTAAATCCCCTAAAATCAACCTTGATTTAGAAAGTGGAGAGAATCTCATGATTAGGAGGATTCTTATTAAAGAGCCTGTCAAAGAAGAAGCTAAACAAAGGAGGGAACTTTTCAGGGTTAAGTACAAAATACTTGGTAAGGTTTGGAAGATGATTATAGACTTAGGGTCTATTGATAATATCATCTCAGAGGATTCAGTCAACAAACTTGGGTTGACCAAAATCCCTCATACAAACCCTTATAGGGTTACATGGTTAAATAAAGGACAACATGTCCTTGTAAATGAGCAAGCATGGATTGATTTCTCAATAGGGAAATATGTGGATAGAGTCCTATGTGATATACTCCCAATGGATGCATGCCACCTACTCTTAGGTAGGCCATGGTAGTTGTATATAAAGACAATACATGATGGAGAAAGGAACCCCTATTATTTCAAGAAAGATGGGGTCACCTATAAGATTCAGTCACTCATGGATGATGAAGGGTCTACATCAGCAAAACCTAATATCTTGTTACAAGGGGGTAAGGAATACATCCAAGGTATGAAGGATGGAGAAGGGACACACTTTGCTATCATGGTGAAGCCTAGTGAAGAGAAGAAGGTGGAGCAGGTACCATTTCCTAAGGAAGTGCATGAGCTCTTGAAAGAGTTTAAAGACATAGTTAGTGATGGGTCACCTACAATGTTACCACATCCTAGAGCTATAAGTAATCAAATTGACTTCATACTAGGGACATCTCTACCAAAAAAAGAAGCATACAAGATGACTCCTGATAGAACAAGGAGATAGCTAGACAAGTGCAAGAAATTTTGGACCAAGAACTAATCAGGAAGAGCATTATCCAATGTGTAGTGCCAGTAGTCCTAGCATCAAAGAAGGGAGGTAAATGGAGGCTTTGTATAGACTCAAGAGAAATTAATAGGATCACTATAAGGTACAGATTTCCCATTCCAAGGATTGAAGATCTTATGGACTATTTGGGAGGAGCAAGGTACTACACCAAGCTGGATTTGAAGAGTGGGTACCATCAAATTAGGATTAAGGAGGGAGATGAGTGGAAGACTACATTCAATACCATAGAAGGGCTCTATGAATGGTTAGTCATTCCCTTTGGGCTTAGTAATGCTCCAAGAACCTTCATGAGGTTGATGAATGAGGTGTTGAAGGATTACATAGGTAGATTTGTAGTAGTGTACCTGGATGACATCCTCATTTTCAGCAAGACTAAAGAGGAACACCTCCAACATTTGCATATTGTGATGAAGAAACTCCATGAGGATAAGTTTGCCATTAACTTGGAAAAGTGTGAATTTATGAATCAAGAGTTGATCTATCTTGGTTTTTTGGTGTCCCAAGGAACCTTGAAAATGGATACGAGCAAGGTGGAAGCAATACTCAATTGGCCTACACCTACAAGCAACACTGAGGTAAAGAGTTTTCATGGACTTGCCCAATTCTATAGGAAGTTCATTAAAGGTTTTAGTGAAATATGTGCACCAGTCTTAGATACTATTAAAGGTGGAGTAAAAAATAAGTTTAAGTGGACTCCAAAGGCTGGTAAAGGTTTTGAGTTGTTGAAGAAGAGAGTGGCTACACAACCTATATTGGTTTTGCCAAATTTTGATAAGTTGTTCACCTTAGAGTGTGATACAAGTGGCATAGTAGTTGGGGTAGTGTTGAATCAAGAGAATAGACTAGTGGCATTCTATAGTGAGAAGTTGAATGAGGCTATGAAGAGGTATTCTTCTTATGATCTAGAGTTATATGCATTGGTGCAATCCTTGAGAAAATGGAGGCACTATTTTCTGCCTAAAGAATTTGTGGTGTATACTGATAACAAGGCTTTGAGTTTCATCAATTCACAGGAGAAGTTTAGAAATAGACATCTCAAATGGATGGAATATTTGTAGGCCTACATATTCACAATAAAGCATAAGAAAGGATAGTTGAAAAAGGTGGTTGATGCCTTGAGTAGGAGACTTTTGACAGTTCAAGAAGTGCAGCTCCAAAGTATTGGTGTAGAGAGCTTCAAAGAGCTCTGTGAAGGAGATGAAGACTTTACAGAAGCATAAAAGGTTTGTAAAGAATTTAAGAATCATTTCCATAGTCAATTTGCAGACTATACAATTCAGAATGATCTATTGTTTAGATGTGGATAGTTATGTGTGCCTAAAGGATCTATGAGGGAGAATGTGATACAAGAGAAGCACAATGGGAGCTTGAGTGGGAATTTTGGCCTAAACAAAACACTAGAACTAGTGCAAAGGTCCTATTATTGGCCTAGGATGCAGAAGGACATCAGAAGGTATGTGGAATAATGCTTGGTTTTCCAAAAAGCTAAAGGCACCTCATCTAATGTAGGTTTGTATCAACCTTTGCCCATTCCTAGCAGGCCTTGGGAATGCATTAGTATGGATTTCATAGTTGGGTTGCCTAGAACCAAGACTGGTTTAGATAGTATTTTTATGGTTGTATATAGGTTTAGCAAGATGAGCCACTTGATTTCTTGCAAAACCACTCATGATGCCAGTCATATTGCACATTTCTTCTTTAAAGAGGTGGTGTAGATTCATGGCTTGCCACTAAGCATAGTCTCTGATAGGGATGTCAAGTTTATGGGCCATTTTTGGAAGACCCTATGGAAGAGGTTAGGTACTAACCTATCATTTGGGTCATCCTACCATCCCAAAATTGATGGTTAGACTGAGGTTATAAATAGAGTGCTTGGTAATCTCCTTAGATTCTTGAAAAAGGAGTATGGAGTGATGCGGGATCAGTTATTACCATAGGAAGAGTATGCCTACAATGACAGTGTGAATAGAACAACATGGAAAAGACCTTTTGAAGTTGTCTATGGACTACATCCTAGAGGTGTGTGTGAGCTAAGGCAACTAGAAAATGAAGAAGGAAGGAGTGCATATGCAGAAGACTTCACTCAATCCATGAAGGAAGTTAATGATCAAGTGAAGAAGTAGCTCCAAGAGGCTACACAAAAGCTGAAAGCCAAAGTTGATGAAGGAAAGACCTTCAATTTTCTATGGGAGATCCTTTAATGGTTCATCTTAATAAATCTAGATTACAAAAGGGTATTCCCACCAAACTCTAGATGAGAAGGATAGGTCCCTGCAAGGTACTTGCAAAGTATGGGCATAATGCTTATAAAATTTAGACTTGCCATCATACTTGGTAATGTCTCCTGTGTTCAATGTGCAAGACTTGATACTGTATAAAGGCCCTACACTGGTACCTTCAAAGTCTCAGTCAAACAGTGAGGAAATCAATAAGGATGTTCAGATTTGCCATACACCTCAACTAGTAGCAGAGAATATTCTAGCCTCTAGAGTAAAAATAAAGACTAGACAAGGCACATATATGGAACATTTGATTCACTGGAAAGGAAAGTCAGAAGCTAAAGCTACTTGGGTAGCTAAGAGTGCATTCAAAAAACATGGAGTTGATCCTAAATTCCTGTCACCAGAGGTGACTTAATTTCTTGGTTTTGGTAGCACGGTGTAGGAGCACCCTTAGGAGACCAGTTGGTTGTCCTATTTTGATGTGAAAGACCCTCTTGAAGGGCATTGCAACTAGATAAGGTCATGATTGACCAAGAGTGGTGTGGTTTGAGTCTAGATTAGTTTCTAAGTCTTAGTTAAGAGATCATTTTGTCTTCATGAATGTCCTATACCTCATGATGTCAATAAGTGATCAAATGTTTTTTTTAATGTTTTTAGGGTCTTATATGCCCTATGAAGTCTAACTAAGGTTAGAGAAGCTTGGGTGGAGTTAGAACACCTTGAGGAGTGAAAGATGTAAAAATGTTGTCAAGCAACATTTGCAACTTTTAAAAAGTTTCTATGACGGCCTTAATAGGGTTTAGTGATGCCTAATAGGCTGAAACACTTGAGATAAGGGTATATATGTTTGAAAATCCCTAATTTAGGATTGGTGATCACATTGTGTACGGACTAACATACTCTAGAAGCAAGTTTTCACAGTGAATGGAGAAAGATTTGAGTAACAGAGCCATTTTTTAGTTTGTATGGATTGAATCATCATCTATAGATGTTGGAATATATTTTTTATTATGTCTTAGTGTGATTCAAGGTTTGAGTTTGATCTTTAGTTAGGTTTACTTAGCATTTTGTAAATTCTTTTTGTTTTCACAGTTCTCTGTCCAGTTTTGATAGTGTGTACAAAATGTAAGCCTAGCTCCATTTCCCACTGTAGTTCCTATATGGCCTTTTGGGAATGGAGACTAGGGTTGATAAGCTTCATGATGCCTCATGTCTAGGCTCTGAAGATGCATGCTATGATTTTTAAGGTCTTTCCCTAGGCAAGCTAAGTGTAAAAGCCTTGCTAGGAAGACCAAGTGTTTGAGTAGAAATATTGCAAGAGGGTTCATGTCAAGAGCTAAGAAGTCCTTGAATGTGATTTTTAGTGATCTGAAGGTACTCTATGAATAGGAGGAGTTCCCTAGAAATCATCTTACCAATGTTCAAAGACAGGTCTAAAACCTTGAAGAAGGCCCTAATTCTGAAACATGGTGTACGGACGGTGTCAAGACACCAAACCAAGAAAATATGAAAGGTCTTAAGTCATACATTTGAACTACCAATGAATATTTGGAGGTTCTTTAAGAAGATTTAGCAGTGGAAGGAGTCAAAATTGGTGTTGAAATAAGCCCTTAGTCTCTTGGAATCCAAACCATAGGTTAGGGCTTGTGAGTGATGGAATGGTAGAGTTCTCTTTGAAGACAAAGAGTGGGAACCAAAGAAGATAGGAAGGCTCTTGTAAGTGGGAAGGAATTGAATCTTTCTAAGTGATTGAGGGTGGATTGGGGAGACCCTAAGAGGTCCTAAGTGTTACCTAAGAAGAGTTCAAGACAACTCAAGGTGATTAGAGTCTCTCCCTGTCATGTATATTATATAAGCTCTTAAGGTGTCACTATAGCCCACAAATATTCCCTTTTTGCCAGAAGGTTCTAACTTTGTTCTTTTATCTTTGGGTATATGAGCATATACTAGACAACCAAAAATTCTCAAATGACTAACATCATGCTTAACCATTGAAAAATCTTTTTCTAAAGTCATATTATTCAATATCTAATGATGAAATCTATTCTCAATATATTCGACTATTTTGGAAGCTTTTGTCCAAAGAAAGGTTTGAAGGTCCTGATCATGTATCATTTTTTTAGCAGCTTTGACGATGGATCTATTCTTTCTTTCAAAAACACCATTTTTGTGGGTTTTAAGGAACACAAAAATGCCTCTTAATTCCTACCTCAATACATAAATCTTGAAAGCTACCAGAGGTGTATTCACCTCCATTATCAGACCTTAAAATTTTAATTTTATTTCCAAATAGATTTTCTACTAGAGCTTTAAACTCCTTAAATATTCTTAGTACTTCATCAAAGCCTTTGGATATCAAGAAATAGATCCAACTCTTCCTAGAGTAATCATCTATGAAAGTTACATAATACAAATATCCACTTAGGGATGTTGTTGACCCATAGCAAAAATATCCACTACTATTAAATGATCTCTCAGTGTGTTTACCCATAGCACAACCTTTACAAGTGCCATCATTTATATGACTAAGTTTTGGTATGCCTATACCTATCTTCTCCAAGGTTGGAAAAGAATTGTAATGTAGATGTTCAAGTTTTATATGTCATAGTTCACTAAAAATAGAAGATTCATGTGTAAGAGATTGAACTATTCATAACTAAAACTTGTACAAACTCTCATGTTGGCTCACAATCACACATGTAGACTTTATATTGTACTTCTTTATCCATACAAGAAGTTTCCCTTCTGAAAATGTTGATTGATAGCCATTATCTTCCAAAGCTAAAATAGATATGAGATTCCTCTTGATTCCTGTGTTATAAGAATAACTGAGAGGGGGGGTGAATCAGTTAGATCAATTATCCTACAGTCCCAAATACAAAGATGTAACACTTCAAACAATTTCAACAAATTCTGCAACTAGGTAACATAAACTATTAAACTGTCTGTGCCTTTTACCGATTACGAGCTAACTAACTCACAGTGATTACCGACCAAATCAAATATGCAGTATGTAAAGTATGAAAATAAAGAAATCATCAAAGAAACACATAACATAATGATTTAATGTGGAAATAGTGTTAAGGGAAAAACCACCTGGGACCGGTAACCCAGAATAATTTTCACTCTTCTAAACTGAGCTCGATGAAGAGCCAACCCTGTTAAAGGTTACAAACACACTGTTAGGTGTGACCTTGTTAGAGGATTTAAGACTAACAATTATTGTTCAACCATCATTCACTATGGGTTTGATAGGATAACAATGTACATTCCTTGAATGACATAGGGGCATAACATAAGACGGTTAAGTCCACTCAGTTAAGATTTTTTTGTATCAATGGTTAAACTAAAATAATAGTTGATCTGATTACAATACAACTCAATTTGTAGATGTTAATATCTATTCTAAGCCCATAAAAATCCTCTGATCAATATATCTATTCACTTCCTCAACTTAATTTTACTCGTTAATAGCTCTCTGACACTTGGTACTGTTCTACAGTTCAGTTCTCCTTCAACCAGTCTGATTAGGCATGCATGAAACTATGTTCACATGAAATCTCTGTAGTCTTCTTTCTTCTGACATGTTTCACTAAAGAAACTCATATCTTTTATATAGACAGATAAACCATTTTCATATCAACCATCATATTTTTACGCTTATTGTCTTTCATTGATTTTTCCTCTTAAACCTTCCTCGGAACATGTGTCAATAACAAGTTTCAATTCCATCCTTTAGATCTTCTTAGAATTTTGTTAGCCGTGGATCTCATAACAAACTTTATCCTCAATCTCAAAATCATAAAAATTTCTAGCTCATCAATTTATGTCGGCTAAACTTAAGCATTTAATACTTTCATCCATACTCAGTTAACAAAGAAATGCATTAGTGAACACAAGCTTGGTTAATACTATCACTTAGTATACACTACACTAGCTCGGTGCATACTGAAGAGCTTCATTTTTTGACCACATTTCCTTGTACAATTTGCTTCCTCCTTAATAATAGATTAATGCAACATAATCAAGTCAACAATGTAAATTCATAGACTCATAAATAAGTTACCCAAATTATTCCTTATCCTCATCTGTCATATCCATCTTTCTCCATGTAGATAACTCAGTTTTTCATCTTTTGTCTCCTCTTTACAGATGTTTAGATGTTTGCAACCAATATGATAGGTACTATCAAAACTAATTGACATCAATGACAACATAATGACTGATTTAATTATCTTACAAGTCATCCAGGTATTCAATCAGTTGTAGTTCATCATCCTAGTACAAATAAGACATTGTTTAGATGAAGAGAAATTCAAGATTCTAGGTTGAGTGATGTAGCACCAAAACATTTCATTTAATAGCATGCATCATCTCCATTGATCACTTGAAGAATTGACTCTTTTTCTACCAAATCCGAGAGTTGTTCTTGATACCTCATGATGTGTCGAGAAGCTTTGCTATCAATTAGCCAGGTGTCACTATTTGTGGGAACACTACTTCAAGGAAGATATGTTGGCAAGTTAGCTATACTAATGGATATGACTTAATACAGTGTTGTCATTATGGCAACAAAGTCATATAGGAGTTTGGAGTCAACGCACTTGATGAGAAGATCAAAAATCAATTAAGTGTTGAAGAATGGATAGTGTACAGAGTTCCTACAACTTAGAGCATTAGCGCACATGCGTATGGCTGAGTTATGGTGTGCACCCTAAAAGTTAAGTTAGTTAGACTATATTCATGCTTAGTCTATGACCACATAATCAAATATGCAAGCATGAGAAAGACACAGTCAGTTGAAGTTGCACAGCCAGTGTGTGCCAGTGAAGAACAAAGTAAGCAACCGACAGTTATCATTTTGTGTTGCGACTATATTCTAATGATGTAAGGGCTATGCACCTATTGTAATTAGGTTGTTGACATGTATATATGTTTGATTGTAAACATGCTTAAGACAATTCAGTTGGAAGCATTGTATGTAATAGGTTTAAGGGCTGACCTAGTTGTTTATTTTTGTATGCACATATAAATATAAGATGCGCCCATTGTATTCAGTATGGAAGTCAAGATAGAGTTGTGATAAGTAGAGAAGAAGTGTACAAAGACAATATAAGATGTATTAGAGCTTTGCACGAGGTCAAAGCATCAACACATCAAAGGAACTAATCTGATAAGCAATGTCATAGTGACAGTTCATCCTGCAGATATAGTGTGTATCTGAGATCAGAAGGTTGTAGCCTTCACCACTTGAGTCGTGAGCTCTAGGATAGTGCATCCACTCCCCTAACAGGGACTATTGTAAAAGACTCCTAATAGGGTTCGACCCTTGACAAGGTCTACTGTACTTAAAGCATTGTAAAACAACTCCTAACAGGGTTAAGGATCTTCTAACAAGGATCACAAAACACTAGTACAGAATATTAGTGGGTGTCAATTCCCACCGGGGTTTTTACCTATTTGGATTTCCCTGTAACCATATTGGTGTCATGTGTTGATTTCATGTTTCATGTTTATGTGAATGTTTAATTCAGTACTTAAGCATTTAAGTTCAGTATAAAGATTAAAGTAAAAAGATAAAATACAGTGAACACTGATTCACCACCCCCCCCCCCCCCCCCCTCAGTGTTCCCATTCCTAAAAATTGGTAGTAGAGCTTTGGTCCTCAGCAAAGAAGTTTAACCACTTGAGGAGATCATGGACAAAGCAAAAATGAAACATCTAAAAAGAAATCTTGAAGATTCTCTTGAAGATCTAGAAAAATCAGAAAGAGAAATTGAAGAACTAAAGGAAAAGGTCAGTGATGCACAACTAGTTATCAAAAGGCTAAGAAAGGATTTGAAAGAATTCTCTAACAATAATCTAAGAGCAAAGGTCAAGAAGTTGAATAAAGACAATGCATCTTTAAAAGAACTACTTGAAGAATTCAATGATAAGTTGATCAACAGTAAAGAAGTGTATAATGAACAAGTCAAAGAGAACCTTCAACTCAATGAGGAATTAAGGCAAGCTAACTTGGAAATCTTGGAACTAAGGAAAAGAAAAGAAATCTTGGAGTCTGAATTTAAAGAAGCAAAGAATCATATTGACAAATTACACACCAGTTCTGATTTGATAGAATCTCAGTTGTATGCAAGAAGAGCCAAAGGAGACACTAGCTATATTGGATATAATGAAGCACAAAATTAGATTGACAACATGCGAGAAAGAAAGGATACACAAAAAGACTCTACTGATATTGAGAAGACTGAAGATCAAACCAAAGAAAATGGTGGACCACCTAAGAATGAGTGCAAGCAAGTAGAACACACTTGTTTTGAATGTAACAAGCATGGACACATTGCAAGGAATTGTATAGAGGTAAGACCTTTTAATGGTTACTGTTATACATGAAATAAATTTGGTCATAGAGCTATGAATTGAAAGACTAGTAAGAAGAACAGGATTCAACATGATCAGATAAATCAGAATCAGACAAATGTAAGAAATTCTCATAATGTTACATGTCAAATATGTAACTATAATGGTCACTCAACGAGACAATGAAAAATGGTGACTCATGTCAATGCGCCAAGGAATATAAGACCTCCAGTCATTTGTCACTCTTGTAACAAGGCTGGGCATATCTCAAAGTTTTGTAGATCAAGGATGCAAGGTCAAGAAAGCCCTAAAAAGGCCGAAGAATTAGTTTTGGATCCCAAACGAGAAGTCAAGTTTTTGAAAGCCTTAGAGGATGTGAGCTTGATTTGGAAAAAAGGAAAGAAGGACAAAGTTGATGGGAATGTATTGGATGCATCCACAGTGGACGCACCCTCTACATCTGGATGAATGGCCCTCACGGTCATAGGGGGAGCTAATTTAGCTCTAGACCCCTACATGGATGGTATACTCACTCTCAGAGTATGCACCTTTGAACTTAAGCTTTTAGAGTATAAAGGTACCTTCGTGCAAGAGCGCATATACTGATTGTTAGCAGAACAAAAGTTGGGAAATTTTAAAGTGACAACCTGCTTTACGCGGCATGCATTAATGGTAGAATTTTCACTTTAAGTACATAGAAAGTTGTTTGATTACTCATTGCATTCGAATTCAGAGTGATTGAAGAGAAGAAAGAGCCTTATAAGTTATTATGAAGACTTGGAGATTGATCTATCAGTGATTAGTAGCACAATTGATCAGTTGCATAAACCCTAGTTCATTGTGCCGATTCAGAAGTCTTCAGATTATCTTGGAGAACACTTAGAAAGTAATAAATCAAGTGATGGCCACTCCCATAGTATTTGATGTTGGAGAAAAGAAAATATATGTGTTAAAAAAGAATCCATTTAAGTCTACCCGAGATGATTTAGAGGGAGCATTCTCCTGCATGCCTATGGGCATTATGCATGTGGAAGACATTAGGGCTTACATCTACTGAAAGAAGGAACTAGTAGGATTGGATAGGTTAAGGGCACACATGGAAATAATGTTAAAACTAGACAAAACCTTCCTGGATGAATATGCAAAGTGGAATGATCAGCCCATAGTAGAGTATGCTGCAACATATGAATTCTATGAGACAAAATGGATTAAAATACTTTTGAGCAGAATTCATGATGACCTATTTTGGATAGGTGATGTGCTAGTCAGAATTACTAGTGACCTAATATATGAGATGACAGGGCTCTCAAAGACAGGTTCCATCCTTCCAGTAGGAAAGGATGTCAGGAAAATTGTTGAGCAAACATGTAAGTCAAGGAGTGATAGGTGCGGGATGACAATTGAGCCTATTAAGCAAGAAGAGATCAAATTGATGTCTATGATACTTGGATATAGGTTTCATCACACGAACAAGGTGAATAGTGTGTCTACGGGCACAATTCTAGTAGCCATTAGACTTGTGAAGGAAGATGGGGAGTTCAATCTCTGTGAGATCTTGCGCACATAGTTGATTGATAACATCAAGGCAATCAAGCATGACAAGACCAAGATATTTAGGTTTGGGTCTTTGATCATTCACATGTATCTACATATAGTTGAGAAAGTATCAGATTCATATTTGGACAAGCCCATTCCAACCATGCCACATATATCTTACAAGGAAACCACTGAAAGTACTTTGAGGGATTGCATAACATTGGAGTTGAAGAACTTCAGGGTCAAGATGCAAATGAGGTACATAATTCTAGAAAACATAGTTGAGAAATACAAGGATACTATTTTCTTTATGGTTGAAATAGATACAACATGCATGGAGGCAGTTGTACCTAGAACAAAGTGGATTCATCCACTTGGATATGAAGTAGAGGAACAAGTTTTAGAAGCATATGCTCAAGTACTACTTTCAAATCCTACTGACCCTAATGATCCAAGATCGGGAACTTATGAGAAGACATGAGAGATAGATGCTAAACTAAATAGCGCAGCAACTATGAGGAAAGCCTCTAAGATTATGTCTGAGATACTCAGAATTCATGGAGTAACACAAGCAGACCTAGACAAAGCAAGGGAAGAAAAGATTGCTTTGGAAATTGAGAGCGCATCCATAGTGGAAGCTAAGTCTGATGATCCCAAGATGAAAAAGTTAGAGATTGAGAAGACTAATGATCCAAAGGATAAACAAGATAAAATTGATGATATTAGTCCTGTACCCACTGTTACAGTTGATATTGAGTCCACAGATGTATCTCCTATGATGCCCAAGAGGAGAAAAAAAACCGCCACAAGTCACCCTTCAGCTAGAGCCACAAGAAGAAAATTGAAAAATGTGTAGCCACCTCTGGTAGTAGGATTCATACCTAGTCTTCAAGTGTTAAGGACTAGAGTAGTAGAAGAAGGAAGGCTAGATCAGATAGCCATGTTTTATGAAAAATATCATGAAATTGATAAGTCAGAGATTCATGAGATGATGATCAAATACATGATAAAATTCAAGAAGATAGTTCTTGAATTGAAGATAGCTATCCTAGATAAGGTATGGGAGATTATGGATACCTTGAAGAGACAAGCCACTGAAGAAGACTCTAGAATCAAGGAACAAACACTTGATTCCAATCTTCCAGTATGGTCTGTTGAATAAAAGACACTATTATTGAATTTGGTGAAGCCACACTTGAGGAAAAAGATGAGAACACTACACATTATGAACAAAGACTATGAGTTGATATCTAAGGAAACAAAGAAGGCCTTTGAGAAGGTATTCTTAGAGTAGCACATGAAACCTAAGTCTGTGGCCATCACTCAAGCACCTAGTGAGCAAGACAAAGTAGTAGAGACCACCTATATACCATTTACAGGTCCTCAGGATTCAACGCTTGCAGTAGAAACTCAAAAAAAGGTAGATAAGTCTGCGCCCATGACAGATACACAAAATGATGATACAATCATCATTGAAAATGTAGAGATTGCAATGGCGACCACATACAATGACTTGGATAAGTTTGAGGAAGCTTTTGTGAGCACACAAGAAGCTAAAATGTTATGCAGCAACACACCTCCCACTCATCAAGAAGAAGTATTGATTCATGATGATAAAGAAGAAGAAAAGATGGAAGAAAAAGAAATAGAAAAATAAAAAATAGAAAAAGAGGAAGAAAAGATAGAAAAAGAAAAGATAAAAGGAAGTGAGAAAAAGATGAAATGTCAACCAAGGTGAAACAAGAAGTGATGGACAACACTCCCATCACTCCTTCAGCAACATTGTTGTCAAGTTTGACGCCTAACACATCTAGTTTGGACTCATGGAGAGAAGAAGCCCTGATGATTATGTTTAGCATCTTAAAGCCAAAGAAAAGCAAGTGATGAGGAATCCCCTCCTGGTAGAATCAGTAAACATTTTGAACAATCTGTTTCCAGAGGATAAGAAAGTGTCAAAGTTACACTTTGTTGATGATGTGAGTACAGTCATCTCACATTTCAAAAGTAATTTCTCAAGCCTTGAAGAATTTGCATCCTTAGTTGCAGAAGAAAAGTATCTAAAGAAGAGATTGAATGAATTGGTGAACAACTTTGCACTTGACCTTAGCTCACTCAAGACTAGTCAAGCATCCTTGAAAGAATTTGAAAATCAAGGAAGAAAAATCATTGCAGAATGCATGGATCAGGATAATCTTACTGATGCCCACTTCAAGAAAATAAAAGAGGTAGAAGCTATGATTGAGCAAGTCAAGAGGTCAGTGAAAGACACATCCACTGATGTAAACATGTGTAATAATGTATACCAATGACAAATAGAAAAGATTGAGTAGGAAGAAAAAGAATTGTCAAAGATCAGGGCAAGGTAAACACAGCTCAAAAATTCTCTTGTGCCCTCATTAGATATACTCAATCAGAACATCAAGGACATAGATGCCACAATGGTAACATATGATCAAGGTCCTTCCATAGAACCTTCCATATTGAATTTATTTAATAAGGAAGATATTTATTTAATAAGAGTCCATTATAGTTGTCTTTTGCCTCCTTTTTAGTTGAGACTTCATTAATGTTTGCTATTTGATCTTTAGGTTTTGACTAGTAGTCTCTTGCATTCTGAAAAAAGTTGTCACATTTAAAGAACTGAATTTGGGAAAGATTTTTATTCTTCTTTGAGTTTGGTACAAAGTCAGACTTTTTATCTATCTTCCTCTTATTATTTCCTTTCTTACAATTTCTTCCTTTCTTCTTAATAGTGTGAGTAGAAAGAACATGGGTGTCTTGATTTTGAGATATTTTGACAATTCCTCTTACAATTATCTTAGAATCTTCTTGAACACAATTATTTTTGAGACGATCAAACTTAGGTAGTTTAGATATTGCACTAATACCTTGGATAAAAGGTTCTGAAGTTTTAGTGAGACCATTAAGTTCTATCATGACAAGATCTTTATTCATAACTTGATCTGCAATGGCGCTTAGTTGATCCCTTAGTTCTGAGATCTTTAAGAAGGATATGATCGATTCTCCTTTCACCATTTTGATTTGAAGAAGTTTTTATCTTAATGTAAGATCCATTCTTGTGTTTGTGATCGCATATATGTTGGAAACTAAAAATTCAAATGATTGTTATATTGTCATTTATGTCAAACCTTAACTAGTGAGACAATTTCTATCTAGTAGAGTACCATATCGTTTGATTGATGAAGAGGATTTGAAAAGATGAGATAAAAAGAGGACCTAGGGAAAGGTTGAGTTATGTGATACTACAATGGTTACTTGATTAGTTGGGACATTGGCAACACAATGTGTTGTTTATCTTTAACACTAAGTGAAGAAGTCAATAGATTTGAAGCATAGGCTTAACCGAGCAAAAGAGAAGAAATTTATTTTAAGTTGAGTGATGCTAGTGTCGACCGAGTGCCACTATAAGCCGAGTAAATTTTAGTGTTGACCAAACATCAATAATTTCCAAGTATTAGAGAATTAAGTGAGTGAAGATAGTGTTTTCCGAGTAGAAAAGTTTTAGCGATGATCGAGTTACTCAGTAACGACCAAGTAGATGAACACAGCATTGACTGAGTGTCAATAATTTATATTTTGTGAAGGAATTGTGTATCTAAGCTGACATAGTTGAATTCTAGGGATATGTAAAATGTGTTGACATTAATAATTAATGATCTAGAGCATTTAATGCATGGTAAACCATTTTACTATAAATTGAAGAAGTTTTGAGAAGTATCCAGAAAGATAAGGAGGAGAACTAAATGATGGAAGGATTCAATGAATCTAACCTAAACCTAAGATCTACAGAAGATATTAAGCAGTAAAAGAGTAATTTCTACTTGATCAAGGAGGTATAAGGATGACCTAATTGTGGTTTATGTAGTATGGTGGAAAGAGGTTGATGTTATTGACTGATGAACCTAAGAAGAGATGTGAAGAGATGAACAAAGTTGAGGTGATTTCTTGAAGGGATTTATGAACAGATTAGAGATGGAGATGGTAATGAAGGTTAGTTAGAAAATCAACATATGAGTGTATTGGATCTATATTTGCAAAGTGAGTTGTATATTTTAGATTACAACCTACTATTACTTTCTAACCATTGTATTAGTTAAAATAATTTAATCAAGGTTGACCTAACAGTCATATTATAAACCCTTTAATCAAAGTGACATTCTGATGAAATGTTCTTAAGCCATCTAACTAGGCTAGTCTTAACAAGGTGATTAAATCCTTTAATAGGGTCACACGGGTCTAACAGTTTGTATTGTAAACCTTTAACAGGGTTGGCTTCTCACAGAGCTCACTTTAGAAGAGTGAAAATATGGTAGCATGTTACTAGTGGTTTTTACCATATTGGGTTTCCACGTTAAATCCTAGTGTCATACTTGTGTGAATTTTATTTTATTTTTTATGTTTTATATTATACAAGTTGATTACTTTTGGACAATGGACTATAATTTTTATATTACTGATATATTCTATAAAGACTGAGTGAATTGCTGAATAGATCTAAGATTGTTGAAGTTGAATTGGTACATCTGGACCTAGGGATAACTGATTCACCCCCCTCTTAGTTATTCTAAAATCATTCTAACAATTGATATCAGAGTTGTTGGTTCTTGTAAGGAGAAAATTTAAAGGTACTTGAACCTAATGATCATGATGTATAAAAAGGAGGCATCGAAGCTAAATAAGGAGAACTTCCTTGTATGGTAGAGTTTGATGAAATTACATCTAGCTGGAATTGGTGATTCAATGAAATACTTTGTGGAACATGATTATGTACCAGTTGTTGCACCTATGAAAGCTGAGGAGATGAAGGAAAAACAAGAACAAAATTAGGAAATTTTGGAGATTGCATCACCCCTAAGTTATCCTGAATTTGAAGACATCAAGGACTATAATAATGCAAAGAAAATGTGGGACACACTAGCCGCTATCTATGGTGGGGACACAAATGTACTAAGAGCTAAATCTAAAACTTGAGAGGTAATTTTGATGAAATGAAAATGTTGGAAGGTGAAAACATTGTTCAACATTATGGAAGAGTTAAAGAGGTAGTGAATGCTATTAGAGGAGCTAATAGAAACATTGATCATGAAACTATTATAAGAAAAAAATTTAGAACCCTACTTCCTATCTATGCTATTAGAGTTTTTGCAATACAACAATCAAGATGTACTCCTGGTAACATCCTAACTTTAGAAGGTCTTGTTGGTAGGTTTACTGCTTTTGAGTTGTCAAATTTTGATCATTTTACTACTCATAATATTGAATCTGCATTCAAGTCTCAAATGGTTCTTCATAAGTCTAAGAAAGGAAAAGAAAGATGTGTGAATAGTGATAGTAAAAATGACAGTGACAGTGACACTTTTGATGATGATCTAGATGATCTTGAGACACTTATGGATAGAAGGCTACCAAGAGGAAAAAGAAAATTCAAAGGTAAAATCCCTCTAATCTATTTTTCATGTAACAAAGTTGGCCATATTACAGCAAGATGTCCTAACATGAATGAAAAAGATGAAAGAAGGAAAATAAAGTATAAAGACAAAAGTAATGATAGAGATCATAGAAGGAATAAGGACTACAAAGATATAGGTAAGAAGTCTTGTTATATTGTTGAAGAAGAAACTAAAAGACTTGAAAATAGTGAATTTGATGATTATGATATAGAAGTTGTTTATGTTGCTATGAACGATGATTCTGATGAAGATGAGAAAACTGCACTTATTTCATTTTTGAGTAAAGGTGATAAATGGATTATTGATAGTGGTTTCTCACATCACATGAATGGTGATAAAAGTAAGTTTGGAATCTTAAATCATTACAAAGGTAGAAGTGTTAAGTTTGGTAATGATGCACCATGTCTTGTGAAGGGAAAATGATCAATAAGATTGACTGATAAGATTTGATGTGATAATGCTTATTGGGTTGAAGGTCTTAAATATAATTTGTTAAGTGTTACACAATTGAACAGTACTACTTACCAAGTTGATTTTCATCACACGGAGGATAAAATATTTGATGCCATAGGTGAACTAATTGGAAGTGGAGAACATACATGAGGTACTTTGTTCTATCTAGACTTATTTGAAGAAATATTTTTGTTTGCATAATTTTATGATGTATGGTTATGGCATAAGAGTTTGTGTCATGTGAACTTCGACAATTTGGTAAATATTAGTAAGATGAAGAAAGTTAGAGGTTTACCAAAATTGGAGAAACCTAATAATGTGATGTGTAAACAATGTCAATTGAGAAAAATGACAAAGTCTAGCTTCAAGAGCAAGACATATACTTTTGATAATATTTTGGAATTGGTTCATACTGACCTTTGTGGACCTATTGGTGGGAAAAGTTATTGTGGTGATAAATATTTCATTCTATTTGTTGATGACTATTATAGAATGATGACTGTGATGTTTTTGAAAGAGAAATCTGATGCCTTTTAGTTGTTTAAGTGGTATTTGAAAAAATTTGAGAAAGAAACAGGTAAAAGCTTGAAATGTCTGAGATCTGACAAAGGAGGAGAGTTCATATCAAATGAATTCAACATATTCTGTAATGATAGAGGAATAAAGAGACAAATTTTTGCACCAAGGAAACCTTCATAGAATGGTATAATAGAGAGAAGAGATAGATCAATTATGGATTTTGCTAGAACACTGATGATAGAGAAGAATGTTGCACAAAAGTATTGGAGAGAAGCTATAAGTAAAATTGTTTATACCTTGAACCGAGTTCAAATTAAGAAAGGTACAAATCCTACACCTTTTGAATTATGGCATGGCTATGCACCTAATGTGAAATACTTTAAAGTCCTTGGAAGAAAATGTTATATACTGAAGGACAATAGGAATGTAAAACTTGATGCTAAAAGTGATGAAGGAATATTCCTAGGATATTCCACTAAGAGCAAAGCTTACAAGTGTTTGAATTATAACAATAACAAAGTTGTGGAAAGTGCAAATGTTAGAGTTGATGAATATGCATAAAAGAATGAAGTTGAGTGTAAGAAAGAACCTAAAGATTATAGATCTTTTGTATACATGGAAGAAGGAGAGGCCAACAATATACCTGAACTAGAAAATAGAGATGTCAAGCAACAACATGAACCTGCTGAGAAACAATAAGAAAATGCCAAGCATCAAAAGGATGTTGCTGAGAAATAAAAAGAAGAGGTAGAGAATCTACAAGATGAACCTGAAGATCTAGAACAAGAAGAAAGGAGATCTGATCCTACATTGGCACAATATTTGAGAAGACATCATATGCCATAACAAATCATTGGAGCTAAAGAATCTGGAGTCATGACAAGAAGTAAGTTAAAAGATCAAACATGCTTGTTACGTGAATTTGAGCCTATGACAATGAAAGATGCTTTGGAGAATGAATATTGGATTCAAGCCATGAATAAAGAAATTGAGAAGATAGAAAATACCAAAACTTGGACACTAGTACTAAGACTAGAAGACAAGAATGTTATTGGAACAAAGTGGGTGTTCAGAAATAATCTAAATGAACATGGAGAAGTCACTAGGAACAAAGCTAGATTGGTATGAAAGGGATATGCATAGGAAAAGGGCATTGACTATGAGGAGACATTTTCCCCAATTGTAAGATTGGAAGGAGTGAGAACTCTACTTGCATATGAATCTTTTAAAGGATTCAAAGTGTATCAAATGGATGTCAAATCTTCATTTCTAAATGAAATATTGGAAGAAGAAGTATACATTGAAAACCCAGAAGGATTTGTTGATTCAAGAAAGAAGAACATGGTTTGTAAACTACACAAGGCATTGTATGGATTGAAACAAGCCCCTAGAGAATGGTATGAAAGATTGCAAAACTACTTGATAAAGATTGGATTTGTAAGAACAAATGAAAACATCAGTCTATATTTTCAAAGACTGAAAAAGGTAAAGGGATATTGTTATCTTGAATTTTTGTTGATGATATCATATTTGGAGGACAAGATGCATTATGTCAAGCATTTTCAAATGAGATGCAAACTAAATTTGAGATGTCTATGTTTGGTGAGATCAAATTCTTTGTCGGTTTGCAAGTTTATTAGATGAGGAAAGGTACCTATATTACACAATCTAAGTATGTCAAGGAGATACTAAATTTTTTTGGTATGGAGGATTCTAGAATAGTAAGTACACCTATGGCTACTAGACACAAAATATCAAAAATAGATGATACAACTGAAGTGAATCAAACCTTGTACAAGTCTATTATTGAAAAGTTACAATATGTTATCCATAGTAGACCAGATATTGCCTTAGCAGTTGGGATTATTGAAAGATTTTTTGTAAATCCTAAAGAGAGTCACATGATGGCAATGAAAATGATATTGAGATATCTAAAAGGAACAAAGGACTATTGATTGTATTACAAGAAGAATGACAAGTTTGAACTAAAAGTTTACACTAATGCAGATTGGAGAGGAAATGTAGATGACATAAAGAGTACCAGTGGTGGTGCATCCTTTCTAAGAAAGAGATTCATCTCTTGGACAAGCAAGAAATAAAATTGCATTTCCCAATCTACAGCAAAAGCTGAATATGTAGCCACAGTAGTGAATTGTTCAAATTTAGTGTGGATCAAGAAATTGTTAAAAGGTATGAAAGAAGAAATCACTGAGCCAGTTGTTATTTTATGTGATAACACAAGTTCTATTAATAAATAAAAGAATCCTATGATGCACACTAAGACTAAGCATATTGCTATCAAGTATCATTACTTGAGAGATCTAGTTCAAGACAAAGAAGTGAGACTGGAGTATCTGAATACAAAGGAACAGTTAGAAGATATATTCACTAAGGCATTACCTAAGGATGCTCATGAATACCTAAGATGTAAATTAGGGGTGATTCCCCTAACTGAGACTACCTATAATCATATAGGAGTATTGCATCAAATGGAACAAATAAGAATATCTCACAAATTGATGCAAAGGAGGTCACACTTTAGGATTTGACTAAAGTTATGAAGAGTAATGCATAAGATGTTGATTAGTCATAAGAAAGATGACAGAGGAAGTAATAAAATTTAGATAATTTCCATGAAGATGAATGTCTTTGGCATTGTTGTCAAAGAGGGAGAGATTTAGTAAATCCGAGGGAGAGATACATGAAGAGATTCAGTAGAACATTACCCTAACCAAAGAGGGGGAGATTGAAATAAGATAAAGGTAGAGATTTGGTAAATTGTTGAACATAACTTTTTGGATTGGATGGTGCCTATGCATTTGGAATTTATGGTAGAACATGTGGTGTTTCCATCAATGAAAAAGACAAAGATTGTTGGAAACTATAATTGAAACAACTGCTATATTTTCATTGATGACAAACCTTAACTGGTGAGATAGTTGCTATCTAGTAGAGTACCATACCTTTTCATTAATGAAGAGGATTTGAAAAGAGGAGATAACAAGAGGACCTAGGGAAAGGTTGAGTTATGTGATACTACAATGGGTACCTAATTAGTTGGCACATTGGCAGGGTAATGTGTTGTTTATCTTTAACACTAAGTGAAGAAGTCAATAGATTTGAAAGATAGGATTAATCGAGAAAAAGAGAATCTTGAAATTCAGTTTAAGCTGAGTGATGCTAGTGTCGACCTACTGCTAGTATAAGCCGAGTAAATTTTAGTGTTGACCGAGCATTAGTAATTGCCGAGTATCAGAGAATTAACTGAGCGAAGACAATATTTTCTGAGTAGAACAATTTTAGCAATGACCAAGTTACTTAGTGATGACTGAGTAGATGAACACAGTATTAACTGAGTGTCAGTAATTTACAATTTGTGAAGGAATTGAGAATCCTAGTAGACATAGTTGAATTCTTGGGATATGTAAAACATGTTAACATTAATAATGAATGATCTGGAGCATTTAATACATGGTAAACCATTTTCTTACAGATTCAAGGAGAAGTTTTGAGACATATCTAGAAAGATAAGGAGGACAACTAAATGATGGAAGGATTTGATGAATCTAACCTAAACCTAAGATCTATGTAAGAGATTAAGCAGTAAAAGATTAATCTATCAGATCAAGGAGGTATAAGGATGACCTAATTATGGGTTATGTAGTATGGTGGAAAGAGGTTGATGTTATTGACTAACAAATCTAAGTAGAAGGCTAGAAAGAGCTATGAAGAGATGAACAAAGTTGAGGTGATTCCTTGAAGGGATTTCCAAGCAGATTAGAGATGGAGATGATAATGAAGGCCAGTCAGTAAATCACCTTATGAGCATATTGGATCTGTATTTGCAAAGTGAGTTGTATATTTCAGATCAGATATTGTTACTTTCTAACCATTGTATCAGTTAAAATTATTTAATCAAGGTTGACCTAACAGTCATATTGTAAACCCTTTAATTAAGGTGACATTCTTATGGAATGCTCTTAAGCCCTCTAACTAGGCCACTCTTAACAGGGTGATTAAATCGTTTAACAGGGTCACACCTAACAGTGTGTATTCTAAACATTTAATAGGGTTGGATTCTCACAGAGCTTACTTTAGAAGAGTAAAAATTTAGTAGCATGTTATTGGTGGTTTTTCCCATATTGTATTTCCATGTTAAATCCTAGTGGCATACTTGTGTGAATGTTATTTGATGTGTTATGTTTTATATTTTGCAAGTTGATTACTTTTGGATAGTGGACTGCAAGTTTTATGTTACTCATATATTCTATAAAGACTGAGTGAATTGCTAAATAGATCTAAGATTGATGAAGTTGAATTGGTACATTTGGACCTAAGGATAATTGATTTACCCCCCCTCTCAATTATTCTAAAATCATTCTAACAATATAGACTTTTCAAGGTTTTGAACATGGCCCTTGCACTTGTCAATTTCAAAATGATAGGAAAGTGATCATTTACGGAGTCAATCAAACATTTATTTTCATTAATGGTATTCTTCTTGAATTGAAGTTTCTTTGTTTGATCATCTGGTTCAGATGGATTTTCCTCCACAAACTGAAGAAGGTCAATTTCTTCAAGTGCAATTAGAATTCTAAACTTCCATGCAGTAAATTTTGAGGCACCTTCAAGTTTTTCTTTGACCTTGAGACCAAACACCAATTTTTTTATACACCTTGAAGATGAGAGATAAAGAAAATTTCACTACTAAATAAATCTGAGCATGACCTTTTTTAAACTTTCCCTAATATGATGTTAAGTTTTGATCATATTAATAGAAATATGAATATGTGATGATTTAAAAAAAGTAACACAACAAGTACCTTGGAAAATCTTCAACCTTGAAGATGAAAAAACCTAGAAAAATATCTCTTTATATATATATATATATATGATCAATTTTAGACCATTTACAAGATTCAATTCGCAATAGCAATATTGAAACAATCTTCTTCTTGTATGAATCTGACAATTAGAATATATTAATAATTATATGTTTAATCTATCCTTTTATCGCTGAATATAAACTACTGAAAATATATGGATTAATCACTAAATTATTCAGATCATATGTGAGTTACTACAGATGATTATCATTGAAATAATTATAAATATCATTTAGATATAAAATACTCCTTTATTCACTGATATATACTTATAATCACTGTAGATACTATGACAGTTATATTATCTCCGAATGCTGAGAATAGGTATCTTTGAACACTCAGTATGTTTATCTTGTTAGTTAGGTAGCTAGGAAGTTGTTTCTCCATTTGTAATAATTAGCAAATAGTTGTTCTTTGGTTATAACCAAAACAATATTTGTTAATTAATTGACCACTTTTGGAAGCAAATAAAAACCAATTTTGTTATTGGTTGTTGGTTTATTTTTAATCTCGGTCATTGATTGAGAATTGATCTCGGTCATTGGTTTACCAACGAGGGTAGTATAAAAGGGGATCTAGGGGCATTTGGAGAACACACCAAGAAGTTGGAGAACACACCAAAAGAAGTTGGAGAGCATTTGCAGTGTCATAAAATGAGTTTGTAGTGATAGAAAGAAGTCTTGCAGTGTTAGCAAGGGCCCAGTGATAGTGTTGGGGATAGTAGTGGAGGAATATCAGTAGGAGGAAGTGGGAGATTGTCAGAGTTCTGCCAGTGAGAGGCAAGAAATTATGTATCTCTTAATTTGCTAAAGTGTAATATACTTCCCATCTGCATTATTGGTTTTCCCCTCATGGTTTTTCTATGAACAATTGTCTAAAAATATTGTTTCATTGTGTTGCATATTTATTTCCATGTTTTTTTTGGTGAAGTTGTAGTTGTGTTATTTTTCAATATTAGTTGTGAATTAATTTTCTATAGTTAAATAATCTTTATTATATAGGAGATTAATAATCAACGACTACAATTTTTTTTTGCATGGTATCAGAGCAGTGTTGAGGGTAGAAAAGGTTTACCCTAGGAAAGGAAAGAAAATTGAGGGTTTACAAAACCTAGTTTGACCTATTTAGAGTTATTTATTTTGTTTCTTTGAGATGGCCTCATCTGGTTTTAGAGATCGGGATAGATTGGATGGTGCCTCTGTAAAGCCTCACCCCATGCCATCATTTCATACCTATTTATTTTCTATCTTAAGACTCTTTTTGATGCTTTATTTTATCATATTAGAATATTTGGATAGAGACATTATATTTTGATACTATGTGATGACCCATGGTTATGTGATGATGATTTAGGACCTTACTGTTGTGCTTAATTATTAGTTCTTGAGCATAGTATTTGATGAATCTTTCATTTAAGTTCAATGCTTTAATCTTACACTTATGTTAGGAGAATTTATGAGAGATGATCATGATTATTATGTTAGGTGAATTAACATATATCATTGTATTCTTGATTTAATATGCTTTTAAATGTTAGAAATGCAATGTTGAAAACTATGAGAATTATCATGAGAAGCAGTTACAAATTTATGATGTTAGGAATGTGACTTTGAGATGTATTCTATTTACATATATATATGTTATTGACATTTTGGTATCAGAGCACAGTTTCAACTCTAGGAACCTTAACCCATTGTATTTTTGACTTAAGTCTTGTTTTCACTTGTGCAGGATGCCTCCAATTATACATAGGGGTCATCATCATGGGTGAAGTGCTAGGGTTTCTCATGAGGCTTTAGTGGATGTTGAGTAGCTAGTAGAGGGTGTTGGTGATGAGCCAGAACCACCTCTTGGATTGCTACCGAACCCTAATCAGGATATACAGAATGCCCTTCAGAATCTTGCTGGTATCATTACGAATAGACTGCCACTAGGAGGTCAACAAACTGAGGTCCAAGAGAGGAGTAGGAGTCCTCCTTCCAGGTAGGTTGAGGGATAGGTAGATTTAGAGGGTGAGTCAGTACACATGCCAAAGCCACCACCTCAGATAGTGCATAGAGCACCTCATGATATGGGGGATCAGATCAGAGAGCTCCTACACCTTCAGCCACCACCCTTTTTAGGATCTACAAATGGGATAGAGGAAGAGGCATGGATTTTGAGCCTTGACTGCTGCTTTGGGTTGTTTCCTTATGAGAGAAACCTGAAGGCATGCTTGGTAGTGCATATTCTTAGAGGTAACGCCTCTACTTGGTGGAGACAGGAGGAATATAAGCACCACTTGACTTTAGACACCCTCACATGGGAGGTTTTTCTTGAGAGATTAAGAGCCCGATACATGTCAGAGCATTTCAAACAATGTCGTATCCATGAGTTCCATGACCTCCAATAGAGAGGTATGACTGTGGAACAATATGAGAGCAAGTTTCTCAAGCTCCTTCCCTACATGGATTATATGAAGAACAAGAAACTTCAGGTCAACTACTTTATTAAAGGGTTGAACAATGCTATTTTAGATAGAGTACAGTTGGTAACTCCAAGAGATTTGTATTATACCATTGAGAGAGCCATGGTTGCAGAGGAGATCCATAATAGGTCTCATGATGCTCGGGATCGGTCACAAAATCGCAATTCTGCACCACAAACTTCTAGTTTCCAAAGATCCCACTAGAAAGGGAATCAAAAGCACTCATTTGGATCATTTAGAGAACCTCAGCAGCAACAACAACAATCTCAACATAGTTAGAGATAGAGGCCTCCATAGGGACATCAAGGCTCTAAGCCCAAGCAGTGGCATTCATAGGGTCCTTGACATGATTAGAAATCTCAGTCACAATACGCACCACTAGCTAGGACTCATCAGTCTTCTAGAGGAAGATTCAGTGGGTCTAGTATGATAGGTGGAGAGGAGAAATATAGATCACATGGGATCCAGATTTAGGCTAGAGGCCCATGTTACATTTGTGGTGCTATGGGGCACATTGCTAGGGATTGTCCATCTAGGCATCCAACAAGTAGTCAGAGGGCATCATCTTCAAAGCCTATGGTGGGAGACATGGATAGATCTCATTGAGTGTTTGTGGCAGTTGATAATCACTAGACTGAGCATCAGGCCATAGTTATTGAGGTTGTAGGTAGGATTTGAGGTATTAGTATTTCTATTTTGTTTGAATCATGAGCTACTAATTCTTTCATTACTCCATTGGTAGTGGAGCATTGTGGGCTAGTGGTAGCTAGGTAGGATGTGAGTTGGGAAGTTGAGTTAGCCTTGGGTTCTAGGGTGTCAGTTAGTTCCTTGGTGAGAGGATGTTAGATTTAGATTGGAGATATGACCACCATAGCTGACCTATGTATCACACCACTTGGATCCTATGATGTTATCCTTGGCATGGATTGGCTTTATGCCCACAGTGCTAAGATGGATTGTAGGAAGAAGAAGATTGTGTGTAGACAATTTTGGTGTGTCTTTATTAATCTCAAGAGTTCAGAGACCCATATCTCTTTGTGTGATTTATGCTATGTAGCTTAAGCAGTGCATGCGAAAGGTTTGTCAGTTATTTTCCATCATCATCAGTGATTGAGAGGAGGAGGTTGAGTTGGAGCCTTCCCTTAATGACCATCCTATCTTGCAAGATTTTGTAGATGTATTTCCCTCAGAGCTACCAAGTATGCCACCACTTAGAGTGGTGGATTTTCATATTGACCTTGTGCCAAGAGCAGAGCTGGTATCTCAAGCACCATACATAATGACTACCCATGAGCTTAATGAGCTCAAGATTCAGTTGGAAGAGCTCTTGGAGAAAGGGATTATTTGTCCTAGTTTATCACCATGGGGTGCACATGTTATCTTCATTAAGAAGGATGTATCTCTCAAGTTGTGCATGGATTACCAGCAGTTGAATAAGGTGACCATCAAGAATCAGTATCCACTTCCTAGGACCAATGACTTGTTTGATCAGCTTTAGGGTGCCCGTGTGTTCTCTAAGATTGACTTAAAGTTAGGGTACCATCAATTGAGGATTATGGAGAGTGATATCCACAAGACTACGTTCCGTACATGCTATGGCCATTATGAGTTCATAGTGGTTCCTTCTAGACTCATGAATGCTCCAACCGTGTTCATGAGTCTCATGAACGGAGTGTTCCTCTCCTTGGATAAATTTGTGGTATTATTCTTGGATGATATTTTGATCTACTCTCGAGATGAGCATGAGCATGAGGAGCATTTGAGGCAGGATTTGTAGTGTTTAAGGGAGAATCAATTGTTAGGCAGTTTGTCGAAGTGTGCCTTCTTCAGGTTAGAGGTTCATTATCTTGGTCATGTGATATCAGAAGATGGGATTATTGTTGACCCATCTAAGATTAGAGTGATTATGGATTGGCGAGCACCTACCAGTGTGACCAAGGTCAAGAGTTTCATGGGACTTGTAGGTTATTATAGACATTTTGTTGAGGGATTCTCTAGAGTGGCACATCCTATCACTTCCCTCCAGAGAAATGGGAAGAAGTTTGAGTGGACAAAGAAGTGTGAGAGAGCTTTTCAGGAGCTCAAGGGAGAACTCACTAGTGCACCTATTCTTGTAGTGCCGGATCCTTCAGCAGAGTTTTTGGTTTGTATAGATGCATCTTTGGATGGTATAGGAGTAGTCCTGATGCAGGGTGGTCGAGCTATTGCCTATGAGTCTAGGAAACTCAAGACTCATGAGCTTACCTATCCTACCCATGACCTTGAGCTTGCAGCAGTGGTGCATGATTTGGTGAGGTGGTAGAATTTTCTTTTAGGTCATAGATTCGAGCTTCACTTAGATAATCAGATTTTGGAGTACATTTTCACTAATCTGAATCTCAATGCTAGGCAAAGGAGATGGATGGAGTTCCTTTGCGAGTATGACTTCAATTTTTAGTACATCAAGGGTAAGGAGAATGTAGTTGCAGATGCCTTGAGTAGGAGACATCACAATCTTTCATCTATGTCTTCTAGCATAGATTTGAGAGGATGTATCTTGCAACACTTTCCTGAGGATGGATTCTATTCCAAGGTTTTAT